>JAPPVO010000014.1:76512893-76825849 GCA_030407325.1 Camellia japonica | reverse complement strand
AAAAGCAGATGCACAGTAGTCGTCCGGCCAAAAATGCAATTAACCAAAGAAATATAGCCGGCCGGCCATCTATAGTGCCGGCCGGCCAAACATTTGGCTGGTGGCAAAAAAACACAGCCGGTGGCCTCAAGCCATGGCTGGTGGAGTGTGGGGATGGCCCACAAGCCATTCCCTGCCCCTCCAATGCAAAACACAAGTGTTTCGTGCAAAACCAGACACAAAACAACCGAGTCGAGAGATCCTGAGGTAAGGCGCGTAGCCGAGACCTCCGGGAACTCAAGACAAACACAAACATGGATGATCACCGAGTGTTCAAGTGGTGACGTCGAAGTCTTGAGGACGGTCAAAAATGGGGTGTCTACAGTTGCCCCTCTTTGACAGAACTCGAAAGTCATAATAATGACGGGAGTGAATGTCAAAGCCCAGAGACGACCCATTTTTGACAAGGCCGAAGACTTAGACAAAGCATGCAAGACAAACAAGATATGCGCCCGGAGGCAGGGGCAAGATGCAAGACAATGCATAGAGGCGGGCATAACTTATGATCATGCAAAGAAAGCTGTAACGAAGCACATACAATGCAACAGTTTTAAGCTAGCATACACCAAACTACACTGCAATGCAGAAAGGATGTAAGAGAATTATGCAATTCTCGATACGTCTCACTCGGAGGATACAATACCTGTCTGATTGGTCTGGTTGCACTAGCCTTTAGTGAACCGTACATACAATATCGTGCCTGAAAAGAAAGCAAACTTAACAGGTGCAATATTGTTAACAACATGCATAACATGCAAAATGAATGCAAAACGATATGCAATATATACAAAACTATGTATAATAATGCAAATGAAAATGCAATGCAATTGAATCATGATCCAATCATGAGCGGTTCAAAACCACACAAATGTCAAATAGATTGATGGAAGTAACAAGTCCGTCTACCATAGAAAAGGTGCCGCAACCCTCAAAGCGCGTACACATGCAGAACTATGAGTGATGTAGACAGACACAAGAACAAGTATTGGGTGGAATGACATGAGTGGGGAAACAACCCGCTAACGAAAGGACAATGATCCTAATGCTGGATGCAAAAATTGCACTACAATGTAATATATACAGTGGATATGGCATGCAGCCAAACCAAATCTTGCCTAGGAAGAGCATGTACACATACAAGCCATGTTTCACACAGAAAAGGTGCCGCCACCTTCAAACCAAGTTCATCAAGGAATAGGCGCGTACACATGCAGAACTGTGCTTCGACGTGAAAGTATGAGCACATACCAAACCAAGCTCAACAAGGAAAGGCGCAAGCCACAGGTGGAGGTGATGATGCATACAATGCGATATTTACAATATGCAATGGAATGGATAGATACGATGGATAAGGCACGCAGGCCAAACCAAATCTTGCCTAGGAAGGGCATGTACACATACAAGCCATGTCTAACACAGAAAAGGTGCCGCTACCCTCAAACAAAGTTCATCAAGGAATAGGCGCGTACACATGCAGAACTGTGCTTCGACATGAAAAGTATGAGCACATACCAAACCAAGCTCAACAAGGAAAGGCGCAAGCCATAGGTGGAGGTGATGCAGTGGATGCATGCAAGCTACAATGCAATATTTACAATATGCAATGGAATGGATAGATACGATGGATAATGCATGCAAGCCAAACCAAATCTTGCCTAGGAAGGGCATGTACACAAACGAACCGCGTCTGACACAGAAAAGGTGCCGCCACCCTCAAACCAAGTTCATCAAGGAATAGGCGCGTACACATGCAGAACTGTGCTTCGACGTGAAAAGTATGAGCACATACCAAACCAAGCTCAACAAGGAGAGGTGCAAGCCAAAGATGGAGGTGATGCAATGAGTGCATGCAAGCTACAATGCAATATTTACAATACGCAATGGAATGGATATTTACAGTGGAAATGCATGACATATGCACTATATTGCAATGAAATGCATGACATATGCATTATTCATAATGAATTGCATTATTTACAATGTAATGCATGACATATGCAATATTTTTTTGTTTTTTGAAATGCATGCTGCATGAAGTGCGCGACAACGCAAGTCGCTTGAAATGCATGAACTTCTTTTTTTTGTGCGCGGCAACGCGTGGCTTGAGATGCATGAAAATGCATGAACTTTAAAACACGCGGCTTGAGATGCATGAAAATGCAAACGAAATGTGCACATCAATGCACCAAAGGTCTTGCACCTTCCGAGGATTTAAGGTCTCCTAGACCGTGGTGTGTTGCACAGGACGGTGTGATGCGCAAAATAGCGCGATTGAATGCATGCAAAATGCAATGAGATGCGCAAAACAACGCGATTGAATGCATGCCGAATGCAAATGGGGCAACTTTCGAGTTTTGTAAAAGACAAAAAGGATACGGAAAGGATACACCTTGTACGAATTCAAGTGCCACGCATAGAAGACACAGTCCGAGGTCAAAACGGAGGCCGGTTGAGCTTTGGAAATGCCATTTCCCGTATTATCCTGAGCAATGAAGACCCCAAACCACTCATATGACCCAAACAAGGTTGTAGGAGGCTCACCGGCCACATGGGGAGGCCACCGGCCATCCACCGGCCACTAAAATACATCACCGGCCGGCCAAAAATTTAGCCGACCGGCCAAAAATGCCTGATTCGGGGCAGTTTTGACTTTTCACCTTGGGTCTTTTAAAATAGGGCTTCAAACCCTATTTCCTTCACTTCCCTTAGCCGAAAATTCATCCCCTCTCTCTCTAGAACATTTTCCCCTCTTCCTTTCTCCGCTTTCTTGCGTTTCACGCCCGTTCCACCATTTGATTCGCGAAGTTTATCGCATTTCGAACACTTTCACCCGATCGAAACTTCGTTTCAGTGTTTCCTTTTCGATTTCCGCTTCTTGGGGTTTGTTTCCTCCAAGTTTTCCTTGATTTTCCCACATTCTCAATATTCCGTCTTTTCCGGCCATTTTCCACCCTCCTGAGGTTGACTTTTTGGTTGACCCTTCGTATTCTAGTGCGATTTTCCCTCTTCCGGCTATTTTCTCATCACCTTTGTCATGGCGGACGACATCCCACAGGGCGGGACTCCCCCGGAGCATGAGATGGATCCTGGGGTCGAGCTTCTCCCCCTGAGTGTCCGTCCATTCGATCCGGCGACCTACCGGCCGGCGATCCACGTCTTGCCTCCTGACGGTCTTCGTCAGTTTCGGAGCTTTGACAGAGCGATGCCTCCAGAGCTTCTCCTGCGTGAGCCTACATCTCATTTGTCCTTCGGCGCTTCCCAGGTAACATTCCTTCCTCTGTTTTATTTTCCGCAATGTAGAACACTTAACTGCCAACTGCCATAGCTGATTATGTTCTTTAACTGCTTAGCTCAAATACACTGATGTACTGTATACTACAGTTGATCGCAAACATACTTGCAATTGATATCTGTTCGAAACTGACACGTGCACACGCACTGCACTGGCCTTGAACCACTCAAACACATGGCACACACTGTATTTCACTGCATACACACTGGCACCCGATATCTGTTTGAATCTGAAAACATGCACACATGCTATATTTGCACTGAACCACTCAAACATGCTGACACATCACACGTTGTAGTTCACTGTAAGCACACCGGCACCCGGTATCTATTTGAATCTGAAAACATGCACACAAGCCATATTTGCACTGAACTACCCAAACACGCTGACACATCACACGTTGTAGTTCACTGTAAGCACACCGGCACCCGGTATATGTTTGAATCTGAAAACATGCACACATGCCATATTTATCTCGATTCTGAATGCATTTCAAAAACTGGTATATTTAGCATTGCTTCGCAATTGTTTGCTTGAAAACAGGGAGATTCCCATACCGTCCGGGGGTATGGGAACATAGCCGCTCGAGATTGGTATGCAGAGCTACCCGATGCGGTTCGCCACATTGTGGATCAGGCCGGCTTCGGCGCTTTCTGCAGAGGACTATCCAGGCTTACGATGAGCAGGCCTCTCCTCGCTGCTCTAGCGGAGAGGTGGTGGGACACCACCGACTCGTTCCACCTTTCTGCCACGGGAGATATGACGATGACTCCCTACGATTTCTCGATGCTCACAGGCATCTTGGTAGGGGGTGATCCGATCCCCTTTGATACCGACATGGACGAGTGGACTGCTGCTCAGATCTATCTGCTTGGCGAGGTGCCACCTCTCGCCCGTCCAGGCTTCGTTCGTTATTCCTGGTTCGAGGTCCAGTTCAAGGTCTAGCCAGCTTTGACCGAGGAGGCTTCGATGACCCAGGAGGCGGTGGAGCAGTACGCCCGTGGCTTTCTCCTGTTCTTGCTCGGGACGACTATTTTCGCCGATCGGGCGAACACCGTGCCCCTCTACTTGCTCAGCGCCTTAGTGGATGTCACTCAGATCCTACACTATGATTGGAGTGGCGCCGCTCTGGCTACCCTCTACGTATACATGAGCTCGGCTTCCCGTGGCAGCGGACAGTTGCTCGGGGGCTACCGGCACGCTTGGGAGGTACATTCCTGCTTTCTATTATGTGTACTCTGTACACTGCACACACGGTGGTCTACTTCGCGCTGACTGTATACTGTACACACGGCACACATATACTCTGCTTTACACTGACTGTACACTGCTCACACTGTACACTCTCCACAATACACTGCCCGTACAATACACTGCACGATACACGGCTCTGTTATTTCTGCTTTATTCTGCATTCCGCTTTACCTGATAAGCCTTCTGGTATTTACTTTGCAGTTGTGGGTCTACGCCTACTTTCCCAGACTAGCCCCAGTGCCAGATGTGGAGACCCCTCTTGTCATCCCGTTCTCGCGCCGCTTCGACGGGAGGTGCGTGTAGAGGCCCCGAGAGACGTTTAGCTTCTTCCGCCGCTATTTTGACACCATCACCCCCGCGGAGATATGTTCAACTTTAAAGTTTATTTAAGCTTCGCTTTTCACTGTATGTTTTCAATAACAGTAGATAACAAACTGTATTTTATTTTCAGATCACCTGGCAGCCTTAGGCTCCGTTGCCAGCGACGATTCGGGACCGATTTGCCTGTGCTGAGGAGACCTCGCGTTTCCGGATTCTGCTGGAGGGCCCGGTCTGTCAAGCTTGGTACCTGGGTGAGCGTTTCTTACGCCAGACCCTAGGGTTACCAGAGCAGCTAGTCTCGGTTCACCCTCCTGAGGATATGAGGGAGACCGAGAGATTCACTGCCGAGCAGATGGCCGACTATACGATCGGCTGGGACGCGATCCGCTTCAGAGGTATAGGCGACTACAGAGAGTACGTGCAGACATATATCATGCGGCCTCTGAGCGGTGGCCGTCGGGTTGAGGGAGAGAGGCCCGTGGCGCCCGTAGCTAGGGCAGGAGCGAGGGCTGGAGCAGGAGCGTCGAGGAGGGCCCGGGTTCGTGGCAGGGGTGGAGCTCAAAGAGGGCGGGGGGCTGGCTGGCCCGCACTGCCCACCTCGCTGATATACAGAGGGCAGGGTGGGGCGACCTACCAGATCCCTTTCGCTCCTCCTCCGGCTGATCACGAGTTGGTCGGTTTCCACGACTTGCCTCCGGTATGTACTATTGTATTTTGCATCTTGCATTGGTATTTCATTTCAGTTCATTTCTTTGATATTCTGCAGAATACTGATGCATCTAATACTTTTGCAGGCTTCTTCCGAGTACACCCGGCAGTCCTTGGAGCTGAATGCCTCCATGATGGGGATGCTACAGCGGACCTTCGACCTCCTGGCCCTTTACAGTATTCCGGTATGTTCTTCTGACCACGGTCTCAAACCATACATAAACTGCTTCACATAATCCAATGCTCAACACAACACTTGACACACTGATCTCACGGCATTTGATACACTGTACTCATACACCGCATTCTACACTAATAAACTGCTAACAGTATTCACACACTGTACTCATACACGGCATTTTGCACTAATAAACTGCTCACAGTATTCACACACTGTACTCATACACTGCATTCTGCACTGATAAACTATTCACAGTATTCTGATGCATTTGCCTTTTGTACTTTTCAACCTCCCTTCCAGATTCCCACCGTAGGAGGTGTTCCAGCCAGGCCTTCTGTTCCTGCCGGAGGAGATGGAGAGGGCAGAGTATACCCCCGCACCAAGGCGGGGCGCACTCACGTCGGGAGTAGCTCTCGGGCGCCAGTTCCAGAAGACGATGATGAGGAGGAGTCCGAGGCGGAGACAGAGGCGGAGGCAGAGTCATCGGAGGAGGAGACTGGAGATGGCTCGGACTCGGGCTCAGATGACAGTGCTGATGGTGCTCCTGGACCTTCGTCCAGGAAGAGGACTAGGACAGACCGGTAGCCCTGGGACCACTTGATATTGATACAGATTTTGCTGTTTTTCTTCTTTTCTGTGCTTTTCCCTTTTTGTTGGTAGTTGGGATACTTTGTACTGCCGCAGGCAGATTTTGTTTCCAAAACTTATGTACTTGAAAAGATGATGAAATGAAACAAACTTTTTGTCTGAAAAAGTGTTACATTTTTATATCTCATACATTTCATACTTTGCACTGCATTGCATCATGTTACACCTCAATGTAAATGAAATTGATTTGCTGTCTGAAAATTGAACACTTGCACTATAATAATCAGATAACTAACCAGCCAACAGTAAAACAACCTAAGCAACCCACTGCTTAGTCTGAACACACGGCCCGCACTCCGCTGAGGATTAATCTGCATGCAGCCTATAACACAGCACTCGGTTCATTCCGCACACGGCAAATTCTGAACAAACAGTCCAATCTGACAAGACGGAATACGAAGGTGAAACCGGCTGAAACTGAAACACAGTCAAATGCCCAAATTCTCCCCTTTATTCTTTTGCTTCACACAAATGTAGAGAATGGCACAGCATTCTGAGCACAAACGGTTTTTTGAAATTGAAAAAGGGTTTTTCAACCGGGGTATCGAGCCTACAACTGAACACAGCAGGAAAAACTCAAGCAAAAGGTACACGACTTAAACACAACAAGACGCGCTTGAAAAAGACCAAAAACGAAAGTTGGGCTAAACGAGAAAAAAGACACAACACACGGACATGTTTACAAAACGAGAGACCTCAAATCTCGAGGAGCCAGTTCCTCTGGGTATGTTTTCGACCCTTTCTAATTTGTGATTCTCACATCACTCGGCCCTCAGGCTCGGTTTTTTTCTCTCAAAACCCTTTTTCTTACTTTTCTCTCAACTTACACCTCTCTATTCTTCATTCTCTCATTTTTCATCCCTCCCCAGGGTGATCGATGGATGAATAGGAAGTTGTGGGTTCACGCCCAACACTGTTAGCTCGCGGCTATTTCTTCCGGTGGACATCTAGTCGATGTTCCAGGTGAGGAATGGTGTATCTTGATCCATCCCAACTCGTGCTTCGCACTTGGCTTGACACCTCGTCGTTTGGAGGATGTTGAGAGCTTTCAGCCCTTTACTGACAGCTTCAGTCGTGCCTTCTTTTGGCGAATAGAGTGCCCTTCTGGCAAGTATGTTGACAACAGGGGAAAGACAGAATACTTGACTCGACTGTGCCCCTAGTTCATCACTTTGACCATTTTTTTTTTTTGTTTTGGTTTAAAACAATTTTGACCAACATGAAAGTTAGATTAACATACTTGTTCAATTCTTGATTTGAAAATCATGCAAGTCAGGCTGCAAGCACTGAAAATTTTCCTTTTTTGGGTCCAAGAAAAGGTCCAGTTTTGGAAAATGAAATAGTTTTCAAGAAAATAGTCAACCTCAGTAAAAAAATTCAAAAACTATTTTTGCAAACGGCCACTGCTCAACGAGCGTAGAACTTACTCGTGAGATGCGCAACCTCGGACCGGAGGCAATGGAAAATTGCCCCTGGTTTGAACGGCGACTTATGGCAACTTATGGCAACGGAAAGTTGCCCCTTGTTTGGATGATGCCGCGGCATTTTGTAAACAATCCTCATCGGTGATGATCGCAAACGAATTCTCAGACACGGAGAAGACGAAGACGGTCAAAGCCAATATATGGACACAGTCACTGTGAAAGCGTTGGTGGCTGGACTTCAAGAGGAAGTTGACTGCGCGGTTCCGGTTGTCACAATCGAACTTATCGGATTCAGAGGAGGTGAAGGTGATCAAAACCATTACATGGACTGAGATGCTATGAAAGCGTTAGGGGCTGGACTTCAGGATGAAGTTGCCTACGTATCCCAAACATGGGAATCAAGCCTTACATAGTTCCAGTTTAGGTACACTCGGGTATTTTAACCTTCACTTTTTAGGCTCTAACTTTTGCCAAGGTGCCCGATGCGGGTTTTGACCTTGCAAGCTTCTTTTTCTGTTTTTCTTTTCTTTTCTCTTTTTTTTCTTTTTTCTTTTTTTGTATTTTTTTGTTGTATTTTTCTTTTCTTTTTTTTGTATCTTTTTCTTTTCACTTTTTTTTTTTTGCTCTAACTTTTGCCTGGGTCGCCCTTCCGGGTTTTCGGCCCAGCGAGCCTCTCAAAGGGTAAAAGTGTAACAAGCCCATGCCAAATGGTTTTGAGGTTGAAGTCTCCCTATATCCAGGAGGATAGCTGTTATATTGATCTGCAAAAGGATTCATCACGGTTGCTTCATGAGCTTCTTGCGGTGAGATCCGACCTTCTTGATCTGATTTTGGTGCCTCTTGTTCGAGGGCTACTTCAAACCTGGCCACATGGGCCTCACATGACGGTTGATCGTTGAACATTCTGAATGGGTTCAAGGTTCGAAAACAGACGGATTGGATCTTGAGGCTGAGAGCGATCCTAGGCTGCGTAATCTCAAGAGTGATTCCACATAGGTCTTCACAGGGCCGCGCAAAACATTTTGCTTTTTGAAAGTTTTTAAGAAAGCGACAAATCGCTCGTGCTGAAGATAGTGTGAAACCAGTCTGGATCAAGCCAGGGTCCTTCTCAGTACTCACGCTAACAAGCATGATTTCATTCATTAAAAGGGTTAGCATGCCTCTCTTTCTCTCAAATTGATCAAAGTTTTGCAAAACCCGATGAATGCCTTCCTCTTTGTTTTTATCACCACAGTGCTCGAAAAGGTTTTTGAAAAAAAACTTAGGTCATTATAATGATTTTCAGGGCACAAGAGAGCAGGTGGAATGTACTGCCATTCGATCCAAATCCTCTGGCACAGCTCAGTCCAGAATAGTAATAAGCACGGAAACGTGATAGCCGCAGCTGTTTCATTCAGATTTCCTGGTAGCAACTGGCTCCACAGCAGATACAGACTCAAAAAGAAAGCAAAAGGAGTAATTACAAAACAAAATGGTGTTCGAGGCAACAACCCCGGAATCACCTGACATTCTATACAAGGGGACTGACTCGCTACAACAAGACAGACCCTTAAGCAAAAAGGACTGACTCACGACAATGAGACAGACTCAAAACGAAACAAAAGACTGACTCGACACCCAAGCCAGAATTTACAAAACTAGCAATCGCAGATGCTCAAAAATGCGTGCCAGACGCCATATCCAAAAATACACCAAGCGCCGCCCGCAAGTGGTTCACTCCTTGATTACATACTTGCAGTATTAGTATCCTTAAAGTCCAATAGCTGGGTAGTAACGGACTTGGCTGAGGTGGGCGGGAGGATAACCTCGTTGTCGATCAAATCTTGCACCTCATGACGGAGGCGGAAACAATTATCAGTAGCATGTCTTGTTTGCTGGTGGTACGCACAGTACAAAGCAGCATCATGCGTGGGAGGGAGATTCTTCGGGAGAGGCCTGGGCTCCAGGGGTTTAAGATGCCCTTTTTCAGCCAGGATTTGAAGTGCCTTAGATAACGGCATGTAGAGAGCATGAAAGACCCTACGCCCTCGGGGCAGGTATTTTGAAGGCTGAGAATTCTTGCTAGACGCACTAGCGAAAGGGTCGGCAGGCACTGCCTTGACTTTCTGATCTTTCCCAGGTGCAGGGTTGGGAACAGAAGGAACTGTTCTGGCATGGCGGGGCCTATCCCGATTTTCCGATTGGCTGGTACTGCCTTCAGTTGGAGCGGGGAAAACATCATCCACAGTCTTGGTCAGGACTGCGAATACTTACTGCTTACTCATCCCCCCGGCTTTCAAAGCCTCGACTGCCCACAGCAGTTGTTCAATGGGATCGGCATCTGCCTTCACTTTCTCCTTACCTCTGGCCTCAGCCTGATCGAGGGTTTGGGTTGATGTTGATATGTCAATGCCATAGTTGAAGGTCATCTCCGGTTGGCTAAGCTTGATCACAATCCATCCCAACAATGGGGGCTCCTGGGGTACAAAATGCCCGGTATATGGTGCGGCTGATGGCGAAGCTGACATTCCATAGGCGAGATCCGCCACGGACCTCTAGAGGTCACCTATCATCCCCATCAACTCAAATGTGGTGGGCTCACGAGCCTGATACAACTAGGGTTCCCAGATCGGGCGCGCAGCAGGCGACTTGGGTGGATGCGGTACATCAACATTGCTCTCACTTTGCAGAGTGATTCCTTGATCTAATGCGGCTGTCATAACCACAATCTCTTCCGAATTCTGCGTCATCATAAATCTTGCCTCAGCAAGGGGGAACACTGGCTATCCTGGATCAACTCTCTGAACTGAAAGGAAAAACAAGCAGCATTTCAGCCCAAACGGAACGAATACAGGTGTAGCCGAACGACTGTGCTCTACTACTGATCACTATTCCCCAGAATCACTGTCCCAAAACACTGAATCGGATACCCACAGATATAATTGATTCTGTCAAATACTGACACTGGTGCCCTCAGGCCTGATACTCACATTTGCAAACTGATATGCGCGTTCCTGCAGAGATACACTCTAAAAGCACATAGCAAGTAAATGAGCCAAAACACCTCTATGTTGGGGTAGGGTTTCCCTGTCCTATTTTGTTAGGATCTAGGGTTTCACTATGCACGCAGCAGTTTCAAACAACCTATGATCGGGTAAGCAACCTGTCCTAGCTTGGAATGGTCACTATGGATTCCGACTATGCACTAGGTCGAATGGTCGAAAAGGGTGCCCCGGTAAAACCGGGGTTTGTGTTCCCATACAGGCACAACCCGCAACCGGTCACCCTTATGGCACGCTTCTCAAAGCGAGCCTCCGGCAAACCGCTCAGGAATAGCAGATGGCCAACACAGTGTCCTAGGCGCACCAATGCACATGCAATGCAAAGAAACACATGAGTGTAGTCAAAACAAGATATCAAGAGTTCGAGTCAAGTTCTCTAAACTCCACAGCAGAGTCGCCAGAAACTATAACAAGCCCACGAGGGACCTCATGGGTTACAGTTCGGACTCAATTTGTCACGGTTCTTAATCTGAACCAAAGAGTCCAAATTCGGCAAATCGTTTTGAGAAAACAAATTTTGAAAGAAGTGCCAAACATGGACTGCTTTGCCAGATACAGAGTCGCCACCTAAATATTTTTTATGGGGGAATTTAGGAAACCCTGACTCGGTGCCAAAGGCCACGTGTCCGTCATCACCAAAGTTGCCTCGGCTCGGGAACTTGGGTACGATTGGGGAAGGTCAGCTATGAGCACCCCCTTTCGCCCGATCTGAAGATCGGCCTCTACTAACCATGATACCCAATTTTGAAAACACATGCATTCTTATTCCGGTTATTAGCCTAGAATTACTATGTGATGCGCACAGCATACAAGTATAGACTAGATCGCTTAATTTGGAACAAAGCATTGCATATCCGTTTGTTTGGAAAACGTTTTGGAATTTGCTACTCGCAAGTAGGCTAAAACACGGATTTCAGTGAGTTATTCCAACTCAAACAATCCAACCTTCACCCACAGGCATTCAGGCAGTTATATCACATAAGCAACTAGCCTCATGGTAATCATGTTGTCATGGCAAACATTCACACTCATGTGAGATGTTAAAGCATATAGAGCTCACCTAGTACTCCGCACCAAAGCAAAAACATGTTAGCAATCATGCATGATCCAAGTCCATGTTTAAGTGCCTAATGCAACGCATACGGAATGTCATTAGAGTGGGCTCGGCTAGTCTATAAATGACATGTGAAAAATGCACAAATAGCATGTATTCAAATTAGATTTGAAATACTTTATGCAGTTAGCGTGATGCGCCGAGCCCGGTGCATGCAATACTGATGAATGATGCACGCATGCATAGCATAAGGTATGCTAAAGTAAACATGCCCTAATACTAACCATCAAAATCAGGTAAGTAAAAGGGAGAAAGAAGTCGGGGTTGGAAGACATGCACACACGCACCCACACTTATTACAAATTTGCCCTCGCTCGGAGGGAACGAAAGAATAATACAATTTAGCTAACCTACAAGCTAATTAAATATTACAATCCACTTAATTAATTAACAAATTAACTAAGCTAAGGAAAACAGTAAATCGCAGCCTCGGGAAGAGGGTCTAATGCATGTGTGCTCGGTTCCGCTCGGAAGTCGCTGCCATGCACAAGATGCCTCTGCTTTGGCTGTTATCCTCCTCTGAAGACTGCACAAGTCTCAAGGTTACTTCTCTGAATGCTGTAGAACACCATCGGCTGAAGGGATTGGTCACCGACCACAAAATGATCCATCGGCCAACAATGGATGGCCGGTCGGCACTGAAGATGGCCGGCCGGCCAAATCTTCCTGCAAAAACTTATTTGACAGTAGCAGAGGACAGAACTTGGCATGGCAATGCATTTCAAGCAATGTATGCACCAACCACACTCCTTATCATGTGTATGACTCAAAGAAGGATGAGCCTCGATTCTCGGACCACCAATCGCGCATTTCCATACATGATGGCCCAAAGAATCAAGTGTGCATGTTGATATGGAATGTAATGCACATAATCAAGCAAGGAGGCCTGACCTCTATCACAAGCAATTCAAGAGGCCAAGCATGCATGCTAATGCAATGCAACTCTAAGCATGTCGACTAGTATGCAACATGGACAATGCTATGTGCATATGCAAGCATGCAAGCAAACATACAAGGTGAGTATGCAAACAAGCAAAGGGAATGGACTTAAACTAACATGGATAGCTCGCATGCATGCCAAAATCAGTGGCCAGTACTATGGAAGTGAGGTCCAACACACACACACACATGTATGCAAATATGGTCCAACACTTAAGCACATGAAAACAACTTGTAAGCACAAAAAAAATTGATTAATGACATGCAACATAAGCTTTGAAAATCATGTTAGAATGATGCCAAACCAAGCCAACAAGACAAGCATAAGTATGCAATTAGAGGTCCAAAACTCAAGGCAAGCTAAGGAGGCATTGAACTACCCTTAGCGAAACCAAACATGGCATGAATTGGACAACTAAAATCAGATTTCTAGCATGTTAAAACAAAGCCTAAAGACCACTTAGATGGCATCTAAATGACTTAAATTTAAGGGCATGCACAATGACCAAACATGGAGCACAAGGCACAACCTCTTGAAACATCAAAGGGGCCATGAAATGCAAGCATACAAGCACATCATGAGGTCTGAAATAGCATACTAAGTGATTCCAAATCACTGAAACAAAGCAAGGATGGCTTGCTAGAGGGGCCAATGTTTAAGGCATACAAGAGGGATTGCATGGTAGCTATACAAAGCAAATCATGGATGACCCAAACAACCTAAAATAGTCCTCAAGCACACTAAAGCATGCATAAAAGCTTCACGAAGCTTGGCCAAAATACATGAGCATGGTAGTCTAAATGTCATGCATGTATGGAGGCAAATCATGGCATTACAAGGCATGTATGCTAAACAAGTAAGGTGTGTCAAAACCAACTAAACACAATGCTATATTATGACATAATAAGCATGAAAATCAGTCAAGGCATGGCCAACATGAACCTAAACATGGTGCTCACTAAAGAGGCAAAAATGGCCCTTTTCAAGGATAACAAGGAGAGGGGCTGGCCCTCTCCTTCCTAGGACCTTAAGGCACCATCCTTAGCTTTGAAATCCTTCAAGATTTCAGTGGTGTGGAGGCCCAAACACAATGGTCCCGGAGCTCAACCAAAATGGCACAAAACAAAGGCCAAACAAGCCTTAAGAGGGGTCAAACAACCCTAAAGCTTAAAACACTCTTAACAAACTATTTAGAGCAGACTAAAACAAGGCTTTTCTATGTTACATACTAAGCTCAAAAACAGTTGCAAGATAGGCAAAAAGAGTATCCAAAAATGGGGGAAAAAGAGCAAGTTTGTTACCCTTGAAGACCTCCTTCACAAATGGTGGTCCAACTGCCTTTCCAAGCTCAAAACCTGCTCCAAAACTTCAAAGCAACCCTCAAGGGCCTCAGCTCCCAAGAAAAGGTGATGGTGGGTGTTTGTGCACAAAAATGGGACTAAACACACACTAAACACAAGAGAGAGATATAGAGATAGAGGATATATGCAAACCCTAACCCTAAAATTCAAGCTCTGAAAATGTTGTCTAAAATGTCTAACCCCTCAACAAGAGAGAAGAGCCCCTCTTTTATAGACAATTTGGTCTTGTAAAGCTTCCAAAGGAAGCTAACAAGAGGGAAATCCCTCCATACACGTGTATGGAGGGGGTGACAGTGTATGCCAGCTACCCAAAAATATCTGCAAAAGCAGATGCACAGTAGTCGGTCGGCCAAAAATGCAATTAACCAAAGAAATATAGCCGGCCGGCCAAACATTTGCCCGGTGGCAAAAAAACACAGCCGGTAGCCTCAAGCCATGGCCGGTGGAGTGTGGGGATGGCCCACAAGCCATTCTCTGCCCCTCCAAGGCAAAACACAAGTGTTTGGTGCAAAACCAGACACGAAACAACCGAGTCGAGAGATCCTGAGGTAAGGCGCGTAGCCGAGACCTCCGGGAACTCAAGACAAACACAAACATGGATGATCACCGAATGTTCAAGCGGTGATGTCCAAGTCTTGAGGACGGTCAAAAATGGGGTGTCTACAAGGATGTCTGGACCTAGTGATAAAAGCCATGGTAGACCTCGTCATGGTGGTCGAGGTGTTTCCCTTCCAGGGGAGAGAGTAAGCGAAACTAGCATGGCCGAACATGAGGTGTAGGGTGTTATAGGCTTGTTGGCTCAAGAGTTGGTGGGTGCACTTCAGGAATCTATGAACATTTTTAGGGCTGAGGAAGCAGCATAGGCCGCTGTGGGAGAGCCTCATCATTGGCTAAGGAGTTCTTTAAATCTAAACCTATGGAGTTTTATGGCGGTGCTAATCCACTTCCAGCGGATGAGTGGGTTGAAGAGACAGTGAAGACGTTTGAGGTGTTTCACATAGTAGATGATGAGCTTCGAGTGACGTTGGGGGCCATTCAATTGAAGGGAGATGCGGGTCAATGGTAGAAATATGCCAAAGACCGTATAGTGCACACATGAGAGGCATTCACTCATGCCTTCCAAGAGAAGTATCTTTTATCCATAGTTAGAGAGGTTTTGAGAAAACAGTTTGAAGAGCTCGAACAGCTCGACACAACTGTAGCAGAGTTTGAGGCAACTTTCGCTAGCTTGTCTAGGTTTGCACCAGAGTTAGTGGCAACCAAGGAGAGCTGTTGTTTGGAATTTGAAAAGAGACTTAGGTGGGAAATTAGGATGAAAGTGGTTGGTAGTATGATCCAGAGTTATGATAGACTTATGGAAGCAGCTGCACATGTGGAAATCACCTTGGAAGGGGGAAGAAACTGAGATGTAAGAGGCAAGGGGCACACGAGTCACAGAGTGACTCAAGGATGTCCAAGAAGTTTAGGAGTAGCAAAGGTGCATCGCAGCGGACCAAGCCTCAGGGTTTGGAAACGGGGATGAGTTTAGGAAGCACCAGTCAGAATAAAAAGACTTGTATTCGATTTGGCCAGCAGGGTCACAAGGCTTCAGCTTGCCCTCAAAGCGAGGGAAGACGGCTACAGCAACAGTCGACTCCTTTTCAGAGCCCATTTCGGGGTGGTGGTAGGTTGTCCACTTTTTACCAATGTGGACAACCAAGGCATGTGAAGAGACTTTTCTCGCAGTTGGTAGAGGTCCCTAGTGCTTCGGGATCCCAACAGTCTCAGAACCTTTTGCCAGTTTTGAACCAGGGAACAACTTTACCTATCAACCCAGTTACAAGATAGGGGACCATCCATTTTTTTTGAGTGTAATCAGCCAGGCCATGTTCAGCGTAATTGCCCCTAGAGTAGGCGGGACCAGTTCGGTGATCCTAGTCAGGACAGTGATGTTATGAGAGAGTAGCATGATGTATCATTGTTTTGGTATAGTAATGTTGTGGTATTGTAAGTAGGGCAATGTAATCACAGATGTTGCATATGTATATATAAATATATATATATATATATATATACATGGTGTGCGTGTATTTTCCATTGGAATTGGACTATAATGATTTATAATTTTATATGTTTTCATGAATCTTTGTTAAGTTTGTAATCTTAATCCTGTTGGGAACACAATATAGTTTCGTAAGTTGAGTGTGTGAGGTCTTGTTAGAAATCTATGTAATTGGGTTTGGGTTGTTAGAATTTGGGACTCATATTGAGATGTCAGGAATGGAATTTATTTTATTTTGGGTATATGATGTGGCGGTCGTGTAACCCATTAGAGTTCATAGAATGAGAGAGAGTGGTTAGGGACAAGTTGGTGTGAAGAGTGAGTGGTTGTGACTCTATACATCTGTTGTGTGAAGTGAGGGGTTTCTTAACTAAGGGAATATGTGTAACTTGACCTAAGGGTGTAAGTGATATGCTTTGTCCTTTAAAAGTCCAGTTCGGACTCAAGTGTGATAAGAGGATGCGTTTTCCATGAAGGGACGTGAATGATGGTATGTTTGGGAACATGAGTGGTACGGTTTGATTAGGGAATCTAGTATGAGTTCGAGGAATGTGGGCAATGGCATGTGAAACTTCTTATCAAAGTAAACAGTGGTGGGTAACACATCGGTGCTTAGTGCCACGTGCAGGAATCATTGAGTTGGTTAATCGGAAAGTTGATAGGGGAGTTTGATTGATAAGTAGTCACCTTGGGAATAGCAATGTTTGGGAAGGAGGACTGTAAAGTTGCGGGTGCCTTAGAGTGGTTTTGCAAGAGTAAAGTCTCGCGTATGTGGCTATGAAGCTAGTGTAAAGCTTGTCTTGAGTTAACGAAATCTCATCGGGTTGAAGTAACGTGTGGTAGACTCATTGTTTTGTCTTTTTCATTATGCCTCGTGTGGGTAATAATTGATGGTAATGTTAAGGAGGAATGAAATTGCAAAATTATGATTTTTCTTGTGCTTTACTTGTGTTGGTAACACGGTGGTTATTCCTATTATTACTGTCACAGAGATGTTGTGTATATATTGTTGTTGCATCACTGTATGAGTGATGAATGTTGTTGTGTGACAGTAGAGGGTCACTGGGTGTTATGTGAAAGACGAAATGGAAATGAAATTTTTCTTGTGTGTGATGGTCTCAATTGGTATTAATGAACATATATGTTGTCGATTTAACCTAAATTCTGATGAGAGAATTCACCGAATAGTTTTTGCAACTTAATTATGGATGATTATGTGTTCAAATTAACACTTTTAACTAGGAATTATGTTGTTAATTGCTTGGAATGAATGAATTGGGTAGCAACTTTGTTTGAATTGCTCATCACGGGTTTGTGTAGGTTGTTGAAGGAGTGTTTAAAAGTTGTTGGGGCTTGTTACGCCGGAGTGTTGTTTTGGCCATATTTCATTGTAAGCCTTTTTCTTTGGTAAGAGTTGACCAAAGGTTCTGTTGTGAGGGTTTTTTTTGTTTGTACTTAAGCGTTGAATACTCGATGGGGTTGTGCGTGTTGTGGTGGTTAAGGCATTCTGAACGTTCTTGGGGTGAGAGTTATTGTTGTTGTTGTTGTTCCTTGTCTTATATTATGTTGGTCGAAGTGACATTTGTAATCTTTTCTCGAGTTGTTGTTGTTCGAAAGTTTTTGGGGCCCTAAATGTTGAACTGGGATCCGGAAACACATCCCAAGTCTGAATCTAATTTGAGATTGTAGTTATCCTTCTGCCGGTGGTGAGTTGTCTCGTTAGATCTTTCTGTAATTTTGAGGATGAAATTTTCTAAGGAAGGGAGTATGTAACACTCTAGAAAATTTTTCTTTTCTTTCTCTTCACTCGAGCGTAGGATTGTGCGCTCGAGCGGTCTTTATGAACTTTCAGTACTTTTGCAGGTCTGTAGAGATACAAGGAGATGGTAGTCTTTGCTCGAGCGGTGTTGGCTTGAGCGGTCCTTCTTGCATGCTGGTGATAGCTCTCTGTCTGTAAAACTTCTAAGAGTTAGTATTCTTCCCTCAAGCGGTTTGTGCACTCGAGCGGTCCCATTTATTGTGTCTGATCGCTCGAGTGACGCTACTTGTGCTCGAGCGGTCTGTTCGGGATCAACCAGTATAAAATCCACTTTTTGCTTATTTTCTCTCACTTTTCTCTCTTTCCTCTCTCTCACTCCTCCATGATCGAAAACCCTAGCCCTCAAACCTTTGATTTCACGTCATTGCACCAAGGATCCACCTTAAATCATGTAAGATTAATGAAAAAGGAGTGAAGATCTTTCTCTTGACCGATTGTATTATGATTTTGTCGAAGTTTGTGCTTGGGTCCTCGTTGTTTGCTCGTCTTGTTGAGGTAGGGGGTTTTCTTAACCATAAATATTTATGATTTGATGTGATTTTGTGACATCTTGGGGTTTTGAGTTGATTATGAGTTACAAAACTTCAATAGTAAGTTGTTTGTGTATAAATGGGGTTTTTCACTCAAATTTTTAAAATGGGTTGTATGTTTTTGTACATTGATGGATAATAATTGGTGATTTGAGAATTTCACATAGAAATGAGGAAAACCCCCAATTTTCTTGAAAACCCTAGATTTAAGATATATACATTTTTTTAAAAAAAAAATTAAAAGAGGGTTGGAGTTAACTGGGGTTTTATGTTGAAATTTTACTTGATATTTTGTGAACATATGTACGTCAGATGAACTGTGAGTTATGATGATAATATTAAGGATTTATGATAGAGAATCGTATGAAGACTTTGGAATGTTGAAAGGATGCTAAATGATATCTTCCATGGGATTGTTGTTGGTAATGAGAAGGACTTGGATTCATGACAATAGAGAACACTTCATTAGTTCTACTTGTTAATTTCTTGTGCAACTAAATTATGCTTTGGGTAAATTAGAATATTTGGAAACTCATACATTGCATTGCATTCACATTATTTTTGGATTAAATATAAAGCAATTTAAAAGTGCGTGCGTGGTTTTGAAAATGCGCCGTGTGTTGAGGTGCCCAATTGCCCTCCCGTGCTTGAAGGCCGAAAAATGTGGGGATGTTATTGGCATGTTGATAAAGGTGCCCAATAGCCCCTCCGTGCCAAGTGCCGGTAAATGTGGCGGAAAGGTTGAAGTGATTGATGGGTGTCTAATTGCCCCTCTGTGCTTGGTGGCCGAAAAATGTGGCGATATTTTAAAAATGAAACGGGTGTCCAATTGTCCCTCCGTGCTTGGGGGCCGGTAAATGTAGAGTTTTTCAACAAAAAAAAAAAAAAAAAAGAGGTGCCTACATGTCCTGCTGTGCGTGGTGGCCATTAAATGTGGGTAGTATTTGAGATATTTAACGTGGAGTTTACAAAATGAAAGTTCTTGGTCATGACAATGGTTAATGAATTGGGTCAAACATGGGTTGCAAATTATGCATTTCACAATTTAGTTTTCAACAAAATTATGTTGCATGCATATCATGAGCATAATCATATTGAACATATATATATATATATATATGTTGTTAAGTTTATTTCCTACTAGATGTAAAACCTCACTCCCTTTTTATGAGTTGGATATCCTAAAATTCAGGGTGATAGAGGTGGACCATGATATCGTTAAAAAGTGAATGGAATCTAACTTGAAGCACTGAAGCTTCTTTAATGTTGTCTTCTTACAACTATCGAGCTTATTTGTCAAGTTAGGGTTTTATTTGTTGAGATCAAGACTCTTAGTCTTGAAATATGTAAGCCTTTAGGGAAATTTTGGTGTACATTTTATATTACAGTGTGTTGTAAATTATTGCAATGAACTCGAAGAGGAATACATGAGAATGTGGTGGGTTTGGTTTATTGAATTGTTGTTGTTTATTTATTGTTTGTATAAACATTATGAAATTGGACAATAATAATGGTTTGGTAACAAATTATATGGTATAAATTTCAATGTGTTACAACTTGGTATCAGAACTCGCCAGGTTTGGATAGCTAGGGCTCTTGAGAAGTGACATTTGTCACAATGCGTTACCAGTTTAGAATGGGACGTTTAAGTGCTTACTCTGATTTGTGTTTGCTAATGTGATTATGTGGGTATCGGATTAAACTCTCGAGATGATGTTTGTGCCTTTGACTTCGTAAGAGTTTTGTTGGGAGGGGTTCTAACTCAACTTCTTTGAATTTTGTGGGGCAAATTGGCCTCTTAGAAGTGTAATTCGTATGTGCTTTATGTGAATATGTGTTTATATGGTTTTTCGTTGTGAGAATTGTTATGTGTATGGACATGTGTAGACATTTCTAGTAGAGCGTATGGTTTCGTTCTGGTTAATTTGTGAGCTAAGTTTATTCTTATTCTTGTATAGGATGTCTGAACATAGTGATAGAAGCTGTGGTAGACCTCATCTTGGTGGTCACGCTACTTACCTTCTAGGGGAGGGAGCAAGCCAAACTAGCATAGCCGAACATAAGGTGCATGGTGTTATGGGCTTGTTGGCTCGAGAGTTGTCAAGTGCACTATAGGAATCTAAGAACATTTTGAAGGCTGAAGAAGCAACACGGGCCACCGTGGAAGAGACTAGGGCCTCCTCATTGGCTAAGGAGTTCTTTAAATCTAAACTTATGGAGTTTTATGGCAATGCTAACCCACTTCTAGCTGATGAGTGGCTTGAACAGACAGTGAAGATGTTTGAGGTGTTTCACGTAGTAGATGATGAGCTTCGAGTCACGTTGGAGGCCTTTCAATTGAAGGGAGGCGTGGGTTAGTGGTGGAAATATGCCAAAGACGGTATAGTGCACAGATGGGAGGTATTCACTTATGCCTTCCAAGAGAAGTATCTTCCACCCACAACTAAAGAGCATTTCAGAAAACAACTTGAAGAGCTCGAACAGCTCGACACAACTGTAGCGGAGTTTGAGGCAACTTTCACTAGCTTGTCTAGGTTTACACCAGAGTTAGTGGCGACCGAGAAGCACTGTTGTTTAGAATTTCAGAAGAGACTTAGCCGGGAAATTAGGATGAAAGTGGTTGGTAGTATCATCCAGAGTTATGATAGATTCTTGGAAGCAGTTGCACATGCTGAAATCACCTTGGAAAGGGGAAAGAAACAGATGGGTAAGAGGCAAGGGCGACATGAGTCACTGAGTGACTCGGGGACATCCAAGAAGTCTAAGAGTAGCACTGGCACACCTTTGTAATCGTAGTGGACTGAGCCTCAGGGTTTAGTAATGGTGATGAGTTTAGGGAGCACCAGTCAGAATAGGATGACTTGTTTTCGATGTGACCAGCAGTGTCACAAGCTTTAGCTTGCCCTCAAAGGGTGGGAAGACGATTACAACAAGGTTGGCTCTTCTCAGAACCAGTTTTGGGGTGGTGGTCTGGTGTCCACCTGCTACCAATGTGGACAACCAGGGCATGTGAAGAGGCTTTGGCCACAGTTGGTAGAGGTCTCTAGTGCTTCGGGATCCCAACAATCACATAACCTTCTACCGGTTTCGAACCGACAAAAACTTCACCAGTCAACCCAGTTACAAGATAGGGGACCATCCAATTTTTTTAAGTGTAATCAACCAGGCCCTGTTAACCATAATTGCCCCCAGAGTTGACGAGACCAATTTGGTGATCCTAGTCAAGACGGTGATGTTATGAGAGTGTAGTGTGATGTATCGTTGTTTTGGTATAGTAATGTTATGGTATTATAGGTAGGAGAACGTAATCACAGATGTTGCATATATGTGTGTGTGTGTGTGTGTGTGTGTGTGTGTGTGTGCGTTTTCCAAGAGAATTGGACTATAATTGTTTATAATTTTATATGTTTCGATGAATCCTTGCTAAGTTTATAATCTTAATCCTGTTGCGAACAGGATATAGCTTCGTAAGTTGAGTGTGTGAGGTCTTGTTAGAATCATATGTAATTGGGTCTAGGTTGTTAGAATTTGGGACTCATATTAAGATTTTAAGAATGAAATTTATTTTATTTTGGGTATACGATGTGGGGATTGTGTGACCCGTTAGAGTTCATAGAATGAGAGAGAGTGGTTGGGGACTAGTTGGTGTGAAGAGTGAGCGATTGTGACTCTATAAGTTTGTGTGTGAAGTGAGGGTTTTTTTGACTAAGGGAATATGTGTAACTTGACCTAAGGGTGTAAGTGATATGCTTTGACCTTTAAACATCCAGTCCGGACTCAAGTATGATGAGAGGATGCATTTTCCATGAAGGCACATGAATGGTGGTATGTTTGGGAACATGAGTGGTAGGGTTTGATTGGGAAATCTAGTATGAATTTGAGGAATGTGGGCAATGGCGTGTGAAACTTCTTATCGAAGTAAACAATGTTGGGTAACACATTGGTGCTTAGTGCCGCTTGTAAGAATCGGTCAGTTGGTTAATCAGTGAGTTGATAGGAGAGTTTGATTGACAAGTAGTCACCTTGGGAATAACAGGTTTGGAGAATAAAGACTGTAAAGTTGCGGGTGCCTTATAGTGGTCTTGCGAGAGTGAAATCTCATGTATGTGGCGATTAGCTGGGGTAGGATTGGGGCCAGAGCCGGCCCTGTGGGAATGTCCGTATCTTCCTGGACATTAGCTGTCTCCCCGAGTATTGGCACTCTTGGCGGGGGAGGAGCTTGGTGTGAAGCGGATGCTCCGGTTTGCTATTGTAGCCTGGCAATTAACTCTGCCTGTTGAGCCATGACCTCGCCCTGTTGTTTGGCAAATTCTGCTTGACAGGCAGCGTCCTGCTGCATGGTTCTCATACTCTCCTGGAGCTGACGCATCATCTCTTCCATTCTAACTGAAAACTGCTGATCTAACTAAACAAGTGTGTATCCCCTTTCTGAGGTGGAAACAGATATCTCAGCCCAACTGCGTACAGGTGAGGTGGATAATGACCGCTGAACTGGGGACTGTGGAACGGGTGATCTAGGCCTGATTGGCCTTTTCTTGCCTTACCACTGGCGAAGGAAACACTGGTTGCTCTGAACTGAATCTCTAACCAGACAACGTCTATCAGCACAAATCCAATGTACTCGGGGAATATTGGAGCCTTCTGAAGCTATAGTTCCACGACTACCTTGCAAAAGAGAAAACAGACAGCATCTCAGCTTGATTTCACCAGAACAGGTATAAACATAGCTGAACGACTGTATTCGACCACTGATCACTGTTCCCCAAATTACCGTCCCAAAACCGAATCTGATACCCGCAGATATAACTGATTCTCAAAATATCGATGCCCTCAGGCCTGATACCTAGACTTTGCAAACTGATATGTGCATTCCTGTAGAGGCCAACTCTAAAGCACATAACAAACAAGTGAGAGCCAAAACACCCCTATGGTGGGGTAGGATTTCCCTGTCCTATTTTGTCAAGAGCTAGGGTTTTACTATGCACGTAGTGGTTTCAAACAACCTATAATCGGGTAAGCAACCTGTCCTAGTTTGGAATAGTCACTATTGATTCCGAATATGCACTAGGTCGAATGGTCAAAAAGGGTGCCCCGGTAAAAACCAGGGTTTGTGTTCCCATCGTAGCAGAGCCTGTAACCGGTCAGCCTTATGGCACGCTTCTCAAAGCGAGCCTCCGGCAAACTGTTCAGGAATAGCAGATGGCAAACACGGTGTCCTAGGCGCACCAATGCAAATTCAATGCAAAGAGACACATAAGTGTAGTCAAAACAAGATATCATGAGTTCGAGTCAAGTTCTCTAAATCCCTAGCAGAGTCGCTAGAAACTGTAGACGCGCCCCGTGGGCCTCATGCTACAGTTCGGACTCAAATGTCACGGTTCTTAATCTGATCTCGCAAAGTGCAATGCAAGATTGATAAATCACCAAAGAGTCCAAATCCGGCAAATCGTTTTGGAAAACTGATTTTTAAGAAAGAAGTGCCAAACATGGACTGCTTTGCCAGATACATAGTCACCACCTAAATGTTTTATTTTGGGAAATTTAGGAAACCCTGACTCGTTGCCTAAGGCCACGTGTCCGTCATCACCAAAGTTGCCTCGGCTCGGGAACTTGGGTACGATTGGGGAAGGTCAGCTATGAGCACCCCCGCTCGCCTGATCAAAGATCGGCCACTGCTAAACATGACATCTTGTTTTTGAAAACACATGCGTTCTTATTCTGATTAATTAGCTAGCTTACTACGTGATGCGCACAACACATAAGTATAGACTAGATCGCCTAAGTTGGAACAAAACATCTCATGTTTGTTTGTTTAAAAATTGTGTGAAGGTGCTACTCGCAAGTAGGCTAAGACGTGGATTTGCCACCCTCAAGTGGGCTTAGAAAAACAATATTTTGCCACCTCAAGTGGGCTTAAAACTCACAATCAATGAATTGTTGCAATTCAAGTAATCCAACCTTCACCCACAGGCATTCAGGCAGTTATATCAAATAAGCACACAGCCTCATGGCAAGCATGCTATCATGGCAGCACTCACATTCATGCAAGATGCTAAAGCATAAAAGCTTACCTAGTACTCCGAGCCAAAACAAGAAACTAGTTAGTAATCAATGCATGATCCTAGTTCATGTTAAGATGGCTAATGCAACACATGCAAAATGCAATTACAATAGGCTCGGCTATTCTAAGATGGCATATGAAATGCGACAACTCGATACACGTATTCAAATTGGAATTGAAATACTATGCAGTTAGTATGATGCGCCGAGCCCGGTGCATGCAAGACAGATGAATGAATGCAAACATGCGAAGCATAAGTATGCTAATTGAAATATGCCCTAATCTAACCATCAAAAGCTGGTAAATAAAAGGGAGAAAGACGTGGGGTTGGAAGACATTCACACACGCACGCACACTTATTACAAAATTCGCCCTCTCGACGGAGGGTCTGAATAAATAATACAAATTAACTAACTAATCAACTAACAAGCTAATTAATTAATTAATTAATTACACAACCAAATTGAAATAAATAATTATTCTGAGTTATTAGAACACTGAAATGGCCTCGAGACGAGGGATAAATGCATGTTCGGACGGCTTCGCTCGGAAATCCATCGCCATGCTACATGTTGCCTCTGTTTGCACTGCTCTGTACCTCTGAAGACTACACAAGTCTCTGTGATGCTCCAGAATCACTTCCTGTACACTGCGAGAGGCCATCGGCCAAGAGGAGTGGCCATCGGCCAAGATGAGTGGTCATCGGCCAATGGGAAGGCTCCATCGACCAATTATGATGCTATCGGACAACAATGGTTAGCTGATCGACACTGAAAGTAGTCGACCGGCCATTTCTTCCTGCAGAATGCTGTTTTACTGCAGCAGAGGACAAACAGAGCATGGCGATACATTTGCAAGAAAAGATGTATGCAACTACACCCCTTATCATGTCTAAGGCTCAAAGGTGCGTAGTCCTCGACCCTCAGGCCACCAATCACGCATTCCAATGCATGATGGCCAAAGGAGCCAAGTGTCCAATTCAATGTGAATGAAATGCACAAAAACACATAAGGGGCCTTAACCTCTATCATGCTTGATCAAGAGGCAAGGCATGCGCACACAATGCAATGCGGTAAGCATGCAAACTGCTATACAATGCAACATGATTGACTCGAAACTAATGGCATGCCAACTCAATGTAATGCAACCTAAGCTTGCAAGCAAAGCTAGTGCAACATGAGTATGCCAACAACAATGTCATGCAACCTAAACATGCAAAGACAAGCAATATTAAACCAATGTAATGCATGCATGATTAACTTAACAAAGCAACACAAGCATGCAACAACATGCAATGCAATATGCATGCAACAACATGCAAACCACATACTCAATGGACTTAAACTAAAAATGGACAGACCTCAGTCATGTCCAAATCAGTGGCCAATATGATGAAATGATGGCATGAAATGCAAAACAAAGCATGCATGCCAATTGGCTCAAGGATTAAGGCACAAAGATGCAACTCTTAAGCACACTTAAAGAGTGACAAGCATGCAAGTGTGACAACACTATAGACCCTGAAATCATGTATGGAACGGTGCCAAACCACTCAAACAACACAAGGATTACATGCAAGAGGGCTCAATGCTTGAAACTAGCATAGAGACTTGTACCAAAGCCACATGAATCGAACCCCAAAGGGCCAAGGACAACCAAGACAATCCTAGAGCATGCCAAAACAATGACAAAACATGTATGGAGCAAAGCCAAAACAAGCTAGCATGCAGGGTCAAAACATGGATTATTCAAGGCCAATGAAGAGGATTGCACTACACCAACCAAAACCAAGCATGTGATGACTTAACCAACAAAAATCAGAGTTATGGCATGTCAAAATAACACCAAAAATGGGCTAATACCAAGTCAACACATGCTAAAATAATAAGCTCACTCATTAGGTATGCAAGACTAGTAGAGAGGACTTACACTATAAGTGTAAGAAGCAAATGAGGGATGCCCTAACCAACCAAAAACAGAGTTATATCATGGCAAAATAAGACCCAAAACACACTGAAATGGTGGTCCAAAAGCCTAGGCAAGATGGCATACACATGTGCTCTTTTTTAAGACATAAAGCATGAACCCTTCAAAGCATTGAAGGAGTGAAAGATTTGAGCACATGGAAATGAAACATGCTTTGAAATATCATTCCAAATGATGCTAAATCATGCAAATAGCCCCAGCAATGCATGCTAGTGGCTTGGAAACTCAAGGCTAGTGAGCTAAAATGCACTATGGCTACACAAAGCATTGCATGTATGACCAAAATAACATAAATCAGACCTTAAGAATGCTAAAACATAACCAAAAGCTTCTTAGAGTCAAGCCAAAATCATGCTAGAATGATAGTCAACAGCATGATGCATGTTAGGCTAGTGTGCAAATTTACACTACAAGTGTATAGAGCATGCAAGGGGCTATCAAACCAACTTTATATAGAGTTATGACATGCTAAATAATAACCAAAAACAGGCTGAAATGGAGCCCATACATGCTAAAATAATAGGCTACAACATCAAGCATGTTAAGCTAGTAACCATGATTTGCACTACAAGTACAAAATGCAAGCAAAAGGTGATCAAACCAGCCAAAATGAGAGTTATATCAGGTCCTAAAAGTCACTAAAAATGGCCTGAATCAAGCTTTGAAAGTATGCAAATGTATGCTCCTTTGGAAGGCCAAATATGCTAGTAAACAAGACAATAAGAGAGAGGGTCACCCCTCTCTGATTTAGGCCCTCAAAACCCCATTCTAAACACTGAAAATCCGTTGGATTTCAGTGTCTAAAAGGCCAAGAAAAGATTAAATCAAAGGCCTTATAGCATGGCACAAAACAAGGCTAAAACAAGCATGCAAGAGGGTGAATGACCTTTAACACAAAATAGTCTTAAACAAACATCACAAGGACTTTAAAACAAGACTTTTTTCAATTGACAACAAAGCTTAAATATGCATGCAAGTATGGCTTATAGAATGATCAAGATAGAGCTTAAAAAGAGAGAAAAGGAGTTACCCTTGTAGCTCGGCAAAACCAGGAGCCTTCTGGACCAAAAACTCAACCTTTGGGACCTCTCAAGACCCTCCAAGAACTCAGTAACAATGGTGGAGGTGTTAGGCTATGAGGTGTGGTGTAATAGGTCAAGAACAAGACCCTTTTCAACCCAAAGTATAGAGATATAGGGAGAGATATGTATTTGAGCCTTAGACAAAAAATCTGAACTTGGTATAAGGAGAAGAAGGCCCTCTCTTATAGAGAAATCAAAGGGTTCAAGCTTCTTGGAGAAGCTAAACAATGGTGCATATCCTCCATACACGTGTATGGAGGATACAGTCTGTGCCTTCCAGCTGGCACAGCTGGCATGCACTCAATCAGACAAAACCAGCAGGAACCTGTCGACCAGAAAAGGTGGTCGGCCGACCACTTCCCCTAGTTGGCCGACCATGGTAAGTGGTCTCCCACAGTAAAAAGTGGTCGACAGCTCCATTTGGTGGTCTCCACACTAAAAGCAAGCTAGTGGTGGTATGGAAGACCAGTAAATGTGGCTCAAAGACCAAGGAGACCAGTTTCCTAACAAGAAAACGGCTGGCGGAGAGGGAAGTGGTCTCCAAGAGAAATGCTGGTCTCCCACCCTTGTATCACCTTCCAAACATGGAAAACAAGGGTTGTGCCAAAAAAGAACCAACATGGATGCAAAACGAGAGTCCGGGAGGCAAAACGGGCAGCCGGGAGCCCCAAAAACTGGCTGTTGAGCTCAAAAAGTGGCGTGCGACTACAAAAGTGGTCTCCCGGTCCATAGTGTCCCTCTAGACAAAGGAAACAAGGTGTGTGCCAAAAACCGTGCCAGACAGAGAATGTTAAGCGGTCCCGAACTGAGGCGCGAGGTCGACGGCTCCGAAAATCGAAAACTGGTCTCCAAATGGGAACAGTGGCCTGCAACCACGAAAAGTAGCCTACGGCCACTGAGAGATGGTCTACAAGACCTCTCCCTCCCTTCGGGAAGAGAAAACAAGACTTGGTCCACAGACCGAGGCAAAGCATAAAAGGGTCCCGAGGTCCGGGAGTAAGGACCTCAGCCGAAACTCCGAAACCTCAGAACGAGCACAACATGCGCAATCACCAAGCGCTCAATTGATGACGTCTGAGTCTTAAGGTCGGTCAAAAATGGGGTGTCCACACTTGGCATAGTCCTCATCTCACCAGATGGCCTGGTTGTGGAACAAACAGTCAACCTTGGCTTCCCAGCATCAAACAACGAGGCGGAGTATGAAGCACTTTTAGCAAGACTGAAATCAGCATTCTACATGAAGGCAACCGAGCTGATGCTTTACAGTGACTCCCAGCTAGTTGTAAACCAAATTTCAGGAGAGTATGAGGCAAAGGATGACAGGATGGCTAAGTACCAAGAGTTAGTCAGAAAAGAGATCAAGAAATTTGAAGTAGTGCGGATAGAGCAGATCGGCAGGGAAGAAAATAGTAGAGCAGACAAACTAGCAGGCTTCGCTTCGATGACAGATACATCCATCCCTCATCCATTACTGATTGACTACCTACCAAGACCAAGCATTGAAGACCCCGAAGTGGAAGAGGTATGTTGCGTCGAACTAGGCCCTTCATGGATGGATCCCATCATAGTGTTCCTAAAAGACGGCATTTTGGCCGAAGAGAAAAAGGAAGCCAACAAAATAAGAGCAAAGTCACAGTGATTTTGGCTCTCTCCATCAATGGCCTTCTATAAGAAATCCTTCACAAGACCTTACCTAAAGTATGTTCATCCAAGCAAGGTTGAGGCATTCTTGTTCGAGATACACGAAGGTGTGTGCGGAAGCCACCAAGGAGGAAGATCACTGGCTTACAGAGCAATTTCACAAGGTTATTGGTGGCCATACATGCAAGCAGATTCGGAGAAGTATGTCAAAACGTGCGAAAAATGTCAGAAGTTCGCATACCAAATACATCAGCCAGCCAGAGAGCTTCTACCATTAACTAGCCCATGGCCCTTCGCAATGTGGGGTTTGGACATAGTAGGACCACTTCAAACAGCACCCGGCAACAGGAAGTTCTTTCTTACAGCAACAGACTACTTTACAAAGTGGGTGGAGGCAAAAGCACTCGCTTCAATAAAAGAGAAAGATATGAAGAAGTTCGTCTGGCAGAACATCATCACTTGGTTTGGCATACCCAAGGCGCTAATATCAGACAATGGCACTCAGTTTGACGGCAAAATTTTTAGAGGCTTTTGTGAAGAGTACAAGATAGAATTCTACAACTCTACACCAGCATACCCCCAAGCAAATGGTCAGGCGGAAGCATCAAACAAGGTCGTCCTAGATGGATTGAAGAAAAGGTTAGAGAAAGCAAAAGACAAGTGGGCGGAGGAGCTCCACCATGTTTTATGGGCTTACCGTACCACGCCTTGGCGATCTACCGGCGAAACACCTTTTTCCTTGGCCTATGGCATAGAAGCGGTTATCTCACTAGAAGTTGGCCTCCCTACAATAAGAAGTGAAAATTTTGATCCAAAATTAAATGGAGAAGCCATAGCCTTGGAACTAGACCTTGCGGAAGAAAGAAGAGAAAGAGCACTAGTTCACATCACCTCATACTAGCAAGAGTTGTCCAGGAAGTATAACAAGACAGTACATCCAAGGCAATTCAAAATTAGAGATTGGGTGCTGCACAAAGTGATGGGAAACACCTTAGTACCCGGAGATGGCAAGTTAGGGCCCAATTGGGAAGGACCATACAAAGTGGTGGGATTAGCTGGAAAAGGGGCATACCACTTAGAGGATGGAAAGGCAAGGCCATTCCTAGGCCGTAGAACGCTGCAAATCTCAAACTATTTTATTTTTAGCTTTTCTTTAAAGTACTTGTAATTTCTTCATTTTTTCAATAAAACAAGTAGTTTCTTTTCAACATAGAAGTTTTCTGCTGTAAAAGTTGTTTTAGTGAGCTAGGGGCATTGAAAGAATAGTTGGCCGAAATAACCAACTTTAACCTCTCCTAAGCCCAGGATAAGGATCCAAGCTGTAGGACGTTTGGTCGGAATAACCAAACACTTTACTTTAGGTTGGCAGGAATAACCAACTTAAAGGTTGGCTAGAAAAACCAACACCTCTCCTAAGCCCAGGATAAGGATCCAGGCTGCAGGACGTTTGGTCGGAACAACCAAACACTTTACTCTAGGTTGCCAGGAATAACGAACTTAGAAGTTGGCTGGAAAAACCAACACTTATTGCTCTTCAGCTGAGGTAAGAATCCAGGCTGAAGAGTGGTTGGCTGGAAAAACCAACTTAGAGGTTGGCTGGAAAAACCAACACCTCTCCTAAGCCTAGGATAAGGATCCAGGCTGCAGGACGTTTGGTCGGAATAACCAAACACTTTACTCTAGGTTGGCAGGAATAACCAACTTAGAGGTTAGCTGGAAAAACCAACACCTCTCCTAAGCCCAAGATAAGGATCTAGGCTGCAGGACGTTTGGTCGGAATAACCAAACACTTTACTCTAGGTTGGCAGGAATAACCAACTTAGAGGTTGGCTGGAAAAACCAACACCTCTCCTAAGCCCAGGATAAGGAACCAGGCTGCAGGACGTTTGGTCGGAATAACCAAACACTTTACTCTAGGTTGGCAGGAACAACCAACTTAGAAGTTGGCTAGAAAAACCAACACTTATTGCTCTTCAGCCGAGGTAAGAATCCAGGCTGAAGAGTGGTTGGCTGAAAAAAACCAACACTTCTTGCTCTTCAGCCGAGTAAGAATCCAGGCTGAAGAGTGGTTGGCTGGAAAAACAAACACTTAGTACTCCTTAACCGAGATAAAGATCAGGCTGAAGAGTGGTTCACCGGAACACAACTTTTTATCTTCAGCCGAGGTCAAAAACCTAGACTGAAGAGGTTGGCAGGTACTGTCAAAGATTTCACGGATAAGACCGGGATAAAGTATCTCGGTTTCATTCAGATTACAGTTGGGAAGTAAAGTTAAGCATGGATGTAACCGAAGCAACAGTTGAAGATTTCATTGATAAGGGCAAATCAGAAGTACAAGAGGTGGGGCTTTAGCCCAATTATAAACTTTTGTGATAAAACAAAGAAAAGGAAAATCAGGAGAAAAGGTTGTCCAGGTCGGCGTCCAAAACAACTCGGTCTTCACCTAAAGGTAGCTCAGTTGTGGTAGGCACATCTTGGTTAAGCTCGGTTGAAGGCTCTATAATAGTTGCACCTGGTAAAGCTGGGATGGGAACCACTGCAGTGGGAGAAGTAGACTGGAGACCGGGCTGGGTGTCGTCCTCAGGAGCAGAATCCTCGTCCTTCCCTTCTTGCAGAAATTGTTGTTGGATAGCTGTGGCGTACTCCACCATGTAGCCCAGTATGTAATGCGGAGAAGGGTGTTGGAAGACCTCGGTCTCTGGACCTTGACCGAGCTGAGCCGCCGCAGCCTTCCACTCGCATTTGAAAAAGATATCTTTGGCGGCTTCGCATTGTTTGATGTAGGTGGCTTCACCTTCCTTATAACCGCGGTCTTCCACATCTTCAGCCTTCTTCTCCAACTCCTTTATCTCGGCGTTCTTCTTGCCCTCGAGCTTGGATAGCTCGCACAGATATTTGTCTTTCATCATGGCCAGGGCCTTTTGTTTGTCAGCATCAGCTGAGGTAACTAGGCCGGTGAGCCGGTCTACTTCGGCCTATAGCTCAGCCATCTTATGCTATGATTCTTTTAGCTCAGCCGTTTTTTCATTGGCTTCTGTCATGGCCTGTCTTGTAGTTTTTCGAAGTTCCAGCACACGTTTGTGAGCAATGTGGTTCTTCTGTAAGGCCTGTAAGAGGAAAGAAACAACATTGAGAAGAAACCGAGCTAAAAGATGATGAAATTTGGAGAAGGTAAAAGAGAACTTACCAGCACCATTAACTTCGTAGCCGAGCAAATGGCCTTTAGCTCGGTAAGGTGATCATGATGATCCATGTCGGCTGGAAGGTAGACGCTCTTGGCCAGATTAAAGGCCAACAAATGGTCTTTTTCCGTAACCACTGAATCAAAGTCAGTGATTGCGCGGTTCTTGAAAGTGATCTTTGGCGCCCACTTGGAGGAGTTAGCTCGGTCAGAACGCTCCGGTTGTGGGCTTCGTGGTGTGGATTGTGGGAGAATGGTGTCTTCTTCGTCGACAAGGTGTGGCTCGGTTGTTGAAATCCAAGCACGCTTGCTTGCCCGAGATGATGAGGGCTGAGAAGTAGAAAGCGCTACTATGGTCTCTAGAGTCTAACCGGCTTGTTGTACCTCGGTTGGGTTTGTCTCTGTGATCAGGGCTCTTACGGCTCTCTTCTTAGCCATTTCTTGTTCGGCAGTTAGTGGGATCAGGTTGATTTGTGGCAAGTTTGGATCCGGTTCAGGAGAGGCTCTAAGAAAAAGTTTGTTACCCTGGTCTTTCGCTGGCTGCTGTATCGGTAGGTTGGCTCAAAGTTCAGTAGCTCGGCCCAGCTTCTATCTGGATGTCGTAGTGCGGTGCGAAGTGCAGCTAAGTTTGGGTAGCTGTACTGAGACTTGAGAAAGTTCAAATCTGCGTAAAGAATAAAAGACAACAGTTAGTCCGGTCAAGGATGGGAAAACCGAAGTAAAGAAAGGCGTGAAAATAAGCCGAGGTAATCCTACCGGCTACACCCTTGTTCCAATTTATTCTGTCGCCCGAGATCTGGGCTTCTCGGTCTTCAAAGTTCCCAGAAACCCAGAAGAAATCATCATCGTTTACATCCTTATCTGGGGTATTCTTTATTATCTTTTCACGACGTCTTCTTATTCTTAAATAATACACCCAGCCATCTTCGTTTTGGCCTAAGGAGTACTGGTGAAATAGCTCGGCCAAACCGAGGTTAATGCCAAGCCTGCAGTTTAGCTCGGCAATGCCATTTATTATTCTGTATGTGTTTGTGGAAAGCTGGGTAGGGCAGAGGTTTGTTTGTCTAAGGAATTCACAGAGAAGGGGCTGTACAGGGAATCGCAGTCCGGTTTCTACTATGGAAAGAAGGGTGAAGGGTACGAAGCCAGGGTTTCCCCAGGGTGTGGTATCTAGTTCGGCTAAAGTAAGGTGGACATCATCAGGGATATGGTAGTCCCTTCGGAACTCGGCCATAGCCCCTGGTGAGTTTACTAGAAACCTATATTTACCCATTTGCTTTTAGATTGTGAATAAATTAGCTGAAATATTAGCGCGGTCGAGAAATGACGCTGAGTAGCTCGGTTGAGCGTTCAAGGGAGTGCCTAGCAAAACCTAAGTCTGCAAAGTGCAAAGGAAAGGTGTTAAGCACAGATCGTTGGACCGTGCTGCAAGAAACATAGGCAAGATAAATGAAGCCCTAGCTCAGCTACGCGGGATGCTATCCAGTATTAGCTCAGTTTTGAGCAAGGGGCTTTAGCCCGGTTGAGCCCTTGGGGCAGCATTCTTAGGTCGGTTTGGACTAAGGAAGCTACTTTAGCCCCAAGTAGTAGCTCGGTCGGTGGTGAAGGCTTTCTAGCGTGGTATTGCGCAAGCTTAGTGCGGTTCGTTAGCTCGGTTAAAGGAAACAGAAGGTCCCAAATGTATGGAAATTATAAGTATGGCGTGAAGTTTTAGTTCGGTTGTTAGGTGTGGCTAAACTTGCACCTAATACAAACAGTATCCTAGTTCAGTTGGGGTGTGATTTTGGATCAAATACAGTGTTTCTCAGATTATTTGTGAAATACAAGTGGGTTTATTACATGGTTTTTTTCCAGCAAAATGGAAGCAAACATGGTATATATTTTGAAAAACATATGAATACTAAACTGTGTATTGCAAAAACAGTACAAAATAAATGAAAAACAGATTCGAACCACTTACCAGTTCAAGATGGAGGAACTAAAGAAGGGAGCGATGGCAACAAGAACGCAAGTTTTGCAGGCACTGTGTTTGAAGAAAATGAAAGCTCAGAGAAGAGAGTGAGAAGAAGGTGAATAGTGCAAGTGAAATGATTCAAAAACAAAGGGTTTGGTTTTGTGGAAAGAGAGAGAGAAATGGCGGGACTGTTCAAAAAACATGAGATACGCAGACGGCGTGACAGTTACACGCGGCCAGTGAGAGTTTGCCACGTGTCCATGGAATAGAAATCGATTCAGTTACAGCGACTGAAGAACGTTTTGACCAGGCAGATGGAGCCCGATGTGAATTTAGCTCAGTTTGAAAGCTAAGGTTTTTAGCTCGGTTGAAAAGCTAAAGCATTTAGCTCGGCTGGTAACAAGTAATCCCTATCATGTTGCGCAGATGGAATTAAGGGGCAATTGAGAGGGTAATTTATAAGTAAATTGGGCCGAGCTGGGTAAATGGGCCGATCTGTGGCCCATAGTAAGAGAGGCCGAGTAAAAGGGCCTAGAAGTTAGCCCAATCCAAGAGAGCTCTACAGTTAGCTCGGTCACCACACTCAGAGCGGTAACAGTTAGCTCGGTCATACCATATTAAGCTAAAGTATGTTGAGCTTTTCTCAGAACCTTGCTATTGGTCAGCTCGGTCCAAGCTCGTTGTAGTTAGTGTGGTCTCAGACAACCCAGTTGGAATATGTCAAACCGAGGTACACGCAGTGAAAGGAAGAGCCGAGCTAGTGGGAGTTCGGTCTAGTCTGCAGCTTTAGCATGGCCATGTTATCTCGGTCGTATTGACATCCAACCATGGTAGAACCATCTCACTTGGTTTAAGCAGTGAGGGGGGTGTTGAAGGATAAGCATTATCTTTCTGGAAAGTGATTCCTAGGAGGACTCTGCATAGAGGAGTAAAAGTCCTACTAGGATTGTGCCACGCGGAACCTATAAAAGCTCAAAACATCACCTATGGAGAGGTAACACAACTTTGATTCTCGAATACATAGAGCTTTTTGTTTATTTGTCTACTTTGCTGACTTAGGCATCGGAGAGGTATCCGGCACACACCCGCCGGCTAGCTCACGTTTGTGTTTTCAGGGAGTAAAGCGACGACGTACGGAAGAGCGCAATCTTGATCAACAGGATTATACAAGAACAATATTTCGTGCTCGTACAATGACGAAAGTAAAGAGATCTATACGCAAGTTTTGGTTCAAACTCAAATTATAAACATTCATGTCTATCATAGTTGATGTTGTTTCGTTCATCGATTCATAGATAAATCCAACAAAATGTAAGGTTCTGACTAAGATTTTTGTCTATCCATATCTTTTCTTTACATACATGGTCTGCTTCATCACTTTTCTTTTCAATTCTGTGATCCAATCAAATTTGATTTTATAATTTTGTTTATTCAATTAGATCTGATTCTTTGTTGTTTGTTGAGAAACTATACTATTTGTAAAACGTTTTTTTTACTAGAGCTCCTCTCCCCACTCCAACCCTCAATGAGGGCAGCCCTCATGTCCCCATGCCATTTTGATGGGGTTTCTGGAAGGTGTTGAGTAAATAGATTATAGTTTGCGGAGAATGTTTTGTTTTGTATTTTTATTATGTTTGTAGTTCTATATATCAATGCAAGCGGGAAAATCTCCATGATTTGTTAAGAATTACTAGAAGTAAATAATCTTTGTAAAATATCAAAAATTAAGGATGGATTGAATTAATCTTTCTATGAATGAAGTTGGCTATGTACCTTGATATCGATTCTCTGTGTGTGATGTACATGGGGACATTGGAACATGTTAATCTATGCAAGTTTGATTTGATAAAGAAATTTTTGGTTTGACACTAATATGATATTCTGAGTAATGGAAACTTCCTTCTCTTTGTGATCTTCAATTTCAATTTTATATTTGGTTGTTTCCATTTCACGGTATTTTCTCCAAAACATTTATGGCCTCTTCATGTTACCTTGGTTACTGTACTGGCTATTTTGTGGATTAGAATTAGATTACCATGTTTGGGATTATATGTATATATTCTGTACAGAAACTCTAGTGCCCTTAAATTAAATTGGAAATGTGTACATAACATAAAAGGATATTGTGTTTTGTTTACCCAAAATTCAAAATAAGAAGGAAAAAACTTGCTATTCAAGAACCTATTTTTGTAAATATCATTTTTTGTTTAATTTTGTTCTTGAAAATCTTATTTATCTGAATATAGGGTTTGCCAATCATGTCTATTTTTGTCATGGAATATGTAATCTTGTAAAATGGGCCAAGTTGGTGTTCCTTAAATTGATGTTGTTATGTCTTTTTCTTTTTTCTTTTCTTTTCTTCTTTTTTCTTTTTTTTTTTTTTTTTTTTTTTTTTTTTTTTTGCAAACTTGATATCCCTAGATGAGCTATTTTTTCTTCCTCCCTGTTTTTTCAATTTTCTTTCAACTCTAGCAACATTCAATTGGAGAAGAAAGTATGCCAATTTCTAGAAGCCAATGAAAATCCATTAGAAATTCTTACTCTCTATTTCAATCAATGTGTGTTGTCTCAGTCTCTTAATACTAAATTGTTACTCTGTTACAAGTTACAATCTCAATTGCTGATATTGGTGGCACAAAAATTGATTCGAAAATTGCTAGTAATGATATCTATATGTCATTGTTGCTGAGTTGCCTTATATGCATACATAATTTGAATAATTTCCAAACAGAAGCTCTGTTTTTGGGGCTTGCTGATAGCCCTTTAAAGGGCTTGAATAATTTGGATACATGCTACTGATTGGGATTTTGAGCAAGTCTCCATGACCATGAGTGCTTTCTGTATTAGTAACTGACCGTAGAACATTTAGGTTTACAATCCATTTCAGATTTACCCATGTGGATTCACTACCTTGTTAAACTAAGTGATTCACAATTTTGAAATTGTAGATAGAAAAACTATTTAAAGCATTTAAAAAAGTTTAGTTTTTGTGGTATGTCTCTCTGCTACACTCCAAAAAGTCTTAAGGCTTTTCTCATTTAATTAAGTACTTAAATAAATAAATAAATAATTAAAAACCCATTAAACTATTGTCATTTCTCTTTTTCCATTTTTTTTTCCTGGTTTTTGTTTTTGGGTTGGAGGGGTTTGGAGGTAGTAGTTCTTTTTCATGGATTTGATTTGGTTGTTTTGTTATTTTCTCATCTTCCTCTCTTTCTTTTCAATCATTTTCTTTTTCTTTCTTTTTGTCTAGCTACTTAATTTTCCTTTCGTATCACCTCCCTTTAATATCTTTTTCATGAGTAATTTTTTTTTTTTTTATACCATTGTCTCTTTCTTTTTTGTTCTTGTTCTTTTCAGTTTTTGGTTCGTAGGATGTATTTCTTTCTTGGTCCATCATACAACCAAAGTGGACATGATAAAAGAATTACAACTAGTCTGTATAGTCTAATCTATAGCACCAATTTGGCAGCTGACATTTCACAAGTTTTTGTATATTTTTGGGCTACAAATATTTTCTCTGACTTTCAATTTATTTGTTCAGTTCACTGGTGAAATTGTGGGGGAAGTGAAAGCTGTAGTAGATATGCATCAAAGAAAAGCAGATATGGCTAAGCATTCTGATGTTTTTATTGCCTTACCTGGTTAGTATAAAGCCCTGCAAAAAGTTCTCATTTTTTTTCTCACTAAAATTCTAAGGCAAATCAACTCAGTCTAAAAGGCCTTCAGGTGCTTTTCTTTTTCTAGTTCTACCATCAAAGATTGGACCTATCTCTCTCTTTGTTTTGTTTTTCCTTGTTGACATTTCTGTTATTGTAATCATTTGCTTCATGGTTCAAACACAAATACAAGTAATAGAGTAATATGCTAATCAAATTGACTTGTATAGCTTTGTATTTGTACCTGTTAATCAACGAAACTGAGGTATAGTTGACACGTGAGGATACTCCTTACAAATTCCCTCATAACCCCAAAACACACACACCTTCAATTATTCTGCAGTCTTCTAGACAATTAAAATTTTATTCTTTTATTATTATTATTATTATTATTATGGTTTAAATATAGCCAGAGAACCCTCATGTGATTTTGAACAAAAGTGCGACCATTAACATCATTAATTATAAATGTGAAATGACTGTAATACCCTCAAATACTATAGTTTTTTTTTTCTTTCTCTCTCTTCTCTCATACACATAATTGATAATGTTTAATAATAATTCAATTAAATCACAATTAATTATAAATTCTTAATTATTTATTCTAATTTTAATTTAATTATATTTTAAATCACAATTACTCGTAAATATTTAATTTTTTATTGTAATTCCTAACATGTTAATCTAATTTTAATTTAATTATATTTTAAATTAATTTAGTTATTATTTATTTTATATTTTTATTTAATTATATCTTAAATCAATCCTTAATTATATTATATTATATTTTATTTTTATTGACATATTAATCTAATTTTAAGTTTTGAGAGAATTGGAGTAAAATTGTCTTTTGCTTTATTAATTTTACTTTTTTTTTTTTTTCTTTTCCAGAAAATCGAACCAACCGTAAAATATGGTGGGTGTGATACAACTTTTGTTAATTTGGATAGAAAAACAAACCATAAGTAGCACTAGTCTAAAATCACATAAGATTGTTTGACTATATTAATCTATAAAGCATAAAGTACTCTAACTCTAAATCATAAAAAAATAAAATAATTTAGAAAATATATGACCAACTATATCTTTTTTCAAACCTCAACAAAAGGAGATGAGTGTACTATACCATTACTAAAATATATATTTTCTACCAATTCGTCATAGAAAAAACCAAACTCATGATGGTTGATACGATCAATCCACTTCGTGAACCATCTAACAAAAATGTTATGCAGGTGTTTAGAATTTGAATGCATGTGTCATGTAAATTTAAAATTAAGGGTAGAGTTTTTATTTGATTTAAAGAAAACTTAAGAGGTTAATCGGGCCCACCATGAGTTTAATTTTAATAATGTGAATCATTTATTTTCTAAGGTTTTCACATTGTTAATTCATCTAATAATTCTAATGGCTCATTTTTTCCAAGGCTTGATGCTCACTTAATATTGTATCTTTCAAACTTTGGTTTATTAATTTTTCTAATCAGCATTGATATATAAATAGAAAAGGATACTCAGTTTAAAGGTTCAATTTTAAAATTTTTATGAGTAATAGTTCCAAAATCTATTCTTTTGAGGCCATAAGAACAAAAATAATTTGAAAGATCATATTATCTCTACTTATATGTTAATCTATTCACATATCTATCCGCATGTCCACTTATTTGTCCATATGTTATCTATTTGTCCACTTCTTTCGTTGGTTGGCATGGAAAGGAAGGCTAAAGACCTCCAGCTTTTTGCAACGAATTAGAGTGCTCTCTGATGAGGCCAATGTGAGTTGCATTTTCTGTAATGAAGAAGTGGAGAGTGTAAATCATGTGCTTCTTCTTTGCCCTTTTATTTGGAAGGTTTGGTCACATATGCTAAAATGGTGGGGACTGCAGTGGGTTCAACCTGGTACTGTGCAGTGTCTTCTAGATTGGTGGGCTGGTTCAAGGCTGAAAAAACAAGAGAGGGTGATCTGGAAGGCCAGGCCTCTGGCTGTGCTTTGGTCTATCTGGAAATTAAGGAATGATTGTATTTTTAATGGCATTCATCCAAATTTTGAGGAGCTGTGTGAGGTCATTAAAGTGCGAGTTGCGATGTGAAGCAAAGATGCTGGCTCTCTCTTCTCAGGTTATTCAGTAACTGATATTGTGAACAATCTGAATCAGGTAAGGTTCTGCATTAGGGGTGTTGGCTGAATTAAGATGTCTGCTGCTGTTTCTGTCTTCATTAGTGGAGAGTGGTCTACATTAGTTTTGGCCTTGATTTTCTGGTCTTTAGTAGGACAACTGTTGTGATGGTATATGTAGGTGGAAGTGATGGTCTATTGCTGCTGGAAGGGTGTTGGCTGAGTTAAGATGTCTGTTGTTGTGTCTGTCTTCAGCAGTGGAGGGTGGTCTGCATCAGTTTTTGGCCTTGAGTTCTTCGCAAATGGCCTAGTGTCAGGCTTGCTGGGAGGTTTGATCTACTTCTCTGCTCTGTATTCTGCTACAGAGGGTGGTCTGATGCTGGAGCTGGACTGCTGCAGAGGGGAGTTGTTTGGTGGTCTGGTTTGGTTTTGTATCTTTCGGTTGTTTTCTCTTCAACCTTGTGGTGTGCTGGCAATTGTTTGGGCTTTCATCGCGGTGCCAACCTAGTTGGGATCGTGAGGCTTGCTTTGATGCCTTTTGCACTCCCTCTTTCCTTTAATTGATGTAATTTCATTTTGATAATTCTCATCAATAAAGGGTGTTTCTTTTTGCTGTTCAAAAAAAAAAAAAAATATGTCCATGTGTCCCTTATCTGCTCACTGTCACCGCTAGCAACTTTTTTAGCGATGGTGGTTGGTGGTGATGTTTAAGAATAGAGACATAAACAACAAATACAAAAATTATAAAGGTGAAACTATCACAAACGTTTTTTTTACCCAATAATTACAAAAATAAATAAATAAATAAATAAATAAATAAAATACCTATTTTGCTTCAAAGAATTTGCCACTAACCTTAATGTCCCATGTGCTTCCTTCTTTAGATTTAATACCAATTATTTTCGTACAAAAATATAAAATTTTGTAATTACATTAAAGATTTATCATTTTAAAATAGTGCTCATTAAATAATATTTAATTACAAAAATATTACTATCAAATTATTTTAATTGAAACTTTTACTATCATTTTTTAAATTATTATAAATGTTTCCAGGTTTGATCTCAATATATACACAGTTTCTTCTTTGTGCTTCATTTGAGGATTTTTTTTTTTTTTTTTTTTTTTTTTTTTGGTTTTTGAACTATGATTTTTCTTATTTTAGTGTAAGCTTTGTGCTGATTTGATCTCCTTGTAAGTGCTGTTTGGCTTCCATACTTTAATGAAAATTTCATCTGACTACCAAAAAGGAAAAAGAAAAACTTAGTCAATATATTCAAGGCCATGTCTTGTGACCTTGATTAGCATGTTAGGTCGACGGTCACTCTAAATAATGTTAAACAAAGCTTTCAAAATATAGGTCACACTTTTAGCAAGTAAACCATAAATTTTCTCGCAGTTGTTGTTTATGTATTTATTGATATTTGATTAAATTGATTTTTTTACATAAGCGGTTTTTATTGTGAAATTTACAAGATAAATGGTTTAGATTATCATTGTAAGTTTAGAATGGAGCCCAAATAAATAAAATTAAAAAAAATATGAGGAGAGTGATACCCTTAAAATGGATTGATCCTCTCCATTCCATAATGGAGATTCTCCATTATAACTTTAGAATGAAGAGGATCGCAATATGATTAAAATAGTTAAAAACTCACTACAAAATAATAATAATAATAATTATAACAAAAGAACTATTTTCTTTTCTTTCTTTGTTTTTTTTTTTTTTTTTTTTTGCATGTCATTTAGTAGAAAACTAAAAAATCAACAAAATAGTCAATTTTCAAAAGTACGCAAACATAAAATGGACATACACACACATATGTATTCAAACTACATAAAGTTTAGACAAAAATATTATGAAATTATTATTTACCAACTCGTCTAAAAGATTAGACATTTAGAGAGAGGGATAACTTTATATCACATCCTTAACAGACCTTATAAGATAAATCGTGAATTTCAAATAGAAAGCCTATTTTCTATTTTAAATATCATAATTAGAATGTTCACCACCAACTCATCTAATAGTATAAACTATTAAAGAGAGAGATGAACAACTTTATTATTTATATTGTAAACTCATCAAATGCTAAATACGACACTAGTATCCTCATTCTTTCACATAGTTGGATAAGAAGCTTGTAAAGCGATGCCACATCGACCTTCCGCAACAACATCTTTTTCAATCTTCACATATCCATTTTCACCCCATTTAGAGCCCCATGAATTCTTAACCAACCAATAGTTAGTCCCATCAGTAGTAGTTCCATATCCAATTATAGTGACAGCATGGTCAAGATTGGTTCCACACGGCCCAGTGAAGACGCCACTTGAGTAAAACTGGAAGCCACTACTGTCAATGCCAACAGAAATCGGTTGGTGGGCCACAGCTTGCTGAAGAGCCTGCTCATTACTAGGTGGCACATCATTGTACCCAGTTACCTGGACTACAGAGGTTGCTGCTTTGGTGCTGTCACAAGTGTTATCTTGTTCAATGTAGGGGTAATTATCTTCTGATGTGAGACCATTGTTTTGTTGGATGAATTGAAAGGCTGTATCCATTAAACCGCCACCACAACCATGGTTATCAACATTACAATCAACGAGCTCTTGCTCAGACAGTGATATTAGTTTACCGGTTGTAATTTGGTTAATACCTTCCACAGCTGCCACTGCTGAAAATGCCCAACAACATCCTATACATATGATAACCACCAATTAATAATTAGAAAAGGAGGTACAATCAAGTGGGTTGTGATTATTTTACAAAAAGGCATGACAATACTATGCTTGAGTTGGTATTAATTATTGATATAATGGTTTTAATTACCGACCATTATTTATCGATTTTTTGTCCTTTCAATAATGATACACTATGATATATCATTGGAATGAAAATCATATGGACATCAACTACTTCATGGCATGTATTGATTTAGAGCAAATTCATGACTTGATTATAGTCGACATAGGTTCTTCGACCACTACAAAGCTCTCTTCATTTATTATTTTTTTTGGTGGCTAATGATTTTAAAATATTCATGACTACGTGACTCAATTCTTTATGTATACCAGTCGGTACTTCTAATACTCATAATCGATATATACCACTATTTTAAATTATTGATTGATATAAATATAGATGTAGAAATGTATCATGTAATGCTTACCACATTGGCCTTGGTCCTTGACAGGAGTAACTGCACCTTGCTTTCGCCAATCGACGGTTGTTGGCAAATTAGTTAGATTTTCATACCTAAAAGGTGTTGGTTTTGAGACAAATGTCTCATTGGTTGACTGTCTCTTGTAACCAGTATGAGAAGCACGAAACTCCTCATTGGTTAGGTCTGTAAATTGATTCACACCAAGCTTGTATCCTCGGTCTACACCTTCATTAAAGGCATTTATATGTTGGACATTGTCCTTGAATACCTGAAACCGTGTATTCTTTTCTTCAGTATCCTTGTAAACGCGTCCATGGCGTGTCATCCATTGCTCGTGCATTTCTAGCATGGTTTGTTCGTTGAGAATGCGAGAGGAAGCTTGAGAGGACAAAACTCCCAAGACAAAGAGAAAGGCCAAGAAAATGCATTGGAAATGGTTAGTAGAAGCCATGGTGTGAGTGATTCTATTTGTGGGCACACTTACTAAAATTTTGCAAGGGCTTATGTTTTTATAGGCAAAGATTGCCGTGAGATTAAATTCCATACGGCTTACTAGTAAACCCTCTAGCTTACGGGCAACCAATGAAAAATGAACACGTTAACATTTTGCCAGCAAACGTTTTCTTTTATCCTACTGCATTACTCTTCCCTCCGACCCAGTCTTTACGTTGATTGCTTTTTTTTTATGAAGAACTTTGACAAAGTAAACAGAGGCTCGAAATTTCATTTTAACCATTAATAAAATCTTAACTTAATTATCTCAAATAATAAAATTAGATTAAATTTGTACAAACTATAGAAAATTTGTTTGATTTTGAGTTTTCAAAATGATTTTTTTAAGTTTCAATCCGTAATTTTGTTAGTGTACTTTTTTCATATTTTAATCAATTTTTCTACTCTTAAAATCCACTTAATTTAGATACATTTAAAACGTAAAATATTTATGAAGAAATATTTAAAAAATCAATAAATATGAAAAATATGAAAATATATTAAATTTTTGTATATAGGCCTCGTTTTGATTTTTTTAGTGACTTTTTGACTTTTTGACTAAAAAAGTCACTTGTCAAACGAGGCCATCGTTACTTTTTTTTCTAGATTTTTTTTTTTTTTTACAGATTTTGTATGTTTTAAGGTATCTAAGTAGATCTTAAAATAATAATAATAATAATAATAATAATAATAATAATAATAATAAGATTGAAAACTGAAAAAATAATTTTTGAAAATTCCAAATCAAACACTATTTGATTGAATTTTCAAAGTATTTTTTGAAAATACTGTGAATTTTATAGAAACAATTGCAAAAAAGTGATAACAACTTAGAATAACAATCAAGTGATGAAAGTACAAGACTTTTGTACCAATTTAATATGTAAACTGTTTGTACTTTTATCATTTTATAATTATTTTGTGAAGTTAGTACCTTTTAGCATTTGTCACAATTTCATATTCAAACATGACGTTTATTGTGTGTATTCACATAATATGTAAAAGTAAAGGAAAATGAGCGGGAGTTCTAATTAGAGTTACCACTAATGATGTGATAGTGGGTCCCACCCACTGCCATAGTATGTGTTGTGTCTGTGTTTTTTTTTTTTGACTTTTCCATCTCATTAGTGGTGAGTTTAGAGCCACCAAATTAGTGGTCTCTATCATTGTTGAAAAGTAAAATCAATAAAATTTATTTGATAATCCATATCAGTCCATTTTTCAAATGCGCCAAAATATACCATGAATTATTTCGTTTTACGCTGAAAGTAAAATCCAACTGAAAGATTATGTACATACATACAAAAGTAGCATTTAGCTAAACTTTAGGGAAGTAAATACTCTCCGGCACCTGTTTTTTTTTTTTTTTGTCAGCCATCATCTAACACTCGAAACAAATATTTCAAAATACGATAATGACTAATTATTGAATTGTGGCCTTTAAATTAAAAATTGAAGGAATTATTGTGCAGTTTGCATAATAGTGACTGTTATGTGGCTTACGGGAGTCACTTTAACTTCTATTTTGATGATTTAAATCGTGCATTTTTTAAGAAATATCGAGTAGAATATACATGTGAAAAATCAATAAATATGAAAAATACGAAAATGTATTAAATTTATATATATATATTTGTATTTAGTGACTTTTTTTCAAGATTTTTTTTTTACAGATTTTGTATGTTTTAAGGTATCTAAGTAGACCTAAAAAAATTAAAAATAAAAATAAATAAATAAATATAAATAAAAACGGAATTGAAAACTGAAAAAATAATTTTTGAAAATTCCAAATCAAACACTCTATTTGATTGAATTTTCAAAATATATTTTTGAAAATATTGTGAATTTTATAGAAACAATTGCAAAAAAGTGATAACAACGTAGAATAAGAATCAAGTGATGAAAGTACAAGACTTACTTGCGCCAATCTAATATACAGACTGTTTGTACTTTTATCATTTTACAATTATTTTGTGAAGTTAGAACTTTTTAGCAATTGTCACAATTTTATATTCAAACATGGCGTTTATTGTGTATATTCACATGATATGTAAAAGTAAAATCAACAAAATTTATTTGATAATCCATATCAGTCCTTTTTTCAAATGCGCCATAATATACCATGAATTATTTCGTTTTACTCTGAACGTGAAATCAAATTGAAAGATTATATACATTCAAAAATAGCATTTAGCTAAACTTTAGTGAAGTAAATACTCTCCAGTACCTCTTTTTTTTTGTCAGCCATCATCTAAAACTCGAAATAAATATCTCAAAATAAGATAATGACTAACTATTGAATTATGGTCTTTACATTAAATATTGAAGGACTTATTGTGCAGCTTGCACAGTACTGACTGTTGTGTGGTTTATGGGAGTCACTTAAATTTCTATTTTGATTATTTAAATCGTCCATTTTTTAACAAATATTGAGTAGAATATACATGTAGAAAATCAATTCGATTGGGTATCAATAGCTTCTTCATCTGTATATATACAAAAAAAATATGTAACTATTAAACTGAATACAAATGCAGCTGATGAAGGAACTATTGATGTTTAATCAACTTAATTTTTAATAGGTATATGAAAAATCTAGAAACATCTTAGATGTTGATTTGTGATTATGTATCAATTTTAAGCAGAATATAACAATCCCAATCAAACAATCAAGACAAAGAGACACAATGATTTTACGTGGAAAAACCACAATTGGACACCTCCAATTGTAATAAAAAAACCACGGGCAACAGTCACAAGAACAATCCACTAAGAAGATTTAAAAGGAATTACATAGGTATACTCTCAATTGTCTAGCGAATCCACAACGCCTAATTGAACCAACCTCTATGTGCCTCTTCCAACCCCATCTTCACCACGGAATTGTCTTTCTGATAAGCCACTCCAGAATCCACTGAAGCTTCAGGCTCGAATTCTTCAGAATCCACCGAAGAACAACTCTCTCTTTTGTATAAAAAATAAAACCTTTGATGTACTCTCTTTTAAACCATGAGTTGAATACTCAATAAAAACATCAAAGAAAACTTAACAAAATATCCCCAGATATAAACCTTAAGAACCACAAAGAAGATCTGGAGGAAAAATTAATGAGCAGTTTAGTTTTGGGAGAAAACCAACTACTTATAGAAAATCCAAAGTAATCCTATTTTTGGAAGAAAACCAACTTCTTAAAGGACTCCAAAATAATCCTAGTTTTGGAAGAAAATCAACTTCTTAGAGAAATCCAAAGTAATCCTAGTTTGACCCAACATGTAAATTTAAAAAATTACAACCTTGGGTTTGATCCATGGAATTTGACAACACAGAGTCCTAACAATCTCCCCCTTTGTCAAATCCTGGACAAAACCATGCTAAAACAGTTTTCCTAACAAAAACACTAAAACAATTTTCCAATCAAAACAAGAACAACGCCACCAACTAGGAACCAACACTTATAACCAAATCTCTTTACAAACTTATTTCTCAAGGTCATGATCTGCAAAACAACTATTAGTCCCACAAGAGTATTTGAAAAAGTAATAAACATATGACAAGATTATCTTGAAGTATGAAATGAAAAACATGAATAACATGACTAGATGCAACTTGGAGATTTTAAGAACATGTAGCATGAAAACCTGAAAACTAAGACATATGCACCCGACACATGACATGAATACGTGAAAAACAAATTTCTTCCACTGTTTGTCACGAATTGACAAAGGAATCTCAAATAACAAAATCAAGATCAAAACCCACACAAGCAATGACATGATAACGATTAACCGAACTCACACAAGACTATCCAAGAAGCACAATTACTTGAAAACACAATGTACACAGCCTCTAGAAAATTCCTCATAAAAGAAAGTGATGCATTATGTGAAAAGCATAGATCCCATGATAAAAGTGTGTGTGTGACTCTTGGAGTTCGACAAACACAAGATTCAAATCCTAGTAGTGATATGGAAGCTGGACCTCTGACAAGAGAATCTAAGCACAACAAAGAAAAGTCAAACCACTAGGAATTAAGGGGTATTTGGTGAGTAAAGACGGAGGCTTCCCCTCAATCAATGAATCCTTTATTTTTTTTTTCTTTTTCACATTTTTTCTTTTCTTTCTTTTGCACATTTTTTTCTTTCTTTTTCACACTTTTTCTTTTCTTTCTTTTGCACATTTTTTCTTTCTTTTTGACACTCATTGGCAGCTGACACGCTCAAGAGTATGGAAACCGAACCAGAGAAGCATGGATATAATAAGGATGGCCTGGTTTGTGACTCTGAGGTAGCCTTTTCCTCATGCTTGGACTACAAAGAATAGAGGGGAAAGCCATGGAGATGCAAAAAGATGGAAGGTGGTTAAGAGACTCAACATCACCCATGATATGCTAGTATAGGTCAATTCCTCTAGAAAAGCAAAAGATACAATGCCAAAAGTCCATAGAAAAAAAATGATCACTAAGATGGAAGACTCCAAAATTTGCTAATCCAAGAGTGTGTACAGAATGAGACATACTAATCAAAGAACGCACACTCCAAAATGAGAAAATACCACAAAAAACACACGCATATTAACATGTAATGGATAGACTTCTCAAACTTCCTAGAGTTAGTAAGATAAAAGAAAAGAAGGTACACCATGTTTTTATTTGTCATCATTGTGGTATGCATGGTCATATTCGCCCTTATTGTTATAAGTTGCATGGGAGAGTGTCTCAAAATGGTCGAAATTCGAATACTTTTTGGGTTAGAAGACAACCTTACATGTCTAGGAATACCAAGATTCATGAGGGTGTTTACAACGCCACGACTCTTACCAAGTCCGCTAGACCTAATTTTGTTAAGACCAAAAAGATTTGGGTAAGAAAACTTGACTTGTGTTAATGTGTTTACTCTGTTTAGTTTTTTGGGTCTCTGTGTGTTTTTTTTATGAGAAAAAAATGTGTGCATGTTTGTTTTTTTTCTTACTTTGGTTAAAGAAAAAAAAAATCCAAAAAGATTTTCTTAATATAGTTTTGCAAGTTGAAATTTTTGAGTGGTCCTTGGTGCATATTGGAATTGATAAGAATATCCATTACATGTTAATATGTGTGTGCTTTTTGTGGTCTTTTCTAATTTTGGAGTGTGTGTTCTTTGATTAGTATGTCTCATTCTGTACACACTCTTGGATTAGCAAATTTTGGAGTCTTCCATCTTAGTGATCATTTTTTTTCTATGGACTTCTGGCATTGTATCTTTTGCTTTTCTAGAGGAATTGACCTATACTAGCATATCATGGGTGATGTTGAGTCTCTTAACCACATTCCATCTTTTTGCATCTCCATGGCTTTCCCTTCTATTCTTTGTAGTCCAAGCATGAGGAAAAGGCTACCTCAGAGTCACCAACCAGGCCATCATTATTATATCCATGCTTCTCTGGTTCGGTTTTCATACTCTTGAACGTGTCAGCTGCCAATGAGTGTGCAAAAGAAAGAAAAAATGTGCAAAAGAAAGAAAATAAAAAGTGTGAAAAAGAAAGAAAAAATGTGCAAAAGAAAGAAAAGAAAAAATGTGAAAAAGAAAAAAAAAATAAAGGATTCATTAATTGAGGGGAAGCCTCCGTCTTTACTCACCAAATACCCCTTGATTCCTAGTGGTTTGACTTTCCTTTGTTGTGCTTAGATTCTCTTGTCAGAGGTCCAGCTTCCATATCACTACTAGGATTTGAATCTTGTGTTTGTCGAACTCCAAGAGTCACACACACACTTTTATCATGGGATCTATGCTTTTCACATAATGCATCACTTTCTTTTATGAGGAATTTTCTAGAGGCTGTGTACATTGTGTTTTCAAGTAATTGTGCTTCTTGGATAGTCTTGTGTGTATTAAGGTACTAATCTGACATTCCTTGCTTGCTTCACCATATTATTATTATTATTTTTTTTTTAGAATTTCCCTCACGAATTGTATCCATTATTACAAATCAAACAAGATCTCGCTCTAAAAGATTTGTAAAAAAAATAGAGCGACCCGCTCTAATACCAATTGAAAAATCTAGAAACCTCTTAGATGTTGATTTGTGATTATGTATCAATTTTAAGCAGAATATAACAATCCCAATCAAACAATCAAGACAAAGAGACACAATGATTTTACGTGGAAAAACCACAATTGGACACCTCCAATTGTGATCAAAAAACCACGAGCAACAGCCACAAGAACAATCCACTAAGAAGATTTAAAAGGAATTACACAAGTATACTCTCAATTATCTAGCGAATCCACAACGCATAATTGAACCAACCTCTATGTGCCTCTTCCAACCCCATCTTCACCACGGAATTGTCTTTCTGATGAGCCACTCCAGAATCCACTGAAGCTTCAGGCTCGAATTCTTCAGAATCCACCGAAGAACAACTCTCTCTTTTGTATAAAAAAACAAAACCTTTGATGTACTCTCTTTTAAACAATGAGTTGAATACTCAATAAAAATATCAAAGAAAACTTAACAAAATATCCCCAGATATAAACCTTAAGAACCACAAAGAAGATCTGGAGGAAAAATTAATGAGTAGTCTAGTTTTGGGAGAAAACCAACTACTTATAGAAAATCCAAAGTAATCCTGTTTTTGGAAGAAAACCAACTTCTTAAAGGACTCCAAAATAATCCTAGTTTTGGAAGAAAATCAACTTCTTAGAGAAATCCAAAGTAATCCTAGTTTGACCCAACATGTGAATTTAAAAAAGGAAAATTTGGCTATAAACCCCCTTTACCTTCCTTTCATTGTTAGAAGGACTAAAAAAAAAATTATACTTTCTAAACCCCCTCATAATTATAAAGTCTTGCATAAAGGACAAAATTTATTATTTAAATGTTTTATCAGACTATTATACCCTTACATATACACAATCTAGATACAAAATTTATCTTCTCTCTCGTCTCTCACTTGTAACCCTAGCTTCCTCCATGGCCGGAGCTGTATCTTCTTAACTCTTCTCCTTCAACTCTCCTTCAACTGTTCATCTTCTATCTCGTCTCTCTCTTCTAACCCTAGTTTCCTCCATGGCCGGAGCTGTGGAGAACTTGCAAATCGCGCTGATACATATATATATATATATATATATCTATATCTATATATATGTGTGTGTTTGTGTGTTTTGAGATTTGAATTCGAATATATATATATATATATATATATCTACATATTCCGATCTGTAATCTATATATATATATATTATATATGTGTGTGTTTGTGTGTTTTGAGATTTGAATTCGAATATATATGTGTTTTGAGATTTGAATTCGAATATATATATATATATATATATCTATATATTCCGATCTGTAATCTATATATATCTGTATATTTGTGTGTTTTGATCTTGATTTTATTATTTTTTTCTTTTCCTTATTGACGTTTATTTTCAGAAATTTCACATGTATTCAAATGCTCCATACTTTGCAGCCTCTTTTCCTTCTGTGCGAGAACTTGCTTCCATTCTTACTGCTACTGTGAATATATGCACGCAAATAACCAAGTTTTCTATGATTATCTATAAATTTTAGTGTAATTGTTTGATTCAGCCAAAATCAAAGAGCCTGCAATCAAATTTCATTTGATAGAACCAGAGTAAAATTTTACTCTGGTTCTATTGCTCTGTTTTTTTCATTTGACAGAACCAGAGTAAAATTTTACTTTTATACAGAGTAAAATTTTACTTTTAGCTTCAGAGTCTCACAGTTTACTTATTTTTCAGAGTAAAATTTTACTTTTATACAGAGTAAAATTTTACTTTTAGTTTCAGAGTGTAAAATTTTACTCTCATTCAGAGTAAAATTTTACTTTTATACAGAGTAAAATTTTACTTTAGTTTCAGAGTCGTAAAATTTTACTTTCACTCTGAAACTAAAGTAAAATTTTACTCTGAAATACATAGTGAAAATGTCTTAATAGGAGAGCTGATAGATATGAGGGTAATATAGTAAAAGAAACAAGTTTTAAAATATTAGGGGGTTTTGAAAGTACTTATATAATTCTTATCCTTTTGAAAGAGAAATTAGGTAGTGAGGGGGCTATGACCAAATCCCCCTTTAAAAAATTACAACCTTGGGTTTGATCCATGGAATTTGACAACACAGAGTCCTAACAGTATATTCTACTCGACATGCTTTAAAAATTGAACAGTTTAAATTATGAACAAAAAAAATCCAAAATAATTCCTACGAGCTGCTGCCTAAGCCGCACAACAGTGAGTAAGAGTAATGTTACACTTTAGAAAAACTTTTCAGGGAGATGGTCATGAACATTCTCCATCACCGTATTAGTTTTTGGTGTGTTTTATTATATATAATGCAATCACATTCATTAAGTTGCAATCTACAGAACATTATAAGATAAAACTAAATTTATACTATTTGCAAACTAACACTTCAAAATTAAAGTATAATAAGTTTGAGTGTATCACAGGGTTTTACAAGAAATAACTTAAAACTAAAAAGTAAAGTCGAATTATAAAACTATTTAAAATAACTTAGGGTTATTTTTATAAATTTTAAAAACTTAAAGGGCTTAACTTCTTCTTTATATATATATATATATATATTAGGGTAAATTACAAACACACCCTTTGAGATTTGTTCAAAAAACGGATTGCAATCTGTGATTTGGAAAATTATAAAAATCTCTTTGTCAGAAATTTTTATTTAATAGAATTAATTAAAAAATAAAATTCCTAGTTGTTTTCTTCTACAATGATAAAATTACCTAAATTATTAATTGAAATAAATTTCTAATATCATTAAAAATTGGTAATTGACCTGATGATTTATTTATAAAGGGGTCATTTGTTATGAAATTAGAAATTTCAAGGGGTGGAATGTAATTTCTAGAATTACAATGACAAATATTTTAAACAAATCTCAAGAGATATTATACTTTATTTTTTATTTTTTATTTTTTATTGTCTATCACAATAGATTATTTCTGAAGGTCTCTTGAAACTTCTCCTGATAGATTTTGGGGAACCTACATGTAGGTCCTATAATAATTAATGGCATTTTCATCATACACTATTAAAAAAAGTTACTAATGATTAATTTTCAACAACAGTTTGAAAATTGTCACAAAAAATGTCAGTAAGTATAAGTTTTAGCGACACTTTAAAAAATTGCCAAAAAAAATACTAATTTTTAACTTTCAGCAACAATTTGAAAAATTTGTCACATAAAAATGTCACTAATTATAAATTTTAATGACAATTTATAAAAATCGTAAAAAAATCACTAATTGTTAATTTTTAGCGACATATATACAATCGTCATAAAAAATTAATTTTGTTAATGATTGTATTAAAACTTATTTTTAATATAACTTGATATGAATTAAATTCAACTATTAAAATTTCTAGGTAATTTATCTAATATTTTATTTTTTATTTTTTATTTTTAGTTTTTGGTTAAAGTCTAGCACTTTTGATGGCATAATTATCGCAAGAAGAAAGTGCGCGGCTCCCCCTGGTGCGCAAGCTAAATTCAAATCAATCTTTGGAAGTTGGAAGCAAAGTTTCCAAGTAAACTAAAGGAAGTTTCTAAGTAAACTAGTAATCCAAAACACTTGCCTACTGTCACTAAATGCTAAGCAATTGCCTTCTGTCACTACATGCTAAGCAATTATTTATGATTAGCTGTTTGTTTGTTTGTTTGTTTGTTTCTTTTTTTTTTTTTCTTTTTTTTTTTTAAAAAAAAATAGGGTTTAACCCTCGTAAAAAAAATAAATTAGGTTGAAATACTAATAAATTTCAAAATATAATTTTGTGAACTGTTTAATTTTCTCTTTTTTTTTTTTTTCTTATGAACTCAAAGGTCCCATTAAAATGAAAATTACACAAAATAGTAGTCATTTGTACATTTGGATTTAATTTTTAAGGGATAAAAGTGGATTTCTTCAAATTTGAAATTACACATTTGGACAATCTGTACTATATAAGTTTTGGATTTTTTCTCCTTTTGGAACAAATCCCACATTACGAACAAAAACGTAACACTCCAATGTGACACCTTAAAAAATTTCTTAGTGTACTTTTTTCAAATGTAATAACATAACACTATAAAAAAAAAACTCTTTAGTGTACTTTTTCCAAACGTAACACTTCAATCAATGTAATTCCAAACGTAACACACACAAAAACGTTAAAAAAATTGTTTAATGTATTTTTCTCAAATGTAACAACGTAAAATTCCAAAAAAAATTTCTTATTGTACTTTTTTTAAACGTAACACTTCAATGTAACGCACAAAAAAAAAATTCTTAGTGTACTTTTTCCAAACGTAACACTCCAATCAATGTAATTCAAATTGAAACACTCCAATGTAACACACACAAAAATACTAAAAAAACTCCTTAGTGTACTTTTCTCAAAGTAATAACCTAGCACTCCAAAAAAATACCTTAGTGTACTTTTTTTAAACGTAACACTTATAGCGATTCTGGTTTAGACCTGATCAGTTGATGTTTTGAATTCGGGTTTCATTGTCTCATATAGTTATTCTTGCTTGGTTTCATTCTTTCCTCGTTGAGTTTGGTTGTTGGAGTGTTTTGGGTGTGTTTGGAATAGGTTGGTAGCTTGCTGGTCCAATTGTTGTTGCCCAGATTTTGGCTTCTTTGCGCATCACTTCTTGCGCTTGAGTGGTAGTTGTAAACTCTCAGTACTTTTGAAGGCCTGTAGAGATACTAGGAGTTGGTATTCTTCGCTCGAGTAGCACTTCTTGCGCTCAAGCAGTGTTGGCTCGAGCGGTGGTCTTATGTCTGCAAAACTTCTGAGAGTTTATATTCTTCACTTCAACCGTAATTCCTACGCTCGAGCAGTCCTATGTTTCTGTGTCTGTACGCTCGAGCGACACACTATTTGTCATGACCCGAACCCGCCCCCATGGGTCGAGGACATAACCGGCCAGTAATCATGAGATTACCTACGGCCTCAAACCAAACCAAACCAAATGTATGTTAACAGAGTTAATGGGGGCCAAACGGAAGCAATTTAAAACTTTGTCCATAGAACTGTGCTTATATATACATAGATAACATTCCATTCATACACATGTTAATAACTCACAACAGAAAGCGTAGCAACATAAAGTTCTGTATGGACACGATCATTCACATCTAGGTCAGCCAATCAAAACTATGTACAGACGTAAACCAAAGTCTTCGCTAACATGACAAAATAACATAATAACAAAAGACGAAGATGTTTCTCGTGCGTGAGACGCAAGGGCTAACTCTTCAAAACTCTGGTTGTTCCACACAAACTTCATTGAGGCTGGGTTGGGACCTCTCTTGGCTTACCTACAAACACATGAATGAGCGTGAGCGATAGCCCAGTGAATAATATCAAATAAAGGAGATACGTTGAAACAATATACATCAAACGGCCTTAGGCCCAATTCATATTTCTATTTAAGGCATACATATATTCATACGTAGATCAAATAACTGTGGTTCCAAACACATCGGATGGCCTCGGGCCCAATCTATTCATGTCAAACTGGCCTTTGGCCCATTTATCTTTTGCTCATGTCAAACTGGCCTTCGGTCCTCTCATACTCTCATTCAGATCATACTGGCCTCTGGCCCATTCATTTATCATTCAAATCATACTGGCTTCTGGCCCATTCATTTATGTCAAAACAGCCTCTGGCCCATTCATTTATCACTCAAATCAAACTGGCCTCTGGCCCATTCATTTATGTCAAAACGGCCTCTGGCCCATTCATCCATGTTAAAACGGCCTCTGGCCCGTTCATCCATGTCAAAACGGCCTCTGGCCCATTCATTTGGCATAGCAACATTTTCTGCCAATCGAATCAACGAACTTATAAAACTTACATAGAAGTAAGTAATTTGGACAACAACATATTTCAGATATCTATGTTAAGATATTACTCACAGTGATCGGTTGGTTGGTTTGTCCTAGAGCTCGACCCTAGAAGCCCAATCTTCCCAATCTATGGTTAATTTTTGAGTTTAACTTCAAGACTACCAAGCTTCAAGACCAAAACATAGATTTTCTCCCCTCTCTCTCTCTCTAATTTCGGGTCCCTCTCCCTCTAGAGAGCTAAATCAGCCAAAAGATGAGACAAAGAGAGGAATTGAGTGTGTATTGCCTTTTTTATATAAGTCCCACTAAATCAATTTATCCATATTAAATAATTGAGCACTAATTCCTTAATTAAATCAATTTAATCTGATCCGAATCAATTTCCAATTAAATTTCACCGTAGGCTCTAAAAATTATGCCAATCACAATGGCGTAATCAATTTCGGTTTCGGTGGCCGATAGAGCCTTCAATTTAATTTCCAAAGCAGACAATCAAACAGATATTCCTACGGTGAACAGATAGAAATTCAAAACCACGTATATTCACATAATTGGCACACAAAATCATATCAGACACATAATCAAATTCATAATAAGGACCAATTAGCATAATACGGAACAGGGTTATCACAGTCTTCCCCCCTTTAAGAAGTTTGGTCCTCCAAACTTATTTCACCTTTAGTCGAACACAATTCGGAACACTTTTCATTTAACGGTTCTAATCCTTTTTGATAGTCGTTTACTTAGTTTCAAAATCAAGCAACACTCTGTCCTCAATCAGTCAGAGACTTACCTTTTCCTCCATACAAGGCTTGTATGGTGTCGCACCAAAACTAGAGTGTAAGCTGTTGTGGTAAGCAAAGTCTGCTAATGATGGATAGATTTTTCCAACTTCCCTGAAATCTAAAGCATACACACTTGGAGCACTTCTTCCAAAATCTAAAAGTTCCTTCTGATTATGCATCAATTTGCGGATGGGAAACAGCGCTGAATCCCAATTCAGTCCTTATTGCCTCTTGAAGGCTTGTCAGAATTCGAACACATTTTAGGATTCCCGTCTACAACAATAGATGCTGGGACCCCATGCAAACGAACAATCTTATCGATGTAAATAGTGGCTAGTCTACAAGCATCATACGAAAATTTTACGAAGAGAAAATGAGGAAACTCAATAATTCTATATACAACAACCCAAACAGGACTTATACCTTGGGTGCTCGAGGTAGCCCTACAATGAAATTCGTAGTCACATATTTCCATTTCTGTTTCGAAATAGAGAAGGGTTGAAGTAGTCCGGTCTATATCTGATGTTCAATTTCGATTTGTCGATGCCGAAAATATTTAGGCGCAATTTCAACAATTTCTTTCGTCATAATAGGTCACCAACCTTTTATTTCAAATGTCAGCTAACTTTACCATAGAAGTTCGGCCTATTCCCTTATCACAAAAGTTCAATTCATTCTTCAATAATTCTGTAATTCACAATCCGATTCGGTATTTAGTTCAGTGACTCATCATAGTTATCCAAGGTCAATCAAAAGTCTTCAGGAATTTAAAGTGGATCCAGACACTGATTGCCGAGTCAACAAAGATAACAACAAAGCAATCAATCACATGACATACGTAACTCATATATCCCCATAGTACCAACTGTAAAGTACAATAACATCGAAGCAGTGGACTTCTAACATAATACACGTGTCCGCAATTCATTCAACAGTTTACAGTTTACAATTCGGTTCAATATTCAACTCCCTGTTCCATCGAGTCTTTCCACATTATCTGATAGTCGTCAAAAGCATAAGGCAATTCATATATTAATCCCCATGACGTCAAGGATAACATCAAAGGAATTAATCACAAGTTAAGTACAATTTACACATCCTCAAAGCCCCAATTACAGAATATAATGGCACTGAGCAGTTATTCACAAGGCGTACTAAATTCACACACTTACGGATAATCAAGGTTTTTCAAAGCTTCTTGGATGTCTATAACATCTACATAATACCAAAGGATGACATTCCGGACAAAACAAAGGAATAATCGTCTCGGAATCAAAGCGCACCCGTTCACGACCGTCGGTAGCCGACCCGAGATCGATTAGACAAACCCACCCATACAAAACCGTCGGTGGCAAAAGAGATATCTCAACAAAGGTGCTACATAGGCTTAACGTCCCCTAGCACGAAAGGACCTCTTAAGAATGTCATCAAAACAGACACAATACCACTTACCATAACCTGATTTCCCAAAATCCGATAACACTGAAGCAGACATATGAAACATATTCTGATTAGTCGAGGATAAATATTCAGTACCGTTTACAATCAAATCAATCTGCTGTCATCGGTTTCCATAGCGTCAAATAAGCAAGAGTATGATAGTACACAAACATTGTTCCTTACGACACCCAATCACTGGAGTTACACAATCCAGTTCATTTTTAACACATATGTCCTCAATAGTTGAAGGTTGGTTCTCAATGGTGTTCATGGTTAGATCGGTCTGTTGATAGCCCACAAAAGGTCTTTCAAATAAGTCAAGTACTCCCAACGGACTCAAGTTTTGGGTCTATCAGTTTTCCTGCCAAGAATAATCTGGCTATTTATTCACGAACAATTCGTAATCCCCTTTTTACAAAGTCAAATTAGATAGAGGGCCTTATCAAATCAGTCCAAGCAAAGGTCTTATCAAATCATAGCCAACGAGGGTTCTATCAGGTCAAATCAGACAAAGGTTTTATTAGATCGAATCAGATCAAAGTTTCCTCAAATATGGTACATTTGGTTCTATAAGGCATACTTCGTTTGTTTAGGTGCATAGTCAATAGTTTCACAACTGTTCTAAGTTCATCAGTTCTCAAAGTCATAGCAAAGTCATTCATCACAACCTTTTATATCAAAGTATTTCAAGTCATGTATAATATGACATTGTCCACACAAGTTCAGGTGTAGTTGCATATGCATGCAGTTGTTCATATCAAGAGGTATGTATCATAATTAATATAGCAGTTCCCAAATAAGTCTTATATACAAGCACATGGTGCACAGTAACACGTTAAACAAAGTTCCTCGGTTGCACATCAGATAGGGTCTGTTACGCAAAAGTTCCAAATTAGTCACAAATCCTAGGTTTACGAGCTAAACCCAATATAGTCACATAGCCCAGTCAATTTTCTACCAATCAAAATACATGGTCTCACAATTATAGAGTTCATCATTTAGGGTGCTCAACTCAGTCACACAATCACAGAGTCATAATTCCAGTGGTTTATTCATTTGAAGGCAATAATATAACAAATCACCCTAAGCATAGGTTTAGATGTACATGTGCATGTACAGAGTCAATCAATATCCCAATACGTATTTCGCAAATTTCCAAATGGAGCATATACCTTCAAGGAATACGGTCTCGATCTTGTGGGCCTAACCAATCTAGATACACATGCAGCAGACATGAAAGAATATGCCGACCCGAATCAAATAATATCCCAGGCAAGGGTGTACACATGTACTAATTCAGAATCAATCAACACATAAGCATTCGTTTATAGACAATATAAATACCTGGAATAACGGTTGCAATATTCTAAGCACTTTTTGGGATGAGTGTGATTACTCTATCCTGATTAGCAATTCCTACTGTTGGTACGAATCTAGCTGAGGCAGAAGATTTATTCACATTTTGTTCAGTTCGGGGACAGTTCCTTACCATATGGTCCATTTCACCACACCTGTAACAAGCCCCAGAAATTCGATAACAAACTCCTCGATGTTTCTTACCACATTCATTACATGTCGGTGCTGTATTCCCTGTAGAGTTTGAAGTGCGCGATGATCCCGTACTCCGCTTTTTAAATGACCTCTTCTTTGAGAAAAGCCTTGTCACTTGCTTTTCCATTCAGAAGATCGGTTCATGTTAGCTTTGGTCATCAGTGTTCGGTCTAGCACCTCAACATATTTTGTGACTTCCAACACATTCACTTGGTGCTCTTGCACTGGTGGTAGCAAAGGTTCTCGCCGTAGCGGCAATTGATACTGTTGTCTTAAGATCTTTGCCATTTCTTGTACTGTTCTTTCCAGTCTATCAAGTCGGGCTGTGGAAGGGTCTGCCAACTCGTATGCCCTTACCCTATCCATGATCTACACCAATTCTTATTAAGCCATGCCAAATAAGGAATGCCCAATACAAAAATAAACACAGATATACATAGGTGCATTCGCACATAGGCACGTCGTTATATTCTCATTTTACGTATCATTAAGGCACAATTAATCATATGCAAAACAGACGATCGCATGCTTATCAGATATCGCGTGTAGAACACTTACTAGATAATCACACATTTGATCATATTCATATTCCACATAGGCACCCATTTGCAGAATCGAATGCACATAAGCAACTTCTCATAATTCGTATGTTCATGTACGTGCATTAAAATCAAAACAAAACTCGTTGTACACATTAGTGCAACAATTCATATCTCATGTTCTCACTGTCTGATTAGACTTGCATTATACTTCATACAAAAGATTCACAGGTATGCATATACTAAAGAGCATACATATTCAAATAATTTGCAATGCAAGCAAATCACAACTTATAACACATAATCATTCACATTAAGCACTTAAGCGTATTCTTGATGCTTTCAGATTCATACTTAACACATGAATGCATCCTAGATCTTTTCTAGACGCTTATGGCTCATTCGAACAAGTGCGTGAGTTATTAACGCGTGCTCTGATACCACTCTGTCATGACCCGAACCCGCCCCCATGGGTCGAGGACATAACCGGCCAGTAATCATGAGATTACCTCCGGCCTCAAACCAAACCAAATGTATGTTAACAGAGTTAATGGGGGCCAAACGGAAGCAATTTAAAACTTTGTCCATAGAGTCGTGCTTATATATACATAGATAACATTCCATTCATACACATGTTAACAACTCATAACAGAAAGTGTAGCAACATAAAGTTCTGTACGGACAGGATCATTCACATCTAGGTCAGCCAATCAAAACTATGTACAGACGTAAACCAAAGTCTTCGCTAACATGACAAAATAACGTAATAACAAAAGGCGAAGACGTGTCTCGTGCGTGAGATGCAAGGGCTGACTCTTCAAAACTCTGGTTGTTCCACACAAACTTCACTGAGGCTGGGTTGGGACCTCTCTTGGCTCACCTACAAACACATGAATGAGCGTGAGCGATAGCCCAGTGAATAATATCAAATAAAGGAGATACGTTGGAACAATATACATGAAACGGCCTTGGGCCCAATTCATATTTCTATTTAAGGCGTACGTATATTCATACGTAGATCAAATAACTGTGGTTCCAAACACATCGGATGGCCTCGGGCCCAATCTATTCATGTTAACTGGCCTTCGGTCCATTCATACTCTCATTTAGATCATACTAGCCTCTGGTCCATTCATTTATCATTCAGATCATACTGGCCTCTAGCCCATTCATTTATGTCAAAACGGCCTCTGGCCCATTCATTCATGTCAAAACGGCCTCTGGCCCATTCATTCATATCAAAACGGCCTCTGGCCCATTCATTTATCACTCAGATCAAACTGGCCTCTGGCCCATTCATTCATGTCAAAACGGCCTCTGGCCCATTCATTCATGTCAAAACGGCCTCTGCCCATTCATCAATGTCAAAATGGCCTCTGGCCCATTCATTTGGCATAGCAACATTGTCTGCCAATCGAATCAACGAACTTATAAAACTTACATAGAAGTAAGTAATTTGGACAACAACATATTTCAGATATCTTTGTTAAGATATTACTCACAGTGATCGGTAGGTTAGTTTGCCCTGGAGCTCGACCCTAGAAGTCCAATCTTCCCAATCTATGGTTAATTTTTGAGTTTAACTTCAAGACTACCAAGCTTTAAGACCAAAACATAGATTTTCTCCCCTCTTTCTCTCCAATTTCGGGTCTCTCTCCCTCTAGAGAGCTAAATCAGCCAAAAGATGAGACAAAGAGAGGAATTAAGTGTGTATTGCCTTTTTGATATGAGTCCTATTAAATCAATTTATCAATATTAAATAATTGAGCACTAATTCTTTAATTAAATCAATTTAACCTGATCCGAATCAATTTCCAATTAAATTTCACCGTAGGCTCTAAAAATTATGCCAATCACAATGGCGTAATCAATTTCGTTTCGGTGGCCGATAGGGCCTTCAATTTAATTTCCAAAGCAGACAATCAAACAGATATTCCTACGGTGAACAGATAGAAATTCAAAACCACATATATTCACATAATTGGCACACAAAATCATATCAGACACATAATCAAATTCATAATAAGGACCAATTAGCATAATACGGAACATGGTTATCACACTATTAAAATTAGAGCTTTTGCGACGGTTGTGAACATTGTAAAAGGTGTATATGACGTCGCAAAAGACTTTTTGTAACAGAATAGCAACGGGAAATGGGAGGTGGCGGAAAGAGGCGTGATAAAAGGTATTTGCGATGGTTACAAACCGTCGTTTTCTTGTAGCGACGGTAAATTAATGGTTTTTGCAACGGTTTAACCTGACACAAAAAAGGGAAAAACATCTATTTTAGTGACGTTTTAAGATGCCGTCACCAAAAACATTTTTAGAGACAGTAGTCGACGTCGCAAAAAGTATTATTAGCGATGGTTTTAAGAGTTGCAAGAAAATAGAATTAAATCAATAATGTATTCATGACAGTTTAAACCGTCGCTAAAGATGGCACTAATATGTATATGCAACAGGTTAACCTGTCGCTAATAAAATGCAAAGAAATTATGATTCCATTAGCGATGGTTTATTACTATAGCAAATTTTTTTTCCATAAAATAAATATATATTTTATTAATTCATTCCCTGTACAAATTATTAAGACACATCCACATTCACATTCACAAAATCATATGTACGAATAATTATATATAGGTACCTTGTAATGATACAATGTCAACCAAGCATTATTTACAAAAATATATAGCACATCCTCCAATAATACTAATATTTTTTGATAATTCAAAAACTCAAATTTGTTTCTAAAACAAAAACAAAGTGTCGACAATACAAATAAAATATATATATATATATATATATATTAACAGCTTGTTTTAGTATCAACAGTAAACTCCAATATCGATATGCGAAGATATTATCACATACTCAAATGGGTGATATCAGCAAAAAGAAAAAAAAAATATAATATAATTAATTTCAAGCTTGCAAAATGTGTAAAACATTCGATATATATTTCATAAAATAAATAATTAATTAAGATTGTAACATATACATAAATCAAACGTCACACAATGTATTTGCCAAGAGTTTCTCCAATTGTTCTTTGAAAAATAATTTCTAAAGGACAAGTTTTCACAAATGACAATTACGCTCCAGATTCAAAATCGGGAATCGATTTTGAGTCCCGTCTTTTCCTACAAGTCATTTGTGCCTAGTTAGTAGTCTGTGTTAAGTTTTATTGACATCCGACGCCGTTTGACCAATTTAGTATGTCATTTGGTTCGGAAAAAAAGTTTCAAAAGAACAAGTTTTCACAAATAGAAATTAGGCTCTAGATTCAAAATTGGGATTGGTTTTGAGCCTCGTCTTTTCTTACAAGTCATTTGTTCCTAGTTAGTCGTGTGTGTCAAATTTCGTTGACATTTGATGTTGTTTAACCATTTGAGTGTGTCAACCGGTTCAGAAAACAAAAGTTAAAAGTACTTCAGCTATTTTTGCCTCAAAAGCTGCATCAACACTCTAGCAAACTTTCAAAAAAAAAATAAAAAATAAAAAATAAACTATTAAGTAGCTCCATAAGCTAAACCAAACAACCCCTAAATCAACAAAACTTATAACCTTTTGGAGCGAAGTAAGGGCACAGACTGTGAGGTAATCGTTAGTTTGGCCCAAGAATGATGAGAGCAATATCATCCAGCCCTGGCTGCCATATTTGGCCGTGAAATAGAATACTGGGATGAGTTTTAAGAAAATACAAATGACAATTGGTTAGCCAACTTAGGATAGTAGATTTTCAATCTATTCTTGAAAAACATTGTCATCTAAAACAGTTACCATAGTATTCCTAATTCAAGTGTAAAAATTGTAGCTCAGTGCACCCATAAGGAATCTGAGTAAAATTAGAAAGGTAGTAAAGCATAGAAAATGAAAAATGGCACGGACGAATTTGAAGTCTTGGGGTAATAACCTTAAAGTTATGGATTCAAGTATTCGGGCCACCATTTTGTGCATTATGCCGAAGGTTAGGTGTGTACTCAATCTTTCCCCTCCCAAATACACATTAATGTGTACTAATTGGGCATTGTTTTATATATAGTTCTTTCATTGATATCTAGAAGAAAAAATAAGATATATTTCTTAAAATGATTGATGGTGCCAAAACACCAGCAGCCATATCTCATGGTTTTAGACAATATTCCCAATATGCTTCTACAATTCCCAAAGCTACATGGCACATATCCACTGCAGCTGCACCAAGCCTTCTCACGCCCTACACATATAAATGTCAAAATGGAGAGAGAGATTACAAAAACTTGAAACACAAAATCTTCCACCCCTATCTATGATGTAAGAAGTAAAGCAAGTTATCAGTAAAGCAAGTGAAAGACAATGGTTATTACCCGGTTGGCATCAGTAAATTCTTTGAATAATTCTATGTTGGTACTCCATGCATCGTCATGTTCATACCCAAATCCAGTAACTAGAAGTGATTGCTCCACCTAAGAAAACAAGTGAAAAAAGGTGAGCTTAAAAAAAAAAAAAAATTCAGCTTTTAGCTTTAAACCACCACACTTTTACACAATTTTTTTCAATGTGATCCGTTTCCAAAAGTAGAAGGAACATGATTAATTTTATAGATAGATAAGAAGTGAAATATACACAAGCATCTGAACTATCCTGTAATAAAGTCCGTTGTTGTCAATACCTTTTTCTCAGTTCCTTTTCCTTGCATAAACTGAGCTTGGGGAAGGAATTGATATGAGGGACTTACAAAGAATGTGCTCAGAAATCCATAATGGAGTTAGATCACAAGGTCTGAAAGTATGTAAAGTTCACGAAAAAATTCCTCGAGTCTAAACGCCATAAAATAGAGAGTGTTGTTGGGCACATCCTCAACCAATCTCTCTTCCACATCCACCACCAACAAAAAAAGGGTCTTATTGAAGGTCACCTATTGAATAAAACATTATAGTCTAGATATAACGTGATCACTCACCTTATCGATATGACTCACTTGAATCTTTTGCCCATTACAAAAAGCACCCCCACCTAGAATAAAGAGTAACAAATATTAAGTCAGAACTTTATATTTCAATTTTGGTATGTAAAAGAGCTTGTTATATAGTTGCTTAGATAAAACCTTCTTACCAGCAGCTACAAAAAACGCGTGTGTATTCCGACACATAGGGCCTCCAACAAGTTCTATCTTAAACACAAACCAATTGTCATCCCTTCAAGTCAGAAACAGTGAAACTCATTCACTCTTGATCTTTGAAGAAATAATTGGACAAGAACTACTTCAAAACTTAGTTGAGTTGAGTTAAATGCCAAAAAAATAGAAAATGAAAAGGTTTATGCAACTATGTTTTATATTCTGATTAACACATCAACCAGGGAAACAATCATTTAGTATAACAACTTCCATAACCAATTAATTTACATATCAAATTCAATCCGATGGACCGTTACAGAATTATGCAAATTCTTTTTGGAGACTATAAAGGTAAGTGATTATATACCACAACACAATAGCTGGTGTGAATATGGTCATTGTTTCCAACATCTACTGCAGAGTCACCAAATATTAAGATTGATGGAGCAAGAGTTGTTGAATTTTGAGCATCCCCACCATTGATTGCAAAGGCCAATGCAATAATAAAAAACAATGCCCCTTTCAATCTCAAGTAGTTGTTGTTGATACCTGTAGCTAGTTTTCCGTGCTCCTCAAAGGGGTTTAGTCTCCTCGGATACGATAGCCCTACAGTTCAGACTCTCGTGGTTCTAAATATGGTTTCACAAGTGCAGTGTGAAATAGAAAAACACAAAAGAGTCTAAATCCGGCAAATCTTTGAAAAATCGATTTACAATGAAAAAATGCCAAAAATGGACTGAATTGCCAGATTTTAGAGTCACCACCTAAATATTTTTGAAAAATTTAGGAAACCCGTAACTCGTGCCAAAGGCCACTTGTCCGTCATCACCAAAGTGTCTCGACTCAGAAACTTAGGTATGAGAGGGAAAGGTCATGAATTGAGCACCCCACTCACCTGATCAAAGATCAGCATCTACTAATCATGATGTATTTTTTAGGTACAGTATATGCACTTGTTCCGATTATTATGTTATCTTTACTATGTGATACACACAAGTATAGACTAATTCGCCAAATTTCGAACGTTTTGATTTCATATTTGTTTGAAAAGAGTTTTGAATATGTGCTACTTGAAAAGTAAGCTCACCTTTACATTAATCACATCATCGCAACTTAAGGGAAAAGGCCTTCATCCACAGGCATTCAAAGAGATATATATCAAATAAGCACTTAGCCTCATGGTAATATGCTTGATATGGAAACACAAACATATATGCAATATGCTAAAGCAAGAAATGCTCACCTAATACTCAACTGACGCAAGCCAAAATAGAAGAAAGTAGTTAGAAAGATGCATGCTCTAATTATGCAAATGACTAATGCAATACATACAAAATGCAACTACGAGGTTTGGTTTATTAACATGTCATATGACTCAACTCAAAGCATACGATAGCGCATGTATTCAAGGAAGTAAGAAGTGACAACAATGTTAGAATGACGAACCAAACTAGATGCATGCAAAATGGATATTTTACACATAGTAATGATATGAAATCAAAATATGATGCTACATGCAATCCACCATAAGCGAGTAAATAAAAGAAAGAAAGAATGGGGGTTCGAAGATGTACACAATATTACAATTTTTCCTTCATGCAAAAGGGTCCAAATAAATGTCCTAATCAGCTAAATGTTACAAACGCCAAATGAATGAATATAAGCTAAGTTTAACTAATAATACAAATTCAAAGGAATTTAATTACTTAATTACAAAACACTAATTAATCTAAGGGCTACAAGCTAATGAAATCGAACGGGAGTCGAAAAACCACACGTGCAACGGAGAACATCCTCTGGGAAACTCCCCTATTCTGCTGCTGGATTCTGTTCTCTTCGCAGTCAGAAGATTAATTAGTTTTTGCCCCAGCTCCTGCTCTGCTCTGTCATGAAAATGACATTACCTACCAAAAATGGAGTGGCCGGCCGACTGAGCACTGTTTTGAGGTTCTTCCTTACTGTAATAGAATGGAAACAGAGAAAAACACAGTATTTCTAGGGGATGTTTATCCTCTCCACCTCTTCATATCATGAAACTGATCAAGGGAAGAGTAGAGTCGGTTCACAAATCATCAATTGTTGCAAAGTTGTTGGTTGATGATCTATGAACCAATAGGACAAAATGATCAATGAAATGAAATGAAAGACCAACAACATCTCTTTCCTATCATAGAGTTACCTCAAGGGAAGTAGTAGATATCGCTTCTCAAATCATTAACATCACTAAAAAGTATGTAATGACTCGAGACGCAACAGGTTCAATTAACGTCCGATTGAACCTAACTTGATTTTATTACTCATGTTACCATTTTTAGTCCAATTTTAACCTCTTTTACATTACCTCACCATTCTTTATTCATTTTGTCCAAAAATGATAATTACGTCCACTAATGAAGAGAAGTGGCAAACAAGAAATTGCACTTAGCATGAGAGAGATGCAATGCCTTGGTAATGAACCTCTGAAGAGATTAAACCATTAAGCATGGAAGGCCCCTTTCTCATGCCTTGAGCAATAATTGATTGTTTGAAACAACTCTTAAAGAAAAAGAAGAAAGAAAAACAGGAAATGAGGGAGGTTGCAGAAATGATTATTACAAGTGTCACGCCCCACTTTTTATTACTCGAAATCATTACCAAATTCATTAGTTTAATTCAATATTAGAGATAACATGCGGAAAAACTCTTTGGTTCAGCAAATGGAAATAAATAACGATTCTCTCATTCGTATGCAAATTATATACAACATGAGCACACTAAATAAATTGCCCTTGGGCTTACATCATTAAAAAGTCAAGAAGAAGGGTATAACCCTTTTACATAAATGGCATTCCGCCAACACAAAAGAGGCCCCTTGGCCAACAAATAAGAAGATCCAAAACCTTGTAGCACATCCTGGCTATCACCTGAAAAAGATTCAACAACGTGGGATGAACATATAGTCCAGTAGGGATCTCAACATGATCCTCAACAATAACAACTTACAGATAGCTATGATCATGAATGTTCAATCTCATACTAGAATAGTAATGTGGCAGTTTATACAAAATATACATAAGTATGAACTTTTCTCGAAAACAGTCATTTCATTCAACGCTATAAGCGGTTCACCTTTCTTTCCTTTTTCATTACCCATTTTTTTCCAAACTTTCATGACTATAATAGTTTTAGAAAAAAACAATTTCACCAAGCCCATTACTCTTCCCCCATTTTCCATACTTACAACAAAATGACCTTTTTTGAAAACATGTTCACAAATACCCCATTTTCCTTCACACTTTCCAAAATCTCAAAATGGCATTTTGGTTTGTTCCCAATACATTCATATCAATACATGCATGCCTTAAATAAAAGGGAAATAACAAATCATCAACATGTATATAATCCACAAATGAGGCAGCTCGGCCTTTCAAAACTGTAACCATCGTAACCCATAACATACTCAGATACACTGACGATAACAATTAAAACTCTGCTCTACCGACTATATGCACATTAAGCTAAGGATACGCCAAAGCGATAAAAGACTAGCCAAATTCTCCAGACACAAGCTGGAAGGTAATGGTACCTCGTCCAAGTTCTCCAGGCGCTAGCTGGAAGGTAATGGTACCTCTGATTTTAAGTGCGGTATATAACACCAATTACCTCAATACAACAAAGCATAAATAACAAGTGTAATACATATACATAAACTATTCAATAATGTTTAACCAACACAAGTGTAACGCATACATCACAATTCAACACAACAATGTCATCCTCCACCGATGACCAAGGACAAAACCTCTAGATGCATGTATTCAGTACACCTAATAAAAGAGACTCAACTCTCAAGCAAACCTTAAACCCAACAACGACACTAATATGATAGGTAAGGATAAAACCCCCAAATGTGTGTATTCAACACTCATGATACAATAGTTCAATTCTCAAATTTATTTTCCGAGACTCACATAGAGTTAACATTTCATTTACCATTTTCAAGATCAATTTTCATAATTTTTTGGAGTCAACATGTTCCATCACTTATTCCAAAAACACTTTTCCCTTTTCACAAAACCAATTACATTCTCTTCATTTTACAAAATCAATTCCATGGATAATAAGCCATAACCCAACTTGATTCAATACGTTCATTTCAAAATAACCCCAATACCATAATTAATCCCTTAACTGTTAACACCTTCTACACAACTCATATTAACAATAGAAATTTACCAACATTGTTCAACCATAAACCCTTTTTATTTTACCAAATCAAAATATAATTTAGGGCTTTCTCTTCTTTCAACAATAACATGCTAATTTTACTCTCTAATTAGTCCAAACCACAGTCAATGATAACAAAACCATTCTCAAACAACCAACCCTAGGTTCCCCTCATGATTTTCAAACAAATCCAACACGGATATGATTTTCATGCAATACAAAACTACCACATGTCTATCTATAGACGGAGTATTGAAAAAGAACAAAGAAATCCCTACCTCAAATGGAGAGACCAAATGGAGAAGATTAAGGATTTCGAAGGTGCTCCAAACCCAATAATTTTCGAATCAAAATGAAGAGCAAGCCATCCCTTCCTCTTCTTCCCTTATGAAAATGCTTACTCTCACTCTAAACACTCTTAATCTAGACTCAAAATCTAAAAAAAACAAATGGAGAGAGATATGGGAAGAATCATAGAAGTTGAGAGGTGAGCTCAATTTATAGGCAACCTTGATGAAGTTGGTATTGAAAGGTTGTTATTAAAGCCCATTAATTGGAAAATGAAAGGACAAGTTAGAATTAAATGAACACTAATTGAAATTAAATGAACACTAACACTAATTGATATTAAATGAACACTAACTAGAATTAAATGAACACTAGTTGGAATATGAATGGACACTAGTTGGAATATGAAAAGACACCAGTTGGCATTAAATGGACACTAGTTGGATTAAATGAACACTAGTTGGCATTAAATGAACCATTATGAAAATTTAATGGACACTAACCCTTGGTTTCCAAACACAACCAACCTGTTTTAAACCTACCCAACACGACCCAAGACTCATATACAAAGAGTAAAGGATGGAAACGGGAAAAAGACAACAACACATCCACGGAACCGAGTCTGAAATACAATTAAACAATGAAGGGAAAACCGGGATCGCTATAATAAGTGTGAATATATGTATGAAAAACTATGAAATAAAATCTATCAACTCAAATAGCTTAGTGTCTAAGGCTAAACCACCAAACCTATGAGGACTTACAACAACATAAGCATAATATTCAAAGCATGAATGAAGTAAACACACCAAAACAGTCCCAAAACTCACAAAACAGTGTTGAAAAATTACTTTGAAAAGCTAAAAAAGTGAACAAAAATGAGAGAATTAAAGCTAGTAAGTAAGCCCAAGGAAGGGTGGCTAGCCCCTCCATTTTTTTGGACCATAAAACCACATGTTTTAGCCTATGAAAACTCTAAAAATCAGTGGCCAAAGTTGAGAAACAAGTAGGAAACACAAGGATAAAAGCTCATGGAATAAGGTTCAAGAAAGGGTGGTTAACCCCTCCACCTTTGGTAGCTTTAAATCACAAGTTTCAGGACACCAAAAAAACAGTTCAAAATAGTATAGAAAACTAAGAAAAATATGGGAAAAAAAGGTAAGCAAAAGATGGCAAGAGTTATACCTTTGAAGAGAAGACACTCTTTTATTCACAAGGTGCTCACTCTTAAGGGCTAGTATTTTAGCTCAATAATCTTATCAAGAAGCCCCAAAATATTGGTTAGGAAGTGTATGTATATTGCAAGATAGAGAGGGGGAGTGTTTGCCAAGTTTTTGGCTCTTTGAGAATTTTTCTAACCTAAAACCATGAGGGATGGTCAAGTATTTATAGAAACAGAGGTTCCTTTCTTGGAAATATCTATATTGAGCTAGCTAGTGCAGTGCATGCACTTGGGGAGACAGCTGGTAGCAAAATATCTGCTAGCCGAGAAACTTGTCCGGTCGGCAATGTAGGGAGACGGCCGGCCACTAAGTTTTGGCCAGCCGGCCACCTATTGACCAGTAGGCCTCTGAGTGGTCAGGCTAGATAAAAAACTAGGTTTTGGTCCAAAGGGGGTGCAAGGTTCTGGGCTCTGAAACTCAAAACCGAGGCTTCTTGCTGAAGAAATTGAACGTTTGTACATTGTATTATGTCATCATCAAGTGTTCACTTTGAGGCGTCCAAGTCTTAAGGGTGGTCTAAAATGTGGTGTCTAAAATACCCATATTTTATAAGAATGGTGTGTTTTGAGGCTGATTTGAGCGAGGGTTATGTTATGTTATGTTATGTTATGATCTTTTATAACCAGCAGAAAAGCTACCAACCAAAAAAACCCAGAAATTATCATGAGTCAAGAAGAACATGTGATTTTGTGCTTATCTAATAGTACACTCTTATTTTTCTATTTTTTCTTCTTTGTAGGGTCATGTAATTCTTTAGATCTCTTCTATTGGTTGGGTACATTACCAACGTAAAATTCCCGTAACACATGATATAATTATTAAAAAAAAAAAAGTCTAGAAAATTTCCTCAAAATAATAGTGGATGGTGTAGATTGAATTTTGTATAATAGGACCCATCTTTGAAATGCATCTTGACCATTAAATGCTATTTTTTAGTGTTTTTTTGGGTAAATATTATAGGTTTCTAGAGTTGCTAATAATCAGTAGAAAAATTATCAACCCATAAAAGCAATCCAGAGAATTTACCCAAAATAATAGCGGATGGTGCAGATTGAATTTTGGACAATGGATTCCTTTGTAATGCATCTTAACCATTGAATACTCTTTCTCAGTATTTTTCTAGGTAAATATTGTGAGTTCCTAAATTTGTTACTTATATAATAAAATCAAAATGAGGATGTGAATAAGAATAATATCTCATGCTCAAGATAAGTATCTAATAATAGTTAATGGAGTCTTGGAAGTAGACATAGAGCATTAAAAACAAGTGATGTTTCAAGACTACTAAATAATTTTGATTTAAACTGATATCTGTCAATTTTTTTAGTAGTAGTAAATGAAAATCACAGTTATGAATTTTTGTTCATCTAATTAATAAAAGAAGAAAAAGTCATTGTGGGATTATTAAATGGTGCATTGGGAGTTGCAACGATGAGAATAGTTGCCTACATATCTCAACTTTCAAATTATCTAATGCATGTTGGAACATCTGTAATCTGTCCAATACCTAGGGCTTACAGTCAAGCAGGGAACAAGCTCATAATAAGAAAAAAAAATGCATATAGTCAAGCAGGGAACAAACTAATTTCACACCATGCAAAATAACAAAATTGGCAAGAACAAAACTAGATCAAACATCAAAAAATGAAACAAATTAATCACGTTTAACAATACACAATACAACAAACCAAGGGATGATAAGGTACCTCTATTGAGACTGAAGGGACAAAATGAATTCTGAATAGAAAACATGGTTGGAAATTCTATATATTCCAGTTTGTGAAGGTAACCTCCTCAACTTGCTTACTTTGATACCTTAGTAACATTCGCAGACAGATGTCATAAAAATTCTGTGGGTATTAAAACAGCAACCAAAAAAAAAAAAAAAACAAACAAAAAAACAAAAAAACAAAACAAAGAGGAGAAGAGAAGAGAGCAAGGCAAGGCAGGGCAGCAGGGCTAATAGCAAATATTTCATACTTCCTGGCATATTAAAGAGGTCAGCACACTTTGCTCATCGGCTCAATGGATAACACATGAAGCTTCAAAAGAACTACAACAAGGAAATATACATAGAATATGTATAAAGACTCAATTAGCCATAATCTTGCCAGAAACACTGACCTCTGCATAAATGGTGAGCTTTATAATAATTATAACAATCACGAGAAAATTGTAGCTTGCAAAACCCACAAATACTCACTCAAGGACTTCCATGTCATGGGATTGCAATCTTAATTTTAGAACCATAAAAGCCTCAAACAAGATAAAGGTAAATGAACCACCACCTTTCTATACAATAAACATGTGCTGACTGATTCACATGACGTATATTACTACCATTTTAAAGTTTGTTCATGTACATTCGATGAGGTGTTTTTTTCATAATCCCTAGCACATATTCATTTTATGAAAATTAATTAACCACCCTATTGGAAGAGTTTTTCGTAATCCCTACTACATATCCTTATACAAAAATGTATCTGAAAGAGGCATTTCGTCAAGCACCTGGTGGGTGGACAACGATTCCCCCAAAACAGAATCAACGATAGAGACCCCAAGGCAGCAGCTTTGAAGATTACAACTCTCATTCTCTTTGCAATTATTATTATTATTGTAAAGGGAAGGTGTAGACACCCCATTTTTGACCGCCCTTAAGACTTGGGCGCTACTGATGGTTCACTTGGTGATGAAAGATATGCAGGCCAAAGGTTCGATTTCTTCGGGAAGAGGAGAGTCAAATCCCAACCTCACACCCTATTTTGGACCAAATATATTTTGGATGGTTTTTAGACCTTAAAGCTCTCTCTTTCAAAATATTTTTGAAATAAAGTTTCTACGATGCTCTGAGGCTCGCATTTTGTCAAACGTTGCACTTTTCAGTAAATCGAGCAAGAACAAAGTGGAAATGAATGAAAGAGAGATGAAATATTTGAAAAATCTTTCAAAACACCTTGGTTAGGGGTTTGGAGCTGAAGAAAAGAAGAGAAGAGGGAATAAATCCAGTTGGGAGAGAAAATGGGCATGAACCGTTAAGAGATAGTCGAGCAGCCCTCGCTGAATCGAGCCTATTCATTTGCATACTTTGATTTCAGCTATGAGGCCACCACCGTTGGAAATCTTACTTCTGGGGCTTCATTTTTCACTCAAGAATCTCCTAAAGCCAAGTCCGGATGGGGGAGATATGGTTGGTTGAAGTAGGGCATCAATCCGGTTGGACCAAAACTGCGCGGCTTCACCAAAACAGGCATAACTTTTTGCACAGTTGGAATTTTAATGAAAGGCTGGCGCCATTGGAAAGCTAACTTATGGGGCTTCAATTTGGACACTTGGAAGCCACTTTTTGGCCTTAGCAACCACCTGCCGACCACTTTTCATTCCAGGAGACCACTTTTTGTCCTGAAAAACCAGAAAAAGTGGTCGGCCGACTAGTAAAAGTAGCTGGCTGACCACTTTAACTGGTTGGTGGCCTTCCTACAGTTTTTTCAGAGTCTTTGGATGCCAGCTGTGCCAGCTGGAGGGCACAGACTACATCCTCCATACACGTGTATGGAGGGATTGCATCGAAGCTCTAAGCTTCTCCAAGAAGCTTTGGCTTATGTTTTTTCTATAAGAGAGAGTCTCCCTCTCCATTCCAGGGGTTCTGAAATTTTCCTAAGGCATAAGCATATATCTCCCTCTATATCTCTATATTTGGTGCCTAAAGAGTACGTTGTTCTTCACTTTTGCACCACAACTCTTTACCATACACCTCCATCATTGAACTGAGGTTCTGGGAGGACATTTTTGGAGGTTAAAAAGCTGGTTCTTGGCTGAGAAATCTGCTAGTTTTGCAGTGCTTCAAGGGTAATGTCTTTTCTCTCTTTTAAGCTTTGTTTTGGTTGCTCTCTTGGTCCTATTTGTATGCTTATTTAGGCCTTTTTTTCAACTGGAAAAAGTTTTGTATTTAAGTGTTTTTGATGTTTGTTTAAGGCCCTTTTGGTGTTGAGGGTCTTCTACCCTTTTGCATGCCTTGTTAGGCCTTGTTTTGTACCATGCCTCAAGGCCTTTGAGCTAGTCCTTGCTTAGCCTTCTAGCCACTGAAATCTAGTGGATTTTCAGTGGTAGGCATGTGGCTTTGAGGCCTTAAATCAGAGGGGGGTGTAGACACCCCATTTTTGACCGACCTTAAGACTCAGACGTCACCGATTGAGCGCTCGGTGATGTTGCATACTGTGCTCATTCAGAAGTCTCAGAGTCGCGGCCGTGCGTCCTGCCTCCGGACTTCCGAACTCTCTTCTGTGCCTTGTCTCGGTTTGCGAACCAGACTCGGTTTTCTCTGTTTTCTTTCCTGAGGGAAGGGAGTGGTCTTGTAGACTATCTCTCGGTGGCCGTATGCTACTTTTCATGGCCGTAGGCCATTTTGCCCGTTTCGGAGCCCGGTTCCCGGTTTTCGGAGCCGTCAGGCCGTGTGCCTCGGTTCGGGACCGCCCAACCGTCTCCGATTCCTCCGGTTCTTGGCATGTACCTCTGTTTTATCATAACGAGGCACACTGGGGTCTCAGATACCCACTTCGTGGCTGAATGCCACTTTCGGTGCTTAACGGCCGGTTTTCGGGCCCCGAACCTCGCGGTTTGGCCCCCGAGCATTCATTTCGCATCGATTTCTGTTCATTCTTGGCAGGTGCCTCTGTTTTATCATAACGAGGCACACTGGGGTCTCAGATACCCACTTCGTGGCTGAATGCCACTTTCGGTGCTTACAGCCGGTTTTCGGGCCCCGAACCTCGCGGTTTGGCCCCCGAGCATTCATTTCGCATTAGTTTTTGTTCAATTTTGGCAGGTACCTCTGTTTTAGCCCCAGGAAGATCACTGGAGAGTGGGAGGCCAGCAATTATCCCAGATAACCTTTTCTGCTCTTCCGGCGCCCGTTTTGCTCACTTCCGGGCTAATGTTGAACACCCTAGGCCCATTTTCTTCCAACCAAAGCTACATATTTGTGATGAGGGCACATGGGAGGACCCTAAAAAGGGATGGCCGGCCAGTAATTGTTTGTTTCATTTTTGAGCCTCTCCTTCAAGTGAATTGTTGTGACTCCTGTTTCACAGTTGCCAAATTCCAACCATGGGGCCTTGTTCTACACACCTAGGAGGACACCAAGGTGTGGTGGCCGGCCATTAACTTTTTGTTCCATTTTTGGCCATGGCCGGCCGGCCATGAGGAGTGGCTGGCCGACCAGTGGGGTGGCCGGCCGGCCACCTTCAAGAAAAGGGGTGGCCGGCCTGCTTCCTGCTTTTCAACCCTTTACAGCTGTCCAGCTGTATTTCCAAAATATCCTAGCCTCCGGGGGATATTTTGGGAGGGAAGGCTTGTATGCATTTCCCTCCCTTTTACACCCCCTTTTGGCCCTTTTAAGGGGATGGCCTCCTTCTTCTCTAAGGTTAGAAGAATTGACCTTAAGACTTCCTCTTCCAAAGCCTTCATTTCCATAGCCAAAAAACTCAAAAACTCTCCAAGTGTCTAGCTCCTCTCTTCATCAACCCTAAGCACCACAATCACCACCTCCATTCCAGCAGCAAAGAGAGCTCTTTCAAAGGCTAAGAAGCAACAAAGTCAAGCCAAGAAGCAAAGAAAGACTTGTCTTCAAGGGTAAGTCACCAATTCCCCTTTTCTTGCACTTTTTTGCATCAATTTTCTACCTTACTTGCTCTCTTATTTGGGCTCTGACCCCTTCTAGTTTTGTGCTTATTTTGAGCCCCTCTACAACATTGTAGAAGGGCTCAACCCTGTTTGAGCCCTCTATGGCACACTTGCTTCAATATCACTCTTTATGCCATTAAATTGCATGCTTTGTTTGGATTATGTGTGATCTGTTTTCGAGCATGACATAAACTGTGAATGGGCTTATTTTGAGCCCCTATTCAACATTGAAGAAGGGCTCAACCCTGTTTGGCCTCTCTATCATGCACCTGCTTTGTATTTCCTTCAAATTACCGTAAAATTGCATGGTTTCTTTGGCCTGTTTATGATCTGATTTTGAGCATTCCATTAACTGAGGTTGAGTTTATTTTAGATCCCTCTACAACATTGTAGAAGGGATAAAATTGGTTTGAGGCCTTCATGTTGTACCTCTCTTTATACCTCTCTTTGGCCCCATCTTGAATCCCTTTTTGAGCTTACTTAGCTCCTGTTTTGAGCCATCATCAGGCCTGAAAATATCCTTATTTTGGCCTTCTTGTCAAGTTTTGTTAAGGGTCTTAGTCCATGTGGTCATTTATTTTGGTACTTCATGTTGTACCCTCCATTTTTTCCGTAAAATTTCATGCTTTGTTAGGCTTGCTTAGCTTCTGATTTGAGCCTTCATCAGGCTTAGAAAGTGTCTTTAAATGACTCATTCTTCATGTTTGTTAAGGGTTCAAAGTTTTTTGGTGATTGCTTATGGTACCTCATGTTGTAGCCCTTTATTGGCTCATTTTTGCATGCTATTTTAAGCATATCTACATACTGAATTGGAGGATCTAATCTACTGTAAATGTGCATTTTTTTGGTCCCTCTTTAATTTTGTAGAACTGATTTTTTTGGTTTGAGCATTGTATATACTACTTGCTTGTAATTCCCCTCTTTTTCCCCGTTTTTGCATGCTAAGTTTGCCATACTTGTGGTTGTTTTTTAGCCTTGCTTTGTACTGAAAAAATGCCATATTTGGGGCTGCCTTGCTACTGGTTTGCATGTCATGATCATGTTGTGCATGTTTAGTATGGCTATAGGCCATTTCGGGTACTTAAAATCACATTTCGGGATGATTTCATGCATTGGTTGTCATTTCGCATCATTTCGGGGCTGTTTTCCCTTTCATTTAGGTGCTGAAATTTGGTTTGCATGCTTGTATATCATTTCCCGTGCTATTTCATGCCTTCGGGCCATGCCTCGGTTTGCGTGCCCGTGGGCACGCACTTCGAGGCACCTCTGTTTTACGCGACGGCATCTGATGTGAGTGTGGCTGAGGTCCATTCATGTTAGTATAAGCCCAATTTGCATTTCCATCTCATTTTATCATTGCCTCGGTTTGCGTGCCTGTGGGCACGCATTTCGAGGCACTTCATTCTTATCCGATGGCCTCCTATGTGAGTGAGCTGAGGCTCTCCCATGTTGGTATAAGCCTATCGTGGCATTCCGTATGCCATTTCATTCCATTTCATCATCGCCTCGGTGTGCGTGCCCTTGTGCACGCGAGGTCGCCGACTCAGCCGATCCGAGGATCTCGTTGACGGACAACCAGTGTTCCACTCTCTACCCCCAATTGTTAGAAGAAAGAGGAGAAAGCCCAGGGAACGCAGTGTATCGGAACAGAGATTGCCAGAACCGTGGGTTACTACATCAGAAGACATACCAGCCAATCAGATGGAACCGCAGAATACATCAGTGGTAGAGGCGATGATGCGCCAGATACAAGAAAGTATGAGGCAGATGCAAGAGGATTCCATCCGCCAAGCGGAATTTTCCAAACAACAAGCAGCAGTCATGGCCCAGCAGGCTGAGCTGATCACCAGGCTGCAACAGCAGAACGCAGCCTCTGCTTCACATCAGGTTCCTCCTCCACCAGCAGCTCCGCTGCCCGAGCAAGCACCTGTGGGTCAGAATACCTTGCCGAATCCCCCGAATCCTCAGAACATCCTACCGAACCCTCAGAATATCCTCCCCAACACCCAGAATACCTTACTCAATGACCAGAACACTCAAGGGGACACAGGTCTTCCAACGGGGCTGGCTCCGCCCCCACTTCTGCCGCAATTGTCCAAGAATCTTACACCTAATCACCCGGAATCTCCATTCGAGTTCGAGGTGGATCATACAGCTTTGAAATTAAGCAAGTTGGAGAAGCTCTTCAAAAAGTCGCAGGGGGTGAAGGCCATCCCAGACATCGAAGACGGTTATACTGATATAGCCGTAACATTGCCAGATCGGTTCAAGATGCCACAGATTGACCGTTTTGATGGGTCTGGAGATCCTATGGTCCATCTCCGGCTATTTTCAGATATCTTGAGGCCGATGGGCCTAACCCGACCGCAGAAGCTTTCTTTGTTCGGCAGAACTTTGTCGGGAGTGGCGGCCATCTGGTACGCAAAGTTGGAAGACGATGTGAAGAGAAATTGGGATGAGCTGGCCGAGGCCTTCGTCGCTCAGTACTCGTATAACACACAGATCGAGATTACAACACGTGATCTCGAGACGACGAGGCAGGAGCAAAAAGAGACTTTCTCTGATTTTGTAACACGGTGGAGAGCAAAGGCATCGATGATGACCTTGAGGCCAACTGATAAGGATCAAATCCGATGATTGTGCGCAATCTCCAACCCAAGTTAATGCAGAAAATGATTGTACTCCCTTTCCCCACCTTCTCAGACTTGCACGAGATGGGGGTACAGATCGAAGATGCAATGAAACAGGTTTGATCGATCAAGACCGGGAGCAGCCCGAAGGACCTTCAACCGCAATAACAATGCAGGCCCGAGTGGCTCTGCAAACACAAGGACTTCTGAGGTCGGTATGGTCACCACCACCCCCTCTTCCCAACCAAGGCCCGCAGCGGCCACACCCTTTTCCGGTACCTCTGGGAGTAGTAACCAAGCCTCGAGATTTCAACCCAGAGGCCAAAGAACCTTCACCCCACTCTACATGCCTTTGTCCAAGGCTCTCGGGGTGTTAATCAAAAAGAAACATCTAACGCCCCTAGAACCGAGGCCACTACCAAATCCACTCCCTCCTTCTCATGACCCAGCAAAGTACTGTGCGTACCACCAACAGCACGGTCACGACACCGACCGTTGCTTCAGATTGCGTCACGAGATTCAAGACCTCGTTGACAAAAATATCATTCTACCTCCCGAGAGACCCAACGTCACAACTAACCCACTCCCGCACATAACCAAGATCCACCACCCAAAAGAGTCAACCTTATCCAAACTGGGGTCGTGTCCTACGATCCCAGTATCTATATTACTCCCTCTCACCTACCCAAGCCGGAGGTGATCCTTCCTGATTGCACTGACTTATGCATGTTGGACACTTTCACAACCCAATCTGAACCAGTGGTGGTGACCACCGGAAATGAGGCGGGGCAGGTTCCAGGGGAGAACAGAATTGTTGAGTCCGGGATGGAACAATCTGGGAGTTTGGCTGGAGGAGCCTATGATCCAACCGAGTATATCTTATCAGTGGGCCAGTCTAAACTGAGTGTGGGGCTGCCGGAAAAAGCTGAGTTGTGTATGATCAGGGGGACCGACTTGAACAAGAGGCAGATGATCTGACAGCAGTGGAGGAGGACTTTGCCAACTTCCAATTCTTCAACGATCAAGAATCAGCGGATGCTTCAATCAACTGGTTCGACTCTGAGGACGGCAGAAGTCACTGGGTGGTTAGATGATCAGCCAGACGCTGCAGAATTTCAATCAGAACAAGGCCCGGCAGGGGCAAGAGTATCATTGATGGCCGGAAGGGCCGAGGATCAGAATCAACCGCCGGAGAGCGCCGGCGTTAAAAATTTCGCTCAGAATCTGGGGATTATAACACAGGGAACCTTGAGCAACCAGCTGTACTGACGCAGTTGGAACAACAACAGTTTGACGATTCCGAGAGAATTCGAAAAGCGAAGGCCCATGTAGGGGTCGAAAGTGCTGCGTGCACAGGAACGGGAGATGCTGCGGGCATCAAGACTGAAAGTGCTGCGAGCACGAAACCAGGACATGCTGTGAGCATGTGGGATGAAAGTACCGAGCGTACGAACTTACCAGAACCAGATAGGTGTCTGTTGAACGCTAATGGAATGTGGTGGGAAGACGACGACTTATGTCTTGCCCACACGGATGAAGATTGGGCAGGTGCTCAACCAGATGACACTTGGTACCTTGATGAGGTGGACCACATGACCAGAAGTGGGCGGTATTTCAAGCCCCCACACCTTGATCAACCTGAGGCATCCGGAAAGATAAGGAAGCAGAGAAGCAGAGAGAGAAACAGATAGAAGAGGAAGCTGTGCTCAAGCAGTTAAAGAAAATACAGGCAGTTAAGAAAATACAGGCAGACATCTCCATCTGGGGACTGCTTATGGCTTCAAGGGTACACAGACAGGCTGTCCTTTCTGCTATGGACAAGGCCAAACTCTCCATCGAAACTACACCAGAACAACTGGTTGGGCTGGTTTTTCCGGGAGGAGGTTCCCCGGCATTAACCTTTACAGACAAGGAATTGCCGCCTGAGGGCGTGAACCATAACAAACCTCTCTACGTCTCCGTGGAGTCTAGAGGCAAATGGATACCGGTGGTACTTGTTGATACCGGGTCTGCCATTAATGTCTGCCCAGTCAGAACAGCATATGCAGTTGGGTTGAAGCCCGCGGACTTCACTCCAACAACTCAGGTGATCAAAGCTTACGATAATACCAGTCGAGAAGTGATGGGGATTGTCAAGATTCAAACTAAGGTTGGTCCAGGACAACACGACATTGAATTTCATGTCCTGGATGTTCCCGCAACCTTCAACTTACTCTTGGGGCGGCCGTGGCTGCACCAAGTAAAGGCAGTCTCCTCAACTTTACATCAGATGGTGAAATACCCCTACGGAAAGGGAGTAGCCACTGTCTTTGGGAACTCATCAATCCATCCCCCTCCCGAGGTATCTACGCCAGTCCTGGAAATTGAGCATGGCACAGAAGATGTCTTCTTATCAGGATTCACTTTGGCCGAGGCCCGGGTAGTACAGAACATTATGGCTGTGAATGAAGGTGTGTACGTTAGTGCTCAATCGGTCTACCTCATGAACAAGCTACAACATATTCCCGGATGGGATTAGGAAAGAGCGGCAGGAAAGGAGTCGCAGCATTGGCCGAAGTGCCACACAACCCGTATACCTTTGGACTGGGTTATCTGCCCACCAAGGAGGACTGGGTGAGGAAAGGAAAGGAAATGGCCGGCAGAGCCAGAGCGAAGCAGGCTGGGAAGCCGTTTGACTTAATACACAGGCCCATTCAGGGTACCCTGAACGGACGCTTCGTCCGGGAGGGGGAAGATTTTCCATTTTGCGGCTTCCCGGAGCCTTGGATAAACGCGGAGAGGAAGCGCGTCCCAGGTTTCGAAATCTTCTTCGACTTGGAGGTCGCCGACTCAGCCGATCCGAGGATCTCGTTGACGGACAACCAGTGTTCCACTCTCTACCCCAATTGTTAGAAAAGAGGAGAAAGCCCAGGGAACGCAGTGTATCGGAACAGAGATTGCCAGAACCGTGGGTTACTACATCAGAAGACATACCAGCCAATCAGATGGAACCGCAGAATACATCAGTGGTAGAGGCGATGATGCGCCAGATACAAGAAAGTATGAGGCAGATGCAAGAGGATTCCATCCGCCAAGCGGAATTTTCCAAACAACAAGCAGCAGTCATGGCCCAGCAGGCTGAGCTGATCACCAGGCTGCAACAGCAGAACGCAGCCTCTGCTTCACATCAGGTTCCTCCTCCACCAGCAGCTCCGCTGCCCGAGCAAGCACCTGTGGGTCAGAATACCTTGCCGAATCCCCCGAATCCTCAGAACATCCTACCGAACCCTCAGAATATCCTCCCCAACACCCAGAATACCTTACTCAATGACCAGAACACTCAAGGGGACACAGGTCTTCCAACGGGGCTGGCTCCGCCCCCACTTCTGCCGCAATTGTCCAAGAATCTTACACCTAATCACCCGGAATCTCCATTCGAGTTCGAGGTGGATCATACAGCTTTGAAATTAAGCAAGTTGGAGAAGCTCTTCAAAAAGTCGCAGGGGGTGAAGGCCATCCCAGACATCGAAGACGGTTATACTGATATAGCCGTAACATTGCCAGATCGGTTCAAGATGCCACAGATTGACCGTTTTGATGGTCTGGAGATCCTATGGTCCATCTCCGGCTATTTTCAGATATCTTGAGGCCGATGGGCCTAACCCGACCGCAGAAGCTTTCTTTTGTTCGGCAGAACTTTGTCGGGAGTGGCGGCCATCTGGTACGCAAAGTTGGAAGACGATGTGAAGAGAAATTGGGATGAGCTGGCCGAGGCCTTCGTCGCTCAGTACTCGTATAACACACAGATCGAGATTACAACACGTGATCTCGAGACGACGAGGCAGGAGCAAAAAGAGACTTTCTCTGATTTTGTAACACGGTGGAGAGCAAAGGCATCGATGATGACCTTGAGGCCAACTGATAAGGATCAAATCCGGATGATTGTGCGCAATCTCCAACCCAAGTTAATGCAGAAAATGATTGTACTCCCTTTCCCCACCTTCTCAGACTTGCACGAGATGGGGGTACAGATCGAAGATGCAATGAAACAGGTTTGATCGATCAAGACCGGGAGCAGCCCGAAGGACCTTCAACCGCAATAACAATGCAGGCCCGAGTGGCTCTGCAAACACAAGGACTTCTGAGGTCGGTATGGTCACCACCACCCCCTCTTCCCAACCAAGGCCCGCAGCGGCCACACCCTTTTCCGGTACCTCTGGGAGTAGTAACCAAGCCTCGAGATTTCAACCCATCATCAGGCCTGAAAATATCCTTATTTTGGCCTTCTTGTCAAGTTTTGTTAAGGGTCTTAGTCCATGTGGTCATTTATTTTGGTACTTCATGTTGTACCCTCCATTTTTTCCGTAAAATTGCATGCTTTGTTAGGCTTGCTTAGCTTCTGATTTGAGCCTTCATCAGGCTTAGAAAGTGTCTTGAAATGACTCATTCTTCATGTTTTGTTAAGGGTTCAAAGTTGTTTGGTGATTTCTTATGGTACCTCATGTTGTAGCCCTTTATTGGCTCATTTTTGCATGCTATTTTAAGCATATCTACATACTGAATTGGAGAATCTAATCTACTGTAAATGTGCATGTTTTTGGTCCCTATTTAATTTTGTAGAACTGATTTTTTTGTTTTGAGAATTGTATATACTACTTGCTTTGTAATTCCCCTCTTTTTCCCCGTTTTTGCATGCTAAGTTTGCCATACTTGTGGTTGTTTTTTAGCCTTGCTTTGTACTGAAAAAATGCAATATTTGGGGCTGCCTTGCTACTGGTTTGCATGTCATGATCATGTTGTGCATGTTTAGTATGGCTATAGGCCATTTCGGGTACTTAAAATCACATTTCGGGATGATTTCATGCATTGGTTGTCATTTCGCATCATTTCGGGGTTGTTTTCCCTTTCATTTAGGTGCTGAAATTTGGTTTGCATGCTTGCATATCATTTCCCGTGCTATTTCATGCCTTCGGGCCATGCCTCGGTTTGCGTGCCCGTGGGCACGCACTTCGAGGCACCTCTGTTTTACGCGACGGCATCTGATGTGAGTGTGGCTGAGGTCCATTCATGTTAGTGTAATCCCAATTTGCATTTCCATCTCATTTTATCATTGCCTCGGTTTGCGTGCCTGTGGGCACGCATTTCGAGGCACTTCATTCTTATCCGACGGCCTCCTATGTGAGTGAGCTGAGGCTCTCCCATGTTGGTATAAGCCCATCGTGGCATTCCGTATGCCATTTCATTCCATTTCATCATCGCCTCGGTGTGCGTGCCCGTGTGCACGCATTTCGAGGCACTTTGGTTTTATCCGATTTCCATTTCGTCATCGCCTCGGTGTGCGTGCCCGTGGGCACGCATTTCGAGGCACTTCAGTTTTATCCGATTTGCATTTCACATCATCGCCTCGGTGTGCGTGCCCGTGGGCATGCATTTCGAGGCACTTCGGTTTTATTCGATTTGCATTTCACATCATCGCCTCGGTGTGCGTGCCCGTGTGCACGCATTTCGAGGCACTACGGTTTTATCCGATTTGTATTTCACATCATCGCCTCGGTTTGCGTGCCCGCGTGCACGCTTTTCGAGGCGTCTCATTTTTATCTCATGTTCACAGCATAGTGCATACCAGGTTGTATCTTAGATTGCATTCATGTATTTTCTCGGTTTGCGTGCCCGTGTGCACGCATTTCGAGACATCTCATTTTCATCAGCATTGTGCATACTAGGCTGTATCTTAGTTGCATTTCATGCATATCATGCATATTGCATTGTGTTCGGGATAGGAGTTAGCCCGGGCACGGGAAACGAGGTACGTTTCGTACTCCGAGTGACGAAATGGGTCTCAATTCCCAGTCACCGACACTCCGGATTACCCATGATGGAGTTAGGTTTTCATTGTAGCATTCATGTGCATTCATTCTATAGTGAGTTGTGCAATCCGATTCCTCGGCCATCATGCATCGGTGTGCGTGATTGGTGGCACGAGGATCGAGGCATGCATATATTTGTGAAATACATTGCTATGCCCTTTTCCTGCTCTCTGTTGCAGCAAGATAAGGAATCAGCAACTTTTCAGAGTCGGGCACGCATTTCAAGAAGCACTGCGAACAGAGACTAAATTGGGCATCCCAGTGGATTTCCGCGCAAGGCAACTCAGCATACATCACTCCATTATCCGAAACGAAGCAAGGCAGCCCCTGGCTTGCAAGCCAATTTTAAAGCTTTCTTAGTTTAAATTGTTAATTACTTAGAAAATCTGTAATATTCTTTTATTTCGGACTGTATATTTATTCGGACCCTCTGCGCGAGGGCATAACTGTAATAAGTGTGGGTGTGTGCGATGTATGTCTTCCAACCCCCATTTCTTTCTCCCTTTTATTTATCCGCTTACGATGGTTAGATATAGGGCATATTTCAATTAGCATACAGTATGATAGCATGTTGCATCATTCATCTGTTTTGCACGCACCGGGCTCGGCGCATCATACAAACTGCATTTGTATTTCAATTCCAAATTGAATACGTGTTAGTTGTAGCATTTCATATGCCATGTTTAGAATAGCCGAGCCTGCTATAGTTGCATTATTGCATGTGTTGCATTAGGCATTTCAGCATGAATTAGGATCATGCATGATTTCTAATAAGTTTCTGTTTTTGGCTTGGAGTACTCGGTAAGTTTTATGCTTTAGCATCCTTGCATACGTGTGAGTGTTGCCATGACAGCATGCTTGCCATGAGGCTATATGCTTATATGATATAACTGCCTTGAATGCCTGTGGGTGGAGGTTGAGTTACTTGAATTGGGACGAATCATTGACCGTTTGTTTTAAGCCCACTAGATAGGGGCAAAATCTTGTTTTCTAAGCCCACCTGAGGGTGGCAAATCCGCGTCTTAGCCTACCTGCGGGTAGCACCATCAAACCATTTTCAAACAAACAAACATGAAATGTTTTGTTCCAATTCAGGCGATTCAGTCTATACTTGTTTGCTGTGAGCATCACATAGTAACCTAGGCTAATAACCGGAATAAGAGCATACAAGGTTTTCAAAATAAGATATCATGGTTAGTAGAGGCCGGTCTTTGACCGGGCGAGCGGGGGTGCTCACGATGTGACCTTCCCTAATCGTACCCAAGTTCCCGAGCCAACTTTGGTGATGACGGACACGTGGCCTTTGGCACCGAGTCAGGGTTTCCTAAATTTCCCAAAAATAAAATATTTAGGTGGCGACTCTGTTATCTGGCAAAGCAGTCCATGTTTGGCACTTCTTTCAAAAATCTGTTTTCCAAAACGATTTGCCAGATTTGGACTCTTTGGTTCAAGATTAAGAACCGTGACATTTGAGTCCTTGAACTGTAGTGACCCCAATATGAACAGAACGGGACCTAACCCTCCCGGGGCGTTCGGGGACGTCTACAGGGGGTGATCCCCTCTCTTCTTGTTTTGTTTGCTTGTATTATTGGCCTATCAAAGGAGCATGTATCTCTTTATTTTTGAGGCTTGGTTCAGGCACTTTTTGGTGACTTTTAGGACCTTCCTTGACTCTGTCCATGGCTGGTTTGATCACCTTATGCATGCTTCTTATATGTGTAGTGTAATCCCATTTGTGGCTCATCAAAGTAGCATGTCTTTCTAGCATGTATTGCCTCCATTTCAGTAGGTTTTTGGTCATCATTTAACATGTCATGACTCTATTTTTGGCTGGTTTGGTAGTCTCTTGCATGCTCCATATGCTTGTAGTGTAAATCTTGTTTACTAGCTTTGTTTGCATGATGTTTTGGCTCACTATTCTAGCATATTTTGGCTATGCTCCAGCATGATTTTGTTCATATTTTGGGCTATTCTAGCTCTGTTTTGAGGCTTCTTGGTCGAATGATGCTTGTCATGCATGCTTTGTAGTGTAATAGCCTTGACTAGCTTTGAATTTCGAGGCCTCTTGCATGCTTAACTTGAGGTATTTGCATATTTTGGCATTATTGAGAATGATATTTCAGAGCATATAGGGCTGTTATACTTCCATATTTTCCACTCCTTAAGTGCTCTTGAGGGTTGTGCCTTTATGCCCTATTTGTGAGCCATTACATGAGCCTCATTTTCGTGCCTTTCAAGCCATCATCTCAACCCATCTTTGCTTCTGTTTTGGCCTGCATAGGGTCTGTTTGGGGTTGGTTTGTCCATTTGAGCATTGTCTTGCATGCCTCTAGTGTAATACACTTCACTAGCTTCGATGCTTGAGCTTTTCAACATGCATTACATGGTTTGTTCGCATGATTCTAAGTCATTTTGCATGCCATTTCAGTGTTGGAGCATATGCCATTGTACTCCATGTTTCATCCTTTCAATGCCTTTGAGAGTTGTATTTTGTGCCTTGAGCTTGGGCCAATATGCATGCATGTTTGCATAGCATTTTGAGTTTCTATCTTAGCATGTATGGCCACTGATTTGGGCATGACTGAGGTCAGTCCATTTCGGTTTAAGTCCATCGAGCATTGTGTATGCCATGTGGTTCATTGCGTTGTGTATGCCACGTCCATTTGCATTGTGTATGCTAGTTATTGTTCACATTGATTGCATGCCTGTGTTGCCTTGCATTGAGTATGTATGCATGTGCATTGAGCATGCCATTAGCCTTGTTAGGTTGTTCATGTTGCATTGCATGTTCTCATGCTTGTCCCTTGCATCTTGTGCACATGCTTGTTTCATTGCATTGTATGTTCGCATGCTTGAGCCGCATTGTGTATGCCATGACATGTTATTTGTTGCATTGTGTTTGGAATAGGAGTTAGTCCAAACACGGGAAACGAGGGTGTTTCATACTCCAAGTGATGAAACGTGCCTCAATTCTCGGTCGCCGACACTCTTGACTATGCATAATGGAGTTTTAGGCTTTATGTGTTCATGTGTGCATTCATTTCATATTGAGTTGTGCAACTTGGGCTCCTCGGCCATCATGCATCGAGATGCGTGATTGGTGGCCCGAGGGTCGAGAACCATACTCCCTTGAGCTTACGTAATGATAGGAAGGGTGGTTGTGCATACATGTGTTGCAAATACTTTGCCATGCCCCTTTCTTGCTCTCTGTTGCAGCAAACCAGAAACCAGCAGCAAAAACTGGTCGGCCGACCAGATAAAGTGGCTGGCTGTAGACGCGCCCCGTGGGCCTTACTGCTTCTACAGTTCAGACTCGTTTGTCCCGGTTCTTAATCTGATCTCGCAATGTGCAATGCAAGACTGATAAATCACCAAAGAGTCCAAATCCGGCAAATCGTTTTGGAAAATAGATTTTTAGAAAGAAGTGCCAAACATGGACTGCTTTGCCAGATACAGAGTCGCCACCTAAATATTTTATTTTTGGGAAAATTTAGGAAACCCTGACTCGTTGCCTAAGGCCATGTGTCCATCATCACCAAAGTTGCCTCGGCTCGGGAACTTGGGTACGATTGGGGAAGGTCAGCTATGAGCACCCCTGCTCGCCCGATCAAAGATCGGCCTGTACTAAACATGATATCTAGTTTTTGAAAACACATGCACTCTTATTCCAATTAATTAGCTAGAATTACTAGGTGATGCGCACAACACACAAGTATAGACTAGATCGCCTAATTTGGAACAAAGCATCGCATATCCGTTTGTTTGGAAATGTTTTGAAGTTTGCGACTCGCAAGTAGGCTAAAACACGGATTTCAATGAATTGTTTCAATTCAAGTAATCCAACCTTCACTCGCAGGCATTCAAGCAGTTATATCACATAAGCAATTAGCCTCATGGCAAGCATGCTGACATGGTAGTCACTCACACTCATGCAAGGATGCTAATGCATAAACACTTACCGAGTACTCCGAGCCAAAGAAAGAAGCTACTTAGAAAACATGCATGAATCCTAACTATGCTGAGATGCCTAATGCAACAGATGCAAGAATGCAGCTAAGATAGGCTCGGCTATTCTAAGATGGCATATGAGATGCAACAATCGATACATGTATTCAACTTGGAATTGAAATACAATGCAGTTAGCATGATGCGCCGAGCCCGGTGCATGCAATACAAATGAATGAATGCAAACATGCGAAGCATAAATATGCTAATTGAAACATGCCCTAAACTAACCATCATGAGCTGGTAAATAAAAGGGAGAAAGACGTGGGGTTGGAAGACATTCACACACGCACGCACACTTATTAGAACATTGCCCTCCTTAGAGGGTCCGAAAGAATAATACAAATTAACTAACTAACAAGCTAATTAATTAATTACAAAACCGCTTAACTAATTAGCAAATTAATTAAGCTACTAAAGCAGTAAAACAGCCTCGGGAAGAGGGATGAATGTATGCATGCTCGGCTTCGCTCGGAAATCCATCGCCATGCCACTTGTTGCCTCTGCTTACACTGCTCTGCACCTCTGAACACTGCGCAAGTCTCAGGGATGCTTTTGAACCACTCTCTGAGGGTTGTGGGAGGTCACCGGCCAAGTGGAAAGACTACCGGCCATGGGATACTGCTCATCGACCACAAATGAAGCTCTCGGCCAACAATTCATGGCCGGTCGGCACTGAAGATGGTTGACCGACCATCTCTTCCTGCAGAATCCTACTTTGCTGCAGCAGAGGGCAAACAGGGCATGGCAATGCATTTTCAAAGCAATGTGTGCACAACCACCCTCCTTATCATGTCATGAACTCAAGGGAGTTTGGTTCTCGACCCTCGGGCCATCAATCACGCATTTCAATGCATGATGGCCAAAGGAGCCAAGTGTGCAACTCAATATGGAATGAAATGCACAAAACACATAAAGGGCCCCAACCACTATCATGATTGATCAAGAGGCAAGGGATGCATGCTCAATGCTATGCAACCTAAGCATGCAAACAAACTAATGCAAAATGAGTATGCTAGCAAGCAATATGCAATAGGCATAAAACCTAAATATGCAAACATGCAACCTAGCATACACAATGCTATGGACTATATGGCACACACAATGCTATATGAACTATGGCATGCTCAATGCAACTAACCACCTAACATACACAATGCAAGGAGTGACATGGTATACATAATGCTAACAACATAACATGCACAACACATTGTAACATGGCATACACGATGCAATGACCAATCATGCAACAATATGGGCTATATGGCATACACAATGCAAGATGGACTTAAACTAAAATGAATGGGCCTCAGCCACACTCAAATCAGTGGCCAAACATGATGAAAACAAAGCAATGACACACATGCAAACATGCAAGAATGCAAGGGACCAAACCTAGGGCGTAACATGCAACTCTACCAAGGCATGGCGGGGATGAAATATAGCGTACAATAGGACATTTTCTAGCTCTGAAATGACGTGCAAGATGGTCCCGAAACATGCAAACACCTCACTCAATGCATGTAGGGTGGCCTAAATACCGAAACTAGTGAAGTGCATTACACCATAGCTATGCAAAGCAATGCACAAATGGCTAAACCAGCCCCAAAAAGTCCCTATACAGGTCCAAGACAGTGGGAAAATGATCTAAAATGGTGGCTCAAAATGCATAGAAATGAAGCTCATGCAATGGTCCGAAAACGAGACATTTATGCACAACTCTCAAACGCATTTAAAGAGTGGAAAACATGGGAATATGGCATGCATATAAGCTCTGAAATATGATATACAATGGCCCTAAAACATGGAAACACCTCAACACAAGCATGCAATGGCCCCAAAACTCAAAGCTAGGCAAGGGTATTGAACTACAACCATGCATAGCAAGCATTATTCGACCATGAGGTATAAAAACAGAGCTAAGGCAGTCCAAAACATGTACAAAATCAGTTTAAGGCATGGCCAAAAAGTGCTAGAATCAAGGTCCGAAATAGCATGCAACACAAGCTAGTAAAGGGGATTTGCCTACAAGTATGTGATGCAATAAAGAGGCTACTAAACCAGCAAAATTCAGAGGTATGACATGCCAAATAACCCCCCAAAACCCACTGAAACATGGTCTATGCATGCAAGAATGATAGGCTCCTTTGATAGGCTATAAAGAGGGTTGTTCTACACATGCAAGAGGTACACCTAATATGGCAAAACCACCTCTGGACAGCAGTCATGCAGGTCCTAAAACTCACCAAAAATGGCCTGAAACATGGCTTGGAAGCATGCACACATGGGCTCCCTTGTTAGGCCAAATATGCTAGTAAACAAGACAATAAGGAGAGGGGATGGCCCTCTCCTTCTTAGGACCTCAAAACATCATACCCACCACTAAAATCCAAATTTGGATTTCAGTGGTGAGAAGGCCAATACAAGGTGGTCCCAAAGTTCACAAAAAAGGCACAAAAATGAGGCCAAACAAGGCCTAAGAGGGGGAAACAACCCCAAACACAAAAGTGACCTTAACAAAGTTCAAAAGCATGCAAAAATAGAACTTTTACCAGTTATACACTAAGCTCAAAACAACATGCAAGATAGGCTAAAAGCTTGTGCAAAAATGGGGAATAAAAGAGGGAATAAGAGTGTTACCCTTGTAGCAAGAACTCCAGCAGCTTTGGACCCAAAAGAACAACTCCTTAACCTCTGAAAATGGCCTTTAAGAAGCTTAGGTTGATGGTGGAAGTGGTAGGCTAAGAGATGGTGTGCAAAGGGGCCAAGAACAATACACTTTAAGGCTCAAAGTGTAGAGATATAGAGAGATGCATGTACTTGTGTCTTAAACAAATTTTTTTGAACCCCTCTAAAGGAGAGGGAGGCCCTCTCTTATAGAGAAACAAGAGGGTACAAGCTTCTTGGAGAAGCTAAAGAGGTTCAAGCTTCTTCAAGAAGCTAAAAAGGTTCAAGCTTCTTGGAGAAGCTAAAGAGGTTCAAGCTTCCTCAAGAAGCTAAAAAGGTCCAAGCTTCTTGGAGAAGCTAAAAAGGTTCAAGCTTCCTCAACAAGCTAAAACAAGGGTTCAAAAGGTTCAAGCTTCCTCAAGAAGCTAAAACAAGGGTTCAAAAGGTTCAAGATTCCTCAAGAAGCTAAAACAAAGGGTTCAAATCCTCCATACACGTGTATGGAGGATACAGTCTGTGCCACCTGGCACTAAATATCTGTATAAAGCAGATGAACAGGGTTCGGCCAGCAGAAAAGGCCGATCGACCAACACAAAGGGCCGGCCGACTAAATACATTACCGACCGGCCAACACTTTTGGCCGGTAGCAATAAAACAGGGCCGGTGGCAACATGCCAAGGCCGTTGGGGTATGGGGATAGCCAACAAGCCATTTCTCGCCCTCAGGTGCAAAGACCACAAGTCCTTGGTCCAACCAAGCACAAAACAAATAAGTCGAGAGATCTTGAGGCAAGGCGCGCGACCGAGACCTCCGAGAACTCAAGACGAACACAAACATGGATGATCATCGAGTGTTCAAACGATGACGTCCAAGTCTTGAGGACGGTCAAAAATGGGGTGTCTACACTGGCCGACCACTTTTTCTGGTTTTCAGCATAAAAAGTGGTCGGCAGGTGGTCTCCAATGCCAACAACTGGTCGGTAGCATCCCTACAGGTTCCCATGGTTGAGTTTAAGCTTTCTGGAGCTTGGTGCAAGGTTCTGAGAACAGTTGCAAACAGAGGCAAGTAGGGGCATCACGATGGATTTCCGATCGAGGTGATTCGAACATGCATGCATCCCTCGTCATGAGGCCCTTTCAGTGCTTTGTTAACTTAGAATAGTTATTTGTTTCAATTTGGTTTGTAATAATTAATTAGCTTGTTAGTTAGTTAATTAGTTGGCTTGTATTATTTATTCGGACCCTCCGTCGAGATGGCGAATTGTTGTAATAAGTGTGCATGTGTGTGATGCATGTCTTCCAACCCCACGTCTTTCTCCTTTTTACTTAACTGCTTATGATGGTTAGTTTTAGGGCATGTTTCAATTTGCATCCTTATGTTATTCATTTGTCTTGCACGCACCGAGGTCGGCGCATCATACAAACTGCATCGTATTTCAATTCCAAGTTGAATACATGTTTCAATTGTTGCATCTCATATGCCATTTTAGAATAGCTGAGCCTATTTCTAATTGCATTTTGCATGTGTTGCATTAGCCATTTTAACATGAACTAGGATCATGCATTGATTACTAACAAGTTTCTGTTTTGGCTCGGAGTACATTGTGAGTGTTTATGCTTTAGCATCTTGCATGTGTGTGAGTGTTAACATGACAGCATGCTTGCCATGAGGCTAATTGCTTATGTGATATAACTGCCTGAATGCCTGTGGGTGAAGGTTGGATTACTTAAATTGGAACAATTTATTGAAATCTGTGTTTTAGCCTACTTGCGAGTAGCAAACTTCAAATCATTTTCCAAGCAAACGGATATGCGATGCTTTGTTCCAAATTAGGCAATCTAGTCTATACTTGTGTCTTGTACGCATCACATAGTAATTCTAGCTAATTAACTGGAATAAGAACGCATGTGTTTTCAAAAACAAGATATCATGCTTAGTACAGGCCGATCTTTGATCGGACGAGTGGGGGTGCTCATAGATGACCTTCCCCAATTGTACCCAAGTTCCCGAGCAGAGGCAACTTTGGTGATGACGGACACGTGGCCTTAGGCAACAAGTCAGGGTTTCCTAAATTCGCCAAAATAAAATATTTAGGTGGCGACTCTGTATCTAGCAAAACAGTCCATGTTTGGCACTTCTTTACAAAAAAATCAGTTTTCCAAAACGATTTGCCGGTTTTGGATTCTTTGGTGATTTATTGGTCTCGCATTGCACTTGCGAGACTAGATTCAGAACCGCAACATTTGATTCCGAACTGTACCATGCAAGCCCGAGGGCGCGTCTACAGAAGGTTTATTTATGGGAACAAATGTTGGCTTAGTAGTTTTGGAGAAGGCATGCTGTAAGTGTATAGTCTGTATTATTTGTGTAGATACAAATATTGAATGCAAAATTCTTAAATCAAAATTGAGAGAAAGAGAGAGAGTCATTACCTTCAAACTCTAGGGTTTTTCCAAGCAATTAAAAGAGAGATGAAAATAGATGAGTGCAAACTGCAAATAAATATACAAATTTTGGATGCAATACCTTGAGAGGTGCTGATTGAACGTTGAAGAATCCTAAAGCTCTTAGAGAGGTGATATCCATGTACTGACCGAGATCGATGGCGAGATTGAGAGATAGTAGGAGACGATGTCGGCTTGGTGAAGGTGGATCAACAAACTAATGCCGGTGGGAGTGAACTCATATATGAAAGATGGAGAGAGAGAGAAAGAGAGAGAGAGGGAAAAACGAAAATATCAGAGGCACCAAGTGTTTGAGAATTTGGGAATTTTGTGTGTTTTGTGGCTATTAGCGATGGCACAATGATGTCCGTTACAAAACAAAAATTTTAAAAATATATTTTTGTCGAGGAGGAAAGAACTATCGCAAAAAATAAGCCTTTCGCGATGACCATAGGTTTGCTGTCACAAAAACCATTGAACATATGCTTCTCCCTTTTTGAGAAAAAAATTGCCATCGCAATAAGTGGCCATTAGCAACGGAATATTAACCGTCGCAAAAGGCAGCTTTCTACGACGACAACATATGCCGTCACAAAAAGTTCTGTGTCATATACCCCTTTTTCTAGTAGTCACACTTATTGCGCTCGAGCAGTCTGCGCGTATATCAGGTCGCAAAGTTCACTTTTTAAGTCACTTTTTCACATCTCTCTCTCTCTCTCTCTCTCTCTCTCTCTAAATCTCAGATCTACTCCCTCTTTCTCTAGAAATCGTCTCTAAACTTCAAATACACATTGATCTACCTATTTCTACACCCTAGTCCATTCATCAAAAAGAGAGAGCACATTGAGGGCTTCGTTTTAATCTTTGAAGTTTATGTTTTCGGCTCCGTTGCGTTCTACCCATCTCTTCTTTGGATCTTCTTCTTGAGGTAGGGATTATTCACACTTTCTTATGATTTTTAACTTGGTTATTTGCTATTTCTAAAACAATATTGTGATTTGGGGATTTTGAACAAACCTAGGGTTTTGGTTTAAAAATCAAAAGAAGGATTTTTCAAATGGTTTCTTGAAATTGGTTGTGGGACTAGAAATGAGGTTGCGTTGTAATAAAATGGTTGGTTTTGATACGTGGAATTTAGTTTGGAAGAAAATAGGGTTTTGTCCTAAATACGTCAAATGTTGATTTTGTATAAATTATGAAATCGATGTTGGAAATGTGTAATTGGATTGGTATTGATGAAGATGGTGGAGTTGGATATGCATTACCACTCACATCTTGGAAATTTGGAAAGTTTATCTTTATGAAATTTATTTATCTGTCTAGAGATATCTGTTTTGAGCTATCGGTGGAGGATAGTTATGACTGTTGTAGAAATTGTATAAGAATTAGGAGAATTGAAACTATTTTCCTCATCAATTGCATTGAGCATTGTTGCATATTTAACACATTGGAAATATTGTTGTTTTGAGAAAAAGAGGTAAATACCTTGGTGAATATGGATAGGAGTATAGTTGGGATATTAAGTTGGCCCATGTGCCCTTGGTGAAAGACCAGAAACCTGCATTGATAGGTGTTGAGCCTTCTGGTTAATACCGGTAAAAATGACAATTTGGTAGTGTTTGTAGCCTACTTGCAGACACGTCCTAGAGATTCACAGTGTTGTATTCATTGGACTATTTTCTATTGTAAATGAAATGATTTCATGAATTGTGATATAAACCTGGCATTGCATGGTTTTTAGAAAGATATATAAAATGTTTTGGCACGAGCATTGCATATGCATTCATCTTATATCTTTGTTAAGATTCATAAACTGTGTTGGATTACTTTTACTGGGCTTTGGTTCACCCTTTGTGAGAAAAACTATTTTCAAGTGCTGATGATATGCCTCTGCTAAGGCAATAACTTGGGAGGACTTGGAAGTAAGAGTTTCACTTTGTTTAATTTGTTGTATTTGTTTTGCACAAATCTAGGGCTTTAATTGTATTGGATTTAAATCCATTTTGTTGTAATCAAGTATTGTCTTGGAAAGTTATAAGCCTTTAGGGAATTTCTTAATTATTTAACTTGTATTTCATATCTTTAACATGTAACACACACTATAGATTCAGGGTTAAAGCTTATGAATGTATAACTACATGTGTTATCTTTTGTACTATGAAACCATATGGACTGGATGTGACACTATATTCAGAATTGTATGATTATTTACTAATATTGTGGATGGTTTTATTATAATTATTCTGGGGCGTTACAACAATCCAATCAATGCAATTCCAAACGTAACACTCTAATGTAACACACTCCAAAAAAAAAAAAAAAATTAAAAAACTTCTTAGTGTATTTTTTTTTCTAAACGTAACACTTACAGTTTGAAATTATACATTTACCCAAAGCTTATTAAGGAATTTTTTGTTACTCCTTTTGGAATGGTTTGAAAAATCCCACATCCTTTTGTAATGGTTTGAATAAACTGGCATCCTATTTTTTGGAGTGTTACGTTTGGAAAAAGTACACTAGAGGATTTTTTGTGTTAGAGTGTTACACTAAGAAATTTTTTTTGAAGTGTTTAGTGTTACATTGGAGTGCTACGTTTGAGTGTTACAGTTTCAAATTATACATTTGTCCAAAACTTACTAAGAAGATTTTGTACTCTATTTAAAATATTTGAAGAATTTCACATCCTTTTGTAATGTTTGAAGAATCTCATATTTTAAGTCATGTTTGTATTTCTTTTGAAATGTTTTCCAAACAAAAAAAGATTCCCATATAAAAATTCATCCCAAATTTGATTCCTATAGATTGTTTATCTTACCTTTCTAGCACAAAAGAAAACAAAGAAAAAAGAAAAAAGAAAAAAGAAAAAAGAAAAAAGAAAGAAATATAATAGAAATAAGAGTATAATCGTCAATCTAATTTCCAAATAATATACTAAATCTATCTTTCCAAAATCAATGAGATTAATTGGTTTATAAGAAAATCATTAGGACTAAATGGATCACCATTTTCTCATGATGGGATTTATAGGTAAATTTCCCAATAAATTATCATTTTTTTTAATTTTGCCAATTTAAATACTAATTTTTTGATTTATTTTGAATCTAAACCATTTGTCAATTTTCATTAAGTAAATTTGACGAAAAAGTAATATTTTAATCATTAAACTCAATGAAAAGTGATATTTTAAACATTTTATGTACAACATTGAATGACTAAAATACTTTTTTTTTTTTTTTTTATCAATTTTACTTAACGAGAATAAGTTAATGATTTAAATTAAAAATAAAAAAATAAAAAATGAAGATTTAAATTAATAAAATTCAAAATTCAGATTTATTTTATTATAAGGGTAAAACTCTAAAATTGTTCTCAAAGAAATATTATTGATGCAAACAGTATACAACAGGTATGCAAACAACAAATAGAAAAGGAAGCTAGGCTAAACTAGCATTAATGCTTAAAAAACATATCCCAATAAAGTTGGCACATGTATCAATTTATCATTTGCATCACCAAAGCCCTACGTAGAGCAAGACCAAAAGACAAAAAAAGACTAAAGAACATGCATAACACCAGTCTTCTACCCATGCAATGCATATTTTATGTTTAAAATTTAATTTTATATAAATATGAGGGTTAATTATATTTTTGGTTCTCAAAATACAAGTTTTATGTCATTTTAATTTCTAATGTTTAAATTATATCAATTTAGTTCTACATGTATACAAATGTTTAATTTGACCCTTAATGTTTAAGTTGTGTTATTCTGATCCCCAATATATATAAACATTGAAGATTAAATTAACACACATTAAATATTGAAAACAGAGATGAGCCGATGAAAGAACTGATAAGAGCCACGGCCCCGCTCAAATAAAAAAAAAAAACAAAAAATGCTAGTTTCTTTTATGATGAGAAAGGGATCTAAATAAAAAGTTGGCCCCTCAGCTTTTGTCAAGTGGTATGGCCCCACCTATTTATTAAATGGTCCACTCTTTTTTCTTGGTCTCTTCTTCCAGAAAAAATAAAAAAATAACTGAACTTAGAAAAAAAATAATATAATTAAAAATTTACTTTATTTCTTGATAAGAAAGAGACCCAAAAAAATATAAAAAATAATAAAATAAAAATATAAAAATAACAAAACTAAAAAAATAATAATAAAAAAAATAAAGAGGGTTTCAGAGTTGCTGCAGTCTTATTATTTGGAAGTGTGTAGAGTTCTTCTTGGAGTCAAATCAATACGGGGAACAAATAAAAAAACTGATACTTCTGCTATTAGTTTTCTCATTGTTACAAGTATATGATTCGTATTTTCTTTTATTACTTTTTCCATTTGTAACATTTTTATTATTTTTATTTTCAATGTCATGTTGACAAAATTACAATTTTTTTAATTACATATTAAGAAAAAAAAAAAATCATGAATTAGGATGGAAGCTTTCAATCACTAGGGCTTTTTAATCATATTTGGGAAAATTTAATTCTATTCAGATTAAGTGTTATGAATTTAAAATTAAAATGAATTGAGACTTGTATATAATTAATGTGTTCAATCTGAATTCTAAATTTTTAAGTTTCTATAAAATTTATTTTACTTTGTCGTGGCCCGAGTCAGTTTAACCCGACCTATTTTGTAACGCCTCGAAATAACAATAATACCATCTCGCAATAATTACCAATTAACAATACATTTCGGAATAAGATCTCTTTACATTTATACGATCTAGTCATAAAAAAGATGGCACATGTAATTATACATTCATCAGCCCCAATCCCGAATCTATAGCAAGTGTCATACGCAAAAGATATAAAATAAGAGCAAAACAGATAAATGAATGCCTTCATGGTTACAACTTTCCAAGTCGATACATGGTTACAACAAAAGTGAGTTTAAAACTCAATACAAATAAAGTCCTAAGCTTGTACAAAATAAATACAACAAAAACAAAACAAGAAGCTCTCAGCTTCAAGTCCTCCTAAGCTACGACCTTGGCGGAGGCATATCATCAACACTTGAAAATGGTTTTTCACATAGGGCGAGCCAAAGCCTAGTAGGGAAACTCTATCACAGTGTATGAATCTTCACAAAGCTATAACATGAATGCATATGCAATGCTCGTGTCAAAACGTTTTATATATCTTTCCAAAACCATGCAATGCCACGTTTATATCACAATTCATGAAATCATTTCCTTTACAATAGAAAATAGGGCAGTGGATACAACATTGAGAATCTCTAGGACGTGTCCACAAGTAGGCTACAAGTACTATCAATTGTCATTTTTACCGGTACTAACCGAAAGGCTCGACACCAATCCGCGTAGGTTTCTCGACTTTCACCAAGGATACACAGGCCAACATAATACCACAACTACACCTGTACCTAGATTCACCAAGATATTTACCCATTTTTCTTAAAACAATATACATTTTCAATGTGTTAAATATGCAACAATGCTTTATGCAAATGGATGAGAAATTAGTTTCAATTGTCCTAATTCTAATGCAATTTTTACAACAACCATAGCTATCCTCTACCGATAGTCCATAACAGGTATCTCTAAACAGATAGATAATTTCCAACAAAGATATACTTTCAAAAATCTCAAGATGGGTCCACCACCATCATCATCATTCCAATTCCACAAAATCCAACATCATTTTCATTTCCTCTTTACAAAATCAAATATTCACATTTTAGGGTAAAATCCCCTTTTCTTTATAGACCAATTCCAAGGATAGAAATACATCATTTTATCACAACTCAACCACATTTACAAACCCACAATCCTTTTCAAGAATCCATTTGAAAACCCCTCTTTTGATTTCAAAACCAAAACCCTAAATTTTTACCAAAATCACCAAATCTCATGATTTCTTTGATAGACAAATAACTAAGTTAAAAACCATACTAAATTGTGGAGAAATCCCTACCTTAAAGGCAAGGACAAAGAAGAATAAGAGTTGAAACTCGATGAAGCCGAAAACGAACTTTGTCCTGATCAAATGGAAACTCTAAGTGAGCTCTACCTTTTTCTCCAAAGGACAAGGGTTGAGAAACAACTAAATCAAGGTCTATTCGAGGTTTAAAGATGTTTTTCTAGACAGAGAGAGAGGAAGAAGATCTGAGATTTTGGCATGTGATCCAAAAAGTGACTTTTACGGGCTGATATACGCACAGACCACTCGAGTGACTAGACACAAAAAAAGAGACTACTCGAGCGAACAAAGTACCGTTCAAGCGAAGAACACTACCCTCCTAACACTTTTGTAGACCTGCAAAAGTACTGAGAGTTCCAAAAGACTGGTTGAAGACAAGAAGGACCGCTCAAGTCAAGATCGCTCGAGCGCAAGAAACACCACTCAAGCAAAGAATGCCATACTCCCAGTAGTTTTGCAGACCAGCAAAAGTATAGGAAGTTCTCAAAGTTCGCTCAAGCGAACCAGCCAAAATCTAGGCAGCAACAATTTTGAAAAACTAACTCCCAACCTATTTCAAACGCAACCAAGACACTCCAATAACCAAACTCAACAAGGAATAAGATGAAAGAAGACATGAACAACCATCAAGACAAGGAATCTCGAATCTAAAACAATGAACAGGTCAGGTCTAAACCAAAATCTTTATAACCTCCCCTCCTTAAAAAATTTTGTTCCCGAAATTTTGAAATCAATACAATAACCACTTTATTTAAATCAATTATAACAACTAATAACCATGACCCATCCACCAGTCATTCATTCTCATAACAACGATAAAAAAGGTTCTCAATACTAAATATACAATTCACTATTTCAAAACACACACAATGTTTACATTTGATCAACATAACAAGATTTTCATTACAAGTTTCAAACATTAACAAAAAGGTCCGGATACTTCTCATGGACTTCCGCTTCACGCTCCCAAGTCGCTTCCTCAACACCATGGTATCTCCACAACACTTTTACAAATGGAATTGTCTTACCTCGTAACACTTGGTCATGTGTATCTAGTACTCTAACCGGTCTCTCCTCGTATGAAGCATCCTCATCTACCTCTAACTCAACCCAATCCAACACATATGAAGGATCCGGTTCATACTTCCGAAGCATACAGATATGAAACACGTCATAAAACCCAGAAAATAGTCGCAACAAGGCCAAACGATAAGCTACCTCTCCAATGCACTCTAAGATGTCGAAAGGCCTAATAAATATAGGATACAACTTCCCGCTCTTCCCAAACCTCACCAAACCCTGTCTTGGTGATATTTTCAAGAAAACGTGGTCTCCTACCTCAAATGATAAAGGTCTCCTCCTACGGTCAACATAACTCTTCTGACGACCCTGAGCTGAAACCAACCTCTTACAGATAAGTGTAACCTTCTCCATCATTTCCTGGACTAGCTCAGGACCTAATATAGGTGCATCACCCATCTCAGCCCAACACACTGGAGATCTACACGGTCAGCCATACAAGGCCTCAAACGGTGCCATGCTAATATTCACCTGAAAGCTATTGTTCTAGAAAAACTCCACTGAAGCTAAGTGCCTTTCCCACGACCCCTTAAAGTCAAGAAAACAACCCTGAAGCATATCCTCAATGATCTGAATGGTACGCTCTAACTGGCCGTCAGCCTGAGGATAATAGGTGGTGTTAAATGTCAATCTAGTGTCCAAGGCATTCTGCAGGCTCTGCCACAACCAAGCCGTGAAACATGAATCTCTATTCGAAACAATAGTCACAGGGACCTCATGAAGTTGAACAATGTCCCTAACATAAAGGTCGGCAAGATAATCTACCGAGTCACTCGTGCTTATAGGTACAAAGTGTGCTGTCTTAGTTAACTGGTCGACTATCACCCACACGACATCATTACCCCTATTGAGTCCTTGAAAGACCCACAACAAAATCCATCGTGACATGCTCCCACTTCCACTCAGCTATAGGCAAGGGTTGTAGCAAACCCGCTGGCCTTTGATGCTCAGTCTTCACTTGTTGACAAGTAAGGCACTTCGACACAAACAAAGCTACGTCTCTCTTCATCCCCCTCTATCAAAACTGGCGACTAAGGTCATGGTATATCTTCGTGCCTCCTGGATGTATTGTAAGGCACGAGTGATGGAACTCTTGGAGTACCTCCACCCTACAAGATTTTTGTACGAAAAGACGGTCAAGGCATCTAATATTGGAGTCAGAATATATGTTCAATCCCTTCTCCACCTTCTCTCGAGATATCTTCTCCCGGATGGATTCTACCTTATAATCACTCTGTTGTGTTTCTATAAGTTGGTTCACAAGTATAGGTTGTTCAACTATGGTAAACAAAGCTGCCGACCCAACAGACTTGCCAAGATGCAAGTCAAACTCGCCAATAGCGCCCAACATCACCCATTGATGCAACACTGCTAATGGATTTCCTACTCAAGGCATCAGCCACTACATTGGCTTTCCCCGAATGACAATGCAACTCAAAGTCATAATCCTCCATAAATTCGATCCACATTCTCTCCTTCAGATTCAAGACTTTCTGTGACAATAGATACTTCAGACTCTTGTGATTGGAAAATACCTCAAATTTCTTAACATAAAGATAATGTCTCCAGATTTTCAAGGCAAAGATCACTACTACTAGCTCTAAGTCATGAGTAGGATAGTTTCTCTTATGTGTTTTCAACTGACGTGAGTCATATGCCACTATCTTCCCCTCTTGCATCAACACATAATCCAAACCTTCTCGAGACGCATCACAATACACTAAATAGCCCAAACCCCACTCCGGAATGTTCAACACTGGAGCAATGGTAAGTCTAACCTTAAGCTCTTGAAATGATTTCTCGCATGTCTCACTCCACACAAACTTAATTCCCTTCCTCGTCAGTCTAGTAAATGGTAAGGCTAATCTAGAGAAATCCTTTGCAAAATGACGGTAATATCTAGCTAACCCCAAGAAACTCTGAATCTCAAAGGCATTCTTAGGTTGTTCCCAATCTTGCACTGCCTCTATCTTAGAAGAGTTTATAATCACCGCTTTCCCAGATACCATATGGACTAAGAATTTCACCTCTTTCAACCAAAATTTAGACTTCACAAACTTAGCATACAAGTTGTAGGCTCTAAGTAACTCAAGCACAACTCGCAAGTCTTTCTCGTGTTCCTCCTCAGAGGGTAAGTAAATCAATATGTCGTCAATGAAGACAACCACAAAATGGTCTAGGAACTCATGGAAAATTTGATTCATCAAATCCATAGACAAAGCCGGTGCGTTGGTTAACCCAAAATGCATCACTAAGAACTCATAATGGCCATACCGCGTAGGGAATGCCGTCTTCTGGATATCTTCCTTCTTTACTCTCAAATAGTAATAACCCAACCTCAAGTTTATCTTAGAAAAGCAACAGGTCCCCTTCAATTGGTCAAACAAATCATCTATACGAGGCAATGGATACTTGTTCTTAACAATTACCTAGTTCAACTTCCGATAATCAATACAAAGTCGCAATGTGCCATCCTTCTTCTTGGCAAAGAGAGCAGGTGCTCCCCAAGGTGAAGTACTAGGGTGAATAAAACCCTTATCTACCAATTCTTGGAGTTGAATCTTCATCTCACTTAACTCGGCGGGTGCAAATTTATATGGTGCCATGGAAATCAGTGTTGTGCTAGGCACTAAATCAATAGAGAACTCAATCTCACAGTGAGGTGGAAAACTAGTGAGGTCCTTGAGAAAGACGTCCGGGTATTCACATATTACCCTTGGCAACTCTACTGGGACCGCATCACTCTCAACACCCAAGAATATAACAAGAAGGAGACTAAGCTCGCCCCGACCACGCGGATCACACACTGGCAACAAGGTTCTATCAACTCGGTACCCCAAGAAGTAAAAACAATCACCACTTGAGGTGCACACCATAACTTTCTGATGGTAACAATCTATAATGGCTCGGTATAATGACAACCAATCATTACCCAAAGTAACGTCAAAACTCGACATGTCAATCAACACAAAAGCAAAAGGAAGTCAGTGACTGACAACCTCTATCTCACAACACCGACACCATTGGTCCAACACAACCTCACCACCAATAGATGACTCTACCTTGAGTGTATATGCTAACTGAGCCACTTCTAACCCCGATGCTGATACGAATGCAGAGGAAATGAAAGAATACGATGGACCATTATCAATCAACACATTGGCAATAGAGTTACACAACAAGAAGTTACCTCTCACTACCAAAGGTGCTAGCAACAAATCTGGTGTGGTAACAGCACACACACGCCCCATAGGTTTTTGTTCCACTTGCTCACCCCTCAGAGCATAAATTTGATGCACGGATTGAGCCGAAGAGGCTCCCTGATTGGCCCTCCATGACTGAGTTGACAGTGTAGGCTGAGGGCTCTGTGTCTGCCTCGAGCCAAACGCACCAGATGTGCCAACTGCTTGAGGGCAAAACCTCCTCAAGTGCCCTAACTACCTGCACTTATAACAGATAAGCAGCTGCCCTCTCTCTTGACTCTGGCTCTAAGACTAAGCTGAAAATGGCATAGGTTGTTGCCCTCCTCCCCTTGCGGGCAAACTACAAACTTCTGGCCCAGCTGACCACACTTAAAGCAAGTGATCCCATCCTGACCACCTCTTCTAGAAGCCGAACTCGGTACCGAAAAAGTGGACCTAGACTATGCTCTGTGGGACTACTGTGGGGTAGAACCCCTCTGTCTCTTGATGTCTTGAGTCTCTTCCTGAACCTCTTGACTCCTTTGCCTGGTGCCCCTCATCCTCTCCTCCTCGGTCTGAATCATAGTCTCTAAGTGAGTCGTCGCCTCCACAAGACAACTATAATCCCTAATCATGGCCGCAGCCACTTTTTAGTCCGGTCCTCAACCTCTTTTTAAACTCCAAACAACGGCGTTCTACCTTCGCCACAAGTTTTGGTGTAAACCTCGATAAACTGGTAAAGGTAGCCTCAAACTCGGCCACCAGTGTGTTAGGTCGCTTGAGCTTCAAAAATTGCTCCCTCAACTTCTCCCTAATAGTGGGAGGCAAAAACTTGTCCTCGAAGGTGTTGACAAAAACCTCTGAAGTCACCCCAATGCACTTACGCAAATACTTTCACCACTGACCTTCATCTCCCTTAAGCTGGAATGATGCTAAGGTCACTCTTAGCCCATCATCCTCGATGTCAAACATCTCGAACGTCTTTACCATCTGCTCTAGCCACTCATCCGCCTTCAGTGGCTCTTTCGGATCCCCTAAAAACTCATATAGATTCGACCAAAAAACTCCCTCTTCAGAAATGATGGCCCTGTCTTAACTACTTGGGCTCGGACTTGATTCTTAGCTCTAAGAATGTCCATGGATTCCAGCAAAGCTCCGGCCATTTCATGGACTAAAGCACCCATGGCCAGCTGACCAATTGGTTCGTCCACATTGGCCTGACCAATCCCTTCCTTCGGTGCTGGAATATCATTTGGTAATGGCACTTTTTGCCATCTAGGCCTGCTACGCCTACCACCAACACGTCCACATCCTGATATCCTAATGGCGGCAACACAAGATATTAACACATTTACAAATGTGCCGAAGCTAACTCAATCGCATCCTTTTCCTGTGAACGACAATTAATTGACTCCACAGAAACACGGAGTCATGTAAACACATACAAATTTCCTTTCTAGATAATGGTTGTCCCGCGACGTTGCTAGAGTTCTAGTTAGAAATAGCAATGATCAAGTGCTCTTCTAACAGGGCTTTTAGAAACTCGTAGACCCAATCAGTATCTTAGAAATTAAATCTCATACCCACTTAGTCACATAAGCATGTTATCACATAACATAACAGGTTACTTATAATATTATCTAGCAAGCGAGCCCATTATGGTAATAATCACTTCCCACGATCCCAAAGTATTCAAACTCGGTTGCTCTGATATCAAGTTATAACGCCTCAAAAATAATTAACAATAATACCATCTCGCAATAATTACCAATTAACAATACATATTGGAATAAGATCTCTTTGCGTTCATATGATCAAATCGTACAAAAGATGGCATATGCAATTATACATTCACAAGTCCTAACCCTGAATCTATAGCATGTGTCATACGTAAAAGATATGAAATAAGAGTAAAATAGATAAATGAATGCCTTAATGGGTACAACTTTCCAAGTCGATGCTTGGTTAGAACAAAAGAGAGTTTGAAACTCAATACAAATAGAGTACTAGGCTTGTACAAAATAAATACAACAAAAACAAAATAAGAAGCTCTCGGCTCCAAGTCCTCCCAAGATACGGCCTTGGCGGAGGCATATCATCAGCACCTAAAAATGATTTTTCACATAAGGTGAGCCAAAGCCCAGTAGGGAAACTCTATCACAGTATATGAATCTTAATAAAGCTATAACATGAATGCATATGCACTGCTCGTGCCAACACATTTTATATCTCTTTCCATAAACCATGCAATGCCAGGTTTATATCCCAATTCATGAAATCGTTTCCTCTACAATAGAAAACAGGGCAATGGATACAAAACTAGAAATCTCTAGGACCTGTCTGTAAGTAGGCTACAAGCACTACCAATTCCTATTTTTATCGGTACTAACCGGAAGGCTCGACACCTATCCACGCTGGTTTTGGGACTTTCACCGAGGACACATAGGCCAACATAATTCCACAACTACACCCCTACCCAGATTCACTAAGGTATTCACCCATTTTTCTCAAAACAATATACATTTTCAATGTGTTAAGTATGCAACAATGCTTTATGCTAATGGATGAGAAATTAGTTTCAATTCTCATAATTCTCATGCAATTTCTACAACAATCATAACTATCCTCCATCGATAGCTCAAAACAAATATCTCTAAACGGATAGATAATTTTCGACAAATATATACTTTCAAAAATCTGAAGATAGGAGTGATAATACATATCCAACTCCACCATCATAATCATCATGATTTCAATTTACGCTTCACAGTTCAGGGAAAAATCTCCTTTTCTTTATAAACCAATTCCAATGATAGAAGTACATTATTTTATCACAACTCGACCATATTTACAAACCCACAATCCTTTTCAAGAATCCATTTGAAAACCCCTCTTTTGATTTCAAAACCAAAACTCTAGATTTTTTATCAAAATCTCTAAATTCCATGATTTCTTTGAAGACAAAAAACTAGATTAAAAACCATACTAAAGTGTGGAGAAATCCCCACATCAAAGATAAGGACCAAGAAGAACAAGAGTTGAAACTCGACGAAGCCGAAAACGAACTTTGTTCCAATCAAATGGAAGTTCTAGGTGAGCTATACCTTTTCCTCCGAAGGACAAGGGTTGAGAAACCACTAGATCATGGTGTATTTGAGGTTTAAAGATGTTTTCTGGAGAGAGAGGAAGAAGATTTGAGATTTTAAAATATTTAGAGAGAGAGAGATAGATGAAAAAGTGATCCAAAAAGTGACTTTTATGGGTTGTTATACACGCAGACCGCTTGAGCTACCAAAACACCACTCGAGCGACCAAACACAAGAAGAGAGACTGCTCGAGCGAACATAGTACTACTTGAGTGAAGAACACCACCCTCCTAGTACTTTTGCTGACCTGTAAAAGTACTGAGAGTTCCAAAAGACCTCTCAAGCACAAGAAAGACCACTCGAGCCATGACTGCTTGAGTGAAAGAAACATCGCTCGAGTGAGGAATGCCATACTCCAAGTAGTTTTGTAGATTTGCAAAAGTACTTGAGGTTCTCAAAGTTTGCTAGAGCACAAGAAAGTTCGCTCGAGCAAACAAGCCAAAATGTGGGCAGCAACAGTTTTGAAAAATTAACTCCTAGCTTGTTTCAAATGCAACCAAGACACTCCACTAACCAAACTCAACAAGGAATGAGACGAAAAGAGTCATGAATAACCATCAAGACAAGGAATCCCATATCTAAAACAATAAATGGGTCAGGTCTAAACCGAAATTGTTATATATATATATTTTTTGTTAGGACACAGAATTGTCCTGGGTGCCTTGGACCTTTCTGGGTGGTTAGGGCCTTTGGCATGTGTTAGGTTGGCTACTGGGTAGTAGCCCAAGTCTACTGAGTTAGGCTGGTCATGTCACGCTTGCGATGGGCTATGTTGTAGGGGTTGTGCCCTTGAGGAGTTGCGACTAGAAGTGGCTTTGAGGTCCTTTGGCTGTGGGAAAATGCATTGGCCGCAGTGTGGGTTGCTGTGTGGGCTGTGAACAGCATAGTTGCGTCTGCGATCAGAGTGGTATTGCTTGTGACCTAGTGAGGTGTCTTGGTCGCACCCGTGGTTGCATGGGTCACGTCCACGACCTGTTGTGTCAGCTTGTTCGCGGCCGTGGTGTGACTTTTGCGTCCGTGACCTGTTTGCCTATAAAAGTCTCCAAAAGCTTAAAATATATATTTTTCTTGGTTTTATCTTCTCTCTCTCTCTCTCTCTCTCTCTCTCCTCTTCACCATTTCTAACCTTTTTAGCTCTTTGATCTTGGGTTTCATATATTTTTAAATGTTTTTGACCCGTAGTTCCATATACCAAAATGTAGAGTTCGGTGAGGGCTTCCGTTTAATCTGAGCAGATTGTCTTTTCATTGTTGGCGATTTTTTCAGCTTGTCTCCTCTTTGCTTCAAGAGAAAGGGTTTATTTCCTTAACTCAATATGAGTTCAGTAGTGTATTTGTGGAGCATTTTGTTATATAGATTTTTTGGTCATTTAGTTGATTTTGAAATTATGTTTTGGGCTTAAGGTTTTGTTAAATTTAGGCTTGTTGGGCTATAGTTTTGTTACTATAGTTATTTTCGGTATATAAAATTGCATATGAATTTCTAAAAATGGAAAAGCCCCAATGTATGAAAAAACCCTAATAGATATTATTTTTTGGAGTTAGGTTGATTTTGGTAAATGGTTTGGTTGGAAAGAAAATGGTTGTGGGATTTTGAAATCTTGGAAAATCTTGGTTTGTAGAGAAATATACGAGTTTGGAATTTGTTGGAGAATATATCTGTATTGTTATCTTTTAATTATAGCATTACAGATAATTGTTTTGGCTGTTGGTGGAGGATAGTATTATTGTGTTTTAGAAATTGCATGTGGGCTAAGCAAACTAGAATGTTGTAAAATCATACATATCATGGTGCACATCATGGGTTTGGAATGGATTTTAGAATTGGAACTGTATGTTTTGGAAAGAATGTTTTGAAAATTCTCGTGTTATGTTTTAAGAACATTTGTATCATTTTGAAAATAATATTTTAGGTCACATGTATTGTGCTATTAGCGAGGGTAAATAAAGTGGTAAAGCTGTAAGGGGGTGTTAGAGCAGAATTAAGTTAGCTTGTGTGTCCATGGTGAAAGTCCTAAAACCCGGACGGTATGTGCCGATCCATCCGGATAATTCAGTAAAATGGCATAGTGCCTTGTATAGAGCACTATTATGAACACCAGCCCTGGAGATTTACACATTTAATTTATTGTCATTTTGGTTTTGAAAAGGATGCTTTGGAAAATGGTTTAGCAATGTATTTGTTGTTATTTAGCGATGTATTCGCATTTGATTTAGCAATGTATTTGTTGGTTGGTATTGTAATAAACTGAGTTCATTTTGGAAATGGATTTTATTCAAATAGATGTTTTGAATTCGGAAAATGTTTTGAATAAACAAGTGGTTTTGAGGATTGGAATGAAAAATGATTTTTATTGAGAAATCAAAATGGATTTTATTGGATATATTGCATATATGCACTGCATCATGATCATTTATGCTAGTGGAGCATATTTAGTTTTTGAAATATTCTCTACTGGGCTTTATGCTCGCCTTGCGTGGTTGAAAATATTTTTCAGGTATGTTGCATGCATGGATATTAGAGTTATGATCAGAGCTGGGTAGGGCGGTTCCATTATTTGCAAGCCTTGGGCCATTTGTTTTATTTATTTTCCCGGGTGCCATTCTTGTAAGGGTTACACCCTTTGTATATGATGTAAGCCTTTGGGCATTTCAATTTGATATATATAACATCTGTTGTATGTTTTAGTTAAAGATCATCCATTCCACATAGATGTGAACATAGGGTGTAAGAAATCGGACAACACATCTATTGTGTGACACTATTCTATCCATTTGCATGAGAGATATTATTTTATTCTACTTGTTTATCATCTTTTAGTTGTCGGATTTTCCGTTTATTCACGTTGGTCGGACTATGTAAATTCGGGGCGTCACATACTTGCATTTGTTATTCTACGCACAAAATTTTTCTATGTCCTGTGATATATATATATATATATATATATTACTCTTTGTTTGTGTACATTGAAAAGGAAATTGTTGAAAATTTAACACATAGTCAATCATTAAAGACTTTTGAGATATGAAATATAGCGGCCCGGGTCAAGACCCGACCCTTTTATACTCTCTAGTGTGGCTTTTGGTATCTATGGGTGTTTTTGTCATCTGTTCTAGTCATATGTCATCTTGGAGTTATGTTGACACAGGTGTGATTTTTGAGTTTTGGGGGAAGTGTTGGTTATTTGTTCTTGGGTTCGCTTGAGCGATGTGTTAGTGGCTCAAGCAGTCTTTCATTTCTTGTAGTTTTTGGGATTGTAGTCTGAACTTCTAAGAGTTTGTATTCTACGTTCGAGTGGTGTCGCTCAAGCAGTTTGTCCTGCAAGTTGATCTTCCAGGAGTTTGGTTTCTTCGCTCGAGCCTAGTTTGGTCGCTTGAGCGATGTGTTATGTCTGACGTTTGAGCGGTGTTTTGTTCACTCAAGCGGTCTGTTTGTATAAAGCTTTGAGAAAAGATCTTTTTCTATTTTTTTTTCTGATTCTTTGACTTCTCTCTCTCTCTCTCTCTCTCTCTCTCCACTATTTTTGTGTCCTTTAAGCTTTTAAGCTTGGGTTTCACCTATTTCTACCCATTTCCTACCCCTAGTTTTACCAAAATGTAGAGCACATCAAGGGCTTTCATTTAATCTGAGCGGATCGTCTTTTCGTCGCCGTTGGTTTTTTAGCTTTCTCCTCTTCGCTTCAAGAGGTAAAGATTCTTTTTCTCCTTTTCAATACCTCATTATAGTTAGACATGTGGTAGTTTTTATTGTATTTAAAATCATGTTTGTTATGGTTTTTTCCAAAAGCATAAAAGGGGGTTTACGCTTTGAGTTTTGGAAGTTGAAATTGTATGTGTGTGGTTATTTCAGTAAATTGGAATGTGGTTAGGTTGATAATGGTGAAATGCCCTAATTTGTTATTAAGGGTATAATATTATTAAAATGAGTAAAGTTGGATAATGGTTGAGTCATGCATTATGTGAATAAATTAGTGCATTGGTTGCTAAAGAGGAATTAAATGTCTTTATTGGTTATTGTTGTGTTATGCTGGGGAGTTATGTATAACAATTTGGATTTTTGTTAAAGAAAAAGGCAATTTAGTTAAGAGTTGGAAGTGTTGAGGATTTGGAACAACAGGTTTGATTTTGGAAGTGTGTCATTTTTGTAAAATGGAAGGGAAAAATGGTTGTTTATGAAATAATTTCATTGAAAATGTCAATGTTTTGGAATTGTGGAACATCTTGTGGAGTTTAATTCATAAGAGTCTAGTATTTAACAGTTAGAGGTTCTGTTATTGGTCATCAGTGGAAGATGGCATTGTTGTTGATGAATAGATTATGTGTATGTATTACACTAGCATTGCATTTATGAATCCATTGTTTGGAGGTCCGTTTCTATCCAGTTAAGCCGGCAAAGTGTGGCACCTTGACAGAGATTTCTTTTACCTTTCGGTTTGCGCCCTGTAAAGTGTGAAATTGAGGTCCGTTTCTCTCCAGTTAGGCCGGTAAAGCTTGGTGCCTTGAGATAGGTTTTCCTCCATTCCAAATTTATGCTTGGTAAAGTGTGACTTTGGGGTCATTCCTTTATGGGTGAGGTTGTTAAAGCATTTTTGTGGTATGTGGGATGTCGTATTTGCCATCCTTGCTGTAGGCCGGTGGAAATGAAAGCATGTATTACTTTAGGTTATAAATGTCTAGAAATATATGTCTTAAGATATTGTTGTGGTTGTTCCTTGCCCTTGGGCCTATGGCCAGGGAAGGTAGTAGATGCATTGGTGTATATAAATGTGTATAGTGTTTCGGAATGTAAGACCAGATTATGAATTGTATGTGCGAATATGTTTTCAAAACAAACGTTTAGATGAAACCCTTTTATATCAACATGGAAGGTTTAAGTGAGAAGAAAGTGTTGTGATGAAATGATTTTCAACTAAAATGAAAGTTAAAAAGGAAAGAAGAGATTTTACATTTGGTTGTGTTAAAGATGATGATTTTTGAAAAATGTATTTATATAAGTATAATTTCAATATAAACTGTCACATTACTTGTATTGTATGTCGTGGTGCATTAATGATCATAGCTATATGTATGTTGTTATTGTTTAGGATCATGTTGTAATCTATACTGGACTTTATGTTCATTCCGCAATGCGAATTATTTTTCAAGTACAAGTTGAGAAATGGTTCAAGATCAGTGACCTTTTTTAATTGTTGGCCACGGGGCCTTGTATCTGTTAGCGAAATGCCTTTGTTGTAAAAGGGTTATGCCCTTCCTTTCTATGTAAAGATGTAAGCCTACGAGCTTTTTGTTTAAATGTAAATCATGTTGCATTCAATACATGTACGATTAAGAGAACTTTTATTTAATTATGGTTGTAATGTATGTATAGTTTCCACATGTTATTAATGGAATTTGATAATGTTGATGGATATAGTAAGATTATCCAAGTAATAAAGAAATGGGGCGTGACAACTTGGTATCAGAGCTAATCGAGTTTGAATACTTTGGGCTCGTGGGAAGTGGTTTTGCCACAATAGGTTTGCTATGTTTGGTGAGGACGCTTGCATATAGTTATGATAAGTGTTAGGACTCTATACGTTGCATTTATGTGAGCATGGGGTTAAGTTTCATCGATAGTGCTGGTAGATGATGAACTTACTTTGAGGTCATTTTGGAAACATGCTTGATTAAAGTGGTTTCTAATGAGAATTCCTTGAGAGTTCCAAGACGAGTAGCTATCTTTGTGGACTTGATTCTATTATGAGATTAAATGCTTAACTATTTATGTGAATAGGATTATGTGATTTTGTGTGCTAAGTGTGTGTCTTGTATCTTAGCGGTGGTGACTGCGTGTGCCTCAAGGAAGACCGTTGCGTTGCTCATTAAGTTTGGTTTTGTTGTTGGTTTATAAGATGTTTACACGATGGAGTAGAGGTCATGTTGGAAGTAGAAGTGCCGGTAGGAGCACAACAGTTCCGTTGGCACTTGTGTAGACGCGCCCGAACGTCCCGGGAAAATCCCATTTTGTTCATTAGGCTCACTACAGTTCAGACTCAAATGACACGGTTCTGATCCTGATCTCGCAAAGTGCAATGCAAGATTGATAAATCACCAAAGAGTCCAAATCCGGCAAATCATTTTGGAAAACTGATTTTTAAGAAAGAAGTGCCAAACATGGACTGCTTTGCCAGATACAGAGTCGCCACATAAATGTTTTATTTTGGGAAATTTAGGAAACCCTGACTCGTTGCCTAAGGCCACGTGTCCGTCATCACCAAAGTTGCCTCGGCTCGGGAACTTGGGTACGATTGGGGAAGGTCATCTATGAGCACCCCCGCTCGCCCGATCAAAGATCGACCACTACTAAACATGATATCTTGTTTTTAAAAAACACATGCGTTCTTATTCCGGTTATCAGCTAGCTTACTACGTGATGCACACAACACATAAGTATAGAGTAGATCGCCTAAGTTGGTACAAAACATCTGGTGTTTGTTTGAAAATGGTTTGAAGGTGCTACCCGCAAGTAGGCTAAAACGTGGGTTTTGCCACCCTCAAGTGGGCTTAGAAAAATGTGGTGATTTGCCGCTCTTAAGTGGGCCTAAAACTTGCAATCAATGAATTGTTCCAACTCAAGTAATCCAACCTTCACCCACAGGCATTCAGGCAGTTATATCACATAAGCAGTTAGCTTCATGGCAAGCATGCTATCATGGCAGTCACTCACACGCATGCAAGGATGCTAAAACATAAACACTTACCGAGTACTCCGAGCCAAAACAAAAGCTATGTTAGAAATCAATGCATGATCCTAGCTATGTTAAGGATACCTAATGCAACACATACAAAATGCAACTAGAAGTAGGCTCGGCAATTCTAAGATGGCATATGAGATGCTACAGATAACATGTATTCAACTTGAAATTGAAATACAATGCAGTTAGCATGATGAGCTGAGCCCGGTGCATGCGAGACAGATGAATGGATGCAAACATGCGAGCATAAGAATGCTAATTAAAACATGCCCTAAAACTAGCCATCGTAAGCAGGTAAGTAAAAAGGAGAAAGACGTGGGGTTGGAAGACATGCATCACACACACGCACACTTATTACAACAGTTGTGCCCTCTCGACGGAGGGTCCGAATAAATAATACAGAACCGACTAATTAACTAACTATTCTAGCTAATTAATTATTACACAACAAATTGAAACAAATAACTATTCTAAGTTTAACAAAAGCATTGAAATGGCCTCATGATGAGGGATGCATGCATGCTTGAATCGCCTCGCTCGGAAATCCATCGCGATGCCCCAACTTGCCTCTGTTTGCACGTGTTTCCAGAACACTGCACAAAGCTCCAGAAAGCTGAAACTCCATCATGGGAACTTGTGGGAGGGCTGCTGACCAGTTGTTGGCATTGGAGACCACCTGCCGACCACTTTTTGTGGTGAAAACCAGAAAAAGTGGTCAGCCAGCCACTTTATATGGTCGGCCGACCACTTTCTGCTGCCAGACTTCAATTTACTGCAACAGAGAGCGAGAAAGGGCATGGCAGTGTATTTGCAAGAAATGTGTGCACAACCACCCTCCTTATCATTTCATAAACTCAAGGGAGTGTGGTTCTCGACCCTCGGGGCCACCAATTGCACATTTCAATGCATGATGGCCGAGAGGCGAAGTTGCACAATTCAATATGAAATGAATGCACAAGTAAACACATAATGCCTAAAACTCTATCATGGATAATCAATCGCCGACCGGGAATTAAGGCACATTTTATCACTTGAAGTATGAAATGTTCCCCTTTTCCTGTGTTTGGACTAACACCTACTCCAAACACAAATGCAACCAATATGGCAAACATGCAATGCGACTACATGGCATACACAACGCTATGGACAATATGGTATACTCAATGCAATATGATCATGGCTTGCTCAATGCAAACAACAACATAACATGCACAACACATTATAGCATGGCATACACAATCCAACAATGGACTTAAACCAAGATGGATAGGCCTCAGCCATGCCCAAATCAGGGGCCAAAACACCAAAACAAAGGCACCAAAATGCAAAGCATGCATGCACAATGCATTGGCCAATACAAGAGGCTTGAGAGCACTACTCTCACGAGTACTCAAAGAGTGATAAATGTGCAAGTATAACAACACTAAGTGCACTGAAACGAGGTAAGAAATGATGCCAAATCATTCAAGCAATGCAAGTTGAGCATGCAAGAGTCCTAAGGCATGAAAGCTAGCAAAGAGCAACACGTAAGAGGCGTGCAATACATGGCACAAATGCATGAACTAAGCATGGACAGAGCTGAAATAGGTCAAAATAAGGACCTAAACATGCTGAGATGATGGCCCAAATACCTAGGCGTGCAGGCATGCAAGCTAAGCCGCAAACTAGGCAATCATGAACAACATTTAAAGGCACTCAAAGCATGAATGAAGTGAGAACATGGCAGTCCTAAAGGCTCTGAAATGTGATGTTAGGTGATGCCAAATCATGTACACAACACAAATGAGGCATGCAATGGTGCTCAAAGCTTGAGGCAAGCAAGGGCATTTACACTACAAGTATACAAAACATGAAGCATGTGATTAAGGCAACCCAAAATAGTCCTAGAGCATGTCGAAATGAGACTAAAACATGTATGGATGGAAGCCAAAATGTGCTAGCATGAGGGGCATAAAACATGACGAATACAAGGCAAATAAGGTGGATTACACTACACCTATTAGGACCAAACATGATATGACTTAAGCAACAAAAATCAGAGTTATATTATGGCAAAATAACCCCAAATAAGCATTGAAATGATGGCTCGCAAGCCAAGGCATGAATGCATACGCAATGGCTCATGTTAAGGCATAAAGGGGGAACCCTCAAACGCATTGATTGAGTGACAAATGCAAGTGTATAGCCATACTATGTGGACTGAAATTACATGGCAAGTGATGCCAAATGATTGAAACAAACCAAGTAATGCACGCTAGAGAATTCAATACTCAAAGCCTACAAGCAAGATTGAACCATAGCTATACAAAGCAAGTCATGGATGACCAAGACAACCAAAATCAGACCTCAAGCATGCCAAAATGTGAATAAAATTTTCTTGAAGTCAAGCCAAAAGCATGCTTAAAAGACATGTGACAACATGACGCATGTTAGGCTATTTCATGGGATTGCATGGCAAGTGTATGAAGCATGCAAAGGCTAATCAAACCAAACCTAAACAAAGGTATGACCTGATAAATCAACACCAAATACACGCTAAAATGGAAAGAAAACAAGTTAGGATGACATGTCAAGGCATGAAGCATACAAAGCTAGTTTAAGGGATTTACAGTACAAGTGTGCATGGCAAGCATCATTCGACCAAGAGGCCTCAAAACGGAGCTAAGGCAGCCCGGAATATGAACAAAATCAGTTTGGAGCATGGCCAAAATGTGCTAGAATAGAGGGCCAAAACATCATGCATTCTAAGCTAGTAAACATGATTTACACTACAAGCATATGAAGCATGTGAAAGGCTACCAAACCAGCCAAAAACAGAGTCATGGCATGCCAAATGATGTCCAAAAACCCACTGAAATATGACCAATACATGCAAGAATGACATGCCACTTTGATAAGCCATAAAAGGGATTACTCTACACATGCAAGAGGCAAACCCAAGATGACCAAACCAGCCATAGACAGAGTCTAGGCAGGCCCCAAAAGTCAACAAAAAGTGCCTGAACCGAGCCTTGAATGTATGAAAACATATGCTTCTTTGATAGGCCAAAAATACAAGCAAACAAGACCAAAAGAGAGGGGGTCTCCCATCTCTTATTTAAGCCCTCAAAACCACATGCCAACCACTAAAAATCCACTGGATATCAGTGGCTAAAAGGCCAAGCAAAGATCAACTCACAGGCCTTATGGCATGGCACAAAACAAGGCCAAATAGGGCATGCAAGAGAGAAGATGACCCTCAACACCAAAAGAGCCTTAAACAAACATTTGAAGCAACTTAAAACAAGACTTTTTTTAGTTGAAAGTTAAGCCAAACAAAGCATACGAATATGGCTAAGAGAGTGACCAAAATAAAGCTTAAAATGGAGAAAAGAGGTTACCCTTGAAGCACAGCAAAACCAGCAAGTTCTTGGACCAAAAACCAACTCTTCAACCTCGAAAAATGTCCTCCAAGAACCTCAGATCAATGGTGGAGGTGTATGGCTATGAGGTGTGGTGCAATAGGTCAAGAACAACACACTTTTGAACCCAAAATATAGAGATATAGAGAGTCATATATTTTCGCCTTAGCAAATTTTTGGAACTTGATACAAGGAGAGGGGGAGCCTCTCTTATAGAAAAATAAAGGGTTCAAGCTTCTTGGAGAAGCTAAACATGGATGCAATCCCTCCATATGGAGGATACAGTCTGTGCCCTCTAGCTGGCACAGCTGACATCCACAGACTCTGTAAAATATGCAGGAAGGCCACCGACCAGAAAAAGTGGTCGGCCGACCACTTTTTCTGGTCGGTCTGCTACTTTTTCTGGTTTTTCAGGACAAAAAGTGGTCTCCCGAAAAGAAAACTGGTCGGCCAGTGGCTACCAAGGCCAAAAAGTGATCAGCTAGTGTCCAAAATGAAGCCCCAGAAGTTAGCTTTCCAATGGCACCAGCCTTGCATCAAAATTCCAACTGTGCAAAACGTTATGCCTGTTTTGGTGAAGCTGCGCAGTTTCGGTCCAATCGGATTGATGCCCTACTTCAACCAACCATATCTCCCCCGTCCGGACTTGGCTTTAGGAGTTTCTTGAGTGCGAAATGAAGCCCCGGAAGTAAGATTTCCAACGGCGGCAGCCTCATAACGGAAATCCAGGTATGCAAATGAATAGGCCCAATTCAGCGAGGGCTGCTCGACTCTCTCTTAACGGTTCATGCCCATTTTCTCCCCCAACTGGGTTTCTTCCCTCTTCTCTTCTTTTCTTCAACTCCAAACCCCTAACCAAGGTGTTTTGAAAGATTTTTCAAAGATTTCATCTCTCTTTCATTCATTTCCACTTTGTTCTTGCTCGGTTTACCGAAAAGTGCAACATTTGACAAAATGCGAGCCTCAGAGCATCATAGAAACTTTATTTTCAAAACATTTTGAAAGAGAGGGTTTCAAGGTCTAAAATCTTTTGATCAAGATTATTTTGGTTCAAAAGGGGTACGAAGTTGAGATTTGACTCTCTCCCTGCCGAAGAAACTGAACCTTTGCCCTGCACACCTTTCTCCACCAAGTAAACCATCAATAGTGCCCAAGTCTTAAGGGCGGTCAAAAATAGGGTGTCTACAGTTGCCCCTCTTTGACAGAACTCAGAAATCAAGAAGTGACGGGAGTGAATGTCAAAGCCCAGAGACGACCCATTTTTGACAAGGCCGAAGACTTGGACAAACAAACAAAGTACAGGTAAATAAATGGTTGCGCCCGCAGGCTGCCTACGTATCCCCTTGCAAGGAATCAAACCAGCGTAGTTCAGCGGCAGGATGCAAAATGTTATGCAGGAAGATTTTGATAATTGGACTTATACACTACGTGAAGCCGGTTTGATAATTGGACTTATACGCTACGCGAAGCCAGTTTGATAATTGGACTTATACGCTACGCGAAGCCGGTTTGATAATTGGGATTTATGCCATGCACTGCAATGTAATAGCTTAGAAGTGAAGGTACCTTACAAGGGCAATTGACAATGACCTACCTCATGCTGCTGGGGACCTTCCCCTTCTTCTTGGTTGAACCGCAGGTACTACTTTTCTCCCTGACTGTGGTCGTAGCTTTCCCTATTGTCCAACAGGGTGACAGACTAGGTTGCTTCAGTATCTAGAATTGAGGCGCATACACATGCTATCTCAATCTATAGGGCTGCCATACAGATTTCAAGCCGAGGATATACCCCTGGGTATTTAAACCAGACTTTAGTCTCGGAAATCTGGAACCTTTGCGTTCTAGGCATGAGCCATTCGAACTCTAGTTTCCACCGTCTCAGTTGGTCTCCTAGGAACTCACCGCAAACATAGGCAGGTGGCTATACCAGACCACCGGAAGTCATTCGGGCACAACAAACACCAAAGGAATTGCACCTTTAGAGGATTTAAGGTCTCCTAGACTAGAAAAAAAACAGATAGATAATAGATGCGATGTAACAGATAGTACAGTAGATGCAAGGGATGACATACTCCAACCATGCTGGAATTGTAAGAAGAGGTCCAAAAACAACCAATCAGGAGCGCACTCGACGCAACCTGAGATAAATTCCAAACACGCTGAAATCGTGTAAGGAAAGGAACACTCTAACCACGCTGAAATTGTGAAAAGAGGCTTGAAAACAACCGCTCAGGGTAAACTAAGAATCAAAAACCATAGGAGATTACGTTTCACGCGTCTCAAGATACTCCAATCACGCTGAAATCGTGAGAAGAGGAAAACAAATTCCAAACACATTGAAATCGTGTGAGGAAGGGCACACTCTAACAATGCTGAAATCGTGAGAAGAGGAAAGGCAAATTCCAAACACGCTGAAATCGTGTGAGGAAGGGAGCACTCTAACTACGCTGAACTCGTGAGAAGAGGAAAACAAATTCCAAACACGCTGAAGTCGTGTGAGGAAGGGCACACTCTAACCACGCTGAAACTGTGAGAAGAGGTCAGAAACCAAATGCTCAGGGGCGTACTCGATGCAACCTAAGATAAATTCCAAACACGCTGAAATCGTGTGAGGAAAAGAGCACTCTAACCACGCTGAAATCTTGAGAAGAGGTTCGAAAAACCGGTCGGGCTCGCGCTTCACGCGTCCCGAGATACAACCGCCCAGGGTCGCGCTTCACGCGTCCTGAGATAAATTCCAAACACGCTGAAATTATGTGAGGAAAGGAACACTCTAACCACGCTGAAATTGTATGAAAAGGTCTGAAAATAACCAATCAGGAGCGTGTTCGACGGAACCTGAGATAAATTCCAAACACGCTGAAATCGTGTGAGGAAAGGAACACTCTAACCACGCTGAAATCGTGAGAAGAGGCTCGAAAACAACCGCTTAGGGTAAAAAGATAAATGGTACAAGATAACACAAGATGCAAATAAACACAATAGGTGCGATGATACAGTACATGTACAAGCAATGTAGAGCACGATGTTTAGGGAATACAATAAACAAACAAAGCGGCACTTTAGAAAGCACCTCATGGAGTGAGTGGCGGTAAACCGCTCTACTCTGACGGGGATCTCCCATTGTGTTCTTCGAACTCTTACCTTCAACTCACAGTACAAAGGTGCTGAAAACGCTGACAAAGGTAACTTCTGCATGTAGAAACCACAAATGCCATTTTCTTCTTGATCATATTCACAACTTTCCCTTATTGCAAAGCCAAGGTAACTCTGACGGGGAATGGTACTCAAGGAGAGCACTTCTGATTACCACTCTGGCATTGAAACAATCAACACAGTATTCTGTTCACTCTGAACACACAGCTCATACAGCACACTGCTCATTTTGAACACACAGCTCGTAACATAGTGCTCTGCTCATTCTGAACACACAGGATGTAAGGACGGAATTTGCAGGAGTTAAGACATACTCAAATGTCCGACATTTTCCCTCTTTTCTTTTGCTTTGCAGCCTGGAACTTTCATAGCTTCAGATGGGTTCTGGTTCTTACTGTTCTCATATGACCTCGGTTGAACCATGCGGTTTTATGAAAGAACAAATTATGTTTTGCACAAATGTGAAGAATGGCACGGCACTCTGAACACAAAAAGATTTTTGAAAGTGAGGGGAGTTCTCAATTGGGTATCGAGCCTACAACCGACCACAGTCAAAACGACTCAACAACGGAAAACAAAAGGTAAACAACCTAAACACAAACACAGACACTTGAAACGACTCAAAACAAGAATCGAGATAAACAAAAACAAGAGACACGACACTCAGACGTGTTCCGATGGCGAGAGACCTCTCAGTTCGCGAGGAGCCAGTTTCTTCGGGTATTGTTTCCCACCCTTTCTCATTTGTGATTCTCACATCACTCAGCCCTCAGGCTTTGTTTTTTCTGAAAAAGCCCTTTCCTCACTTTTTCTCTCAGCGCACCTCTCTCTATTCTTCAATCTCTCATTTTTTATCCCTCCCCTGGGTGGTTGATGGGTAAATTGAAGGTTGTGGACTCATGTCCAGCATACTCAGCTCGTAGCTATTTCTTCTGTCGGTGTCTAGTTGATGCCCCGGATGAGGGAGTGGAGTAACTTGATCCATTTCAATTCGTGCCTCGCACCTGGCTTGATACCTCGCTGCTTGGAGGGTGAGAGAGCTTTCAGCACTTTTGCTGTTAGCTTCAGTTGTCCCCTTTTCTGGCAGGTAGAGTGCCCTTCTTGGCAAGTATGTTGACAATGGGGAAAAGACAAAACACCTGACTCAACTATGCCCCTAGTTCATCATTTTGACCATTTTTGTTTTGGCTTTCTACTAAAACAATTTTGACCAATATGAGAGTTAGATTAACATACTTGTTCGATTTTCTGATTTAAAATCATGCAATTTAGGTTATGAGCACTGAAAATTTTCCTTTTTTTGGGTCCAAGAAATGGTCCAGTTTTGGAAAAGATGGAATAATTTTCGAGAAAATTGGGCAACCATAGTAAAAATTCTCAAAAATTGTTTTTGCAAACGGCTACTGCTCAACGAGCACGAAACCTACTCTTGAGATGCACAACCTCGGATCCGAAGGAAAATTGCCCCTTGTCTGAAGGACACTGCACGGCAACTGAACGTTGCCCCTTGTCTGAATGGCACCGCAGCGCACTGTACGGCAACGAAAAGTTGCCCCTTGTTTGAATAGCACCGCAGCACATTGTAACCAGTTCTCATAGTGACAACCATAACCGAACTCTCGGATACAAAGAAGACAAAGATGATCAGAACCATTACATGGACACAATCGATTTAGAAGTGTTTATGGCTGGACTTCAGAATGAAGTTGCCTACGTATCCCAAACATGGGAATCAAGCCTGACGTAGTTCCGGGTTAAGGTACACTCAGGTATTTAACCTCTCCTTTTGCGCTCTAACTTTTGCCAAGGTCGCCCTTTCTGGGTTTTCAACCTTGCGAGCTTTATTTTTCTTTTCTTTTCATTTCTTTTCATTCCTTTTAGAATTTCTCATTTTCTTTTCATTTTCTTCATTTTTCTTCTTTTCTTCTTTTCTTTTTTTTCTTTTTTTTCCCTCTTTTTCTTACTCTAACTTTTGTTTGGGTCGCCCTTTTGGGTTTTCGGCCCAGCGAGCCTCTCAAGGGTAAAAGTGTAGCTTGGTCCATGTTGATCAGTTTGAGATCTCGAAGCCACCTGTATCCATGAGAATTCCTGCTGTTCGTTGGTGGTGTAAAAGCCCATCCAATGGGGGCTGAATTTTCCTGTAGTGTTGTGGATAGGAACTCAGTTGTCCTTCAGCAATACTTTCTTCTTTCCTCCCTTCTGGGATTTGGCATTCTTGCCGGTCTTCATTGGTTTGCAGAACGATCATCTTTGGCTCTTTGAGCACATCTGACATTTTTGCCCCTAGTTCAAGGGCTATTTCTGATCCAGGTTTGCAAGCTTCTTTTGATAACACCTGTTCTTCTTGATCTGACTTTTCTTGCCCCTAGTTTGAGGGCTGCTTCAAATCTGGCCTGACGGGCCTCCTTTGTGGTTGGCCGTTGAACATTTTGACTTCAAGTTCAAGGTTTGAAAGCAAAAGGGGTCGAGTCTCGAGGCTGAGAGTGATCCTAGGCTATGCAATCTCAAGAGCGATTTCACATAGGTCTTCGCAGGACGGCGCAAAACATTTTTTTGAAATCTTTTAAGAAAGCGACCAATCGCTCGCACTGAAGACAATGTAGAACAATCTGGATCAAGACAGGATCCTTCTCAGTACTCACACTAACAAGCATGATTTCATTCATTAAGGGCTTAGCATGCCTCTCTTTCTCTCAATTGATTAAATTTTTGCAAATCCTGAGGAATTCCTTCCTCTTTGTTTTCATCACAATGTTCAAAAGGTTTTGAAAAACTTAGGTCAACGCAATGATTTCAAGGCACAGAAAAACAGGTGAAAAGCACTGCCATCTCATTCAGAACTTCTAGCACAACTGGTGCAAGGCAGAAGCAAAAACAAGAGTGTGAAAATCACTACTGTTTCATTCAGATCTGTTGGCACATCTGGCTCTAAGGCAGCAACAGACTCAAAAGAAAGCGAAAAGACAAACACAAAACAAGCAAGTGATGTCCGAGGTAACACCCCCGGAATCTCCTGACTCCGACACAACAAGACAGACTCGATACAACAAGACTAACTCGACTGACCCAGTACAAAAGGACTGACTCAATACAATATAACAAGACTGACCCAATACCCAAGTCAGAAAGTACAAAAACTAGTATTTGCATATTGCTCAAAACCGTGCGTGCCATTCCCACATTTGGAGTAAATCGAGCGCCACCAGCAGCTGGCTCATCCCCCGATCACATGGTCACATTATTCCCCAACTTCACCGATCCAGTGCCGGTAGACTTTGCAGGACTGGGCGCGGTGATGACCCCGTCGTCAATCAGATCTTGTATTTCGTGGCTAAGACAAAAACACATGTCAGTGCCATGACCAGTTTGTTGATGGAAGGCACATTACTGGGCAGCATCATGACTGGCTAGAAGACGACCAGGGAGAGGCCGAGGCTCAAGGGGTTTGAGATGGCCTTGTCCAACGAGGATTTGGAAAGCTTTGGACAAAATCATAAAGAGGGCATGGAAGACCCTCTGACCTCGGGGTTGGTATTTCGAGGTTTGTGGATTTTTACTGGATGCACCAGCAAAAGGATTGGTAGGCACTGACGGGGTTTGCTGATCTCTTCTGAGTGCAGGATTAGAGCTGAAAGAAACGTTTCTGGTACTTGTCCCTTGATTCAAACGGCTCTCATTCTGAGTGGCAAAAGTGCCATCGACAATCTTTGCAACAACTGCCAGCACTTGCTGGTTGTTCAGCCCTTTGGCTTTCAAAGCCTCAACAGCCCACTGAAGGTGTTCATGGGGACCAATGCCTGCCCCTACCTTTTCTTACCACTTGCCTCAACTTGGCCAAAGCATTGGGTCGCTATATCAGAACGAAGCCCGATTATTGCTGACATGCCACCACCCAGATCTGAGATGGATTCAGGTTGACCCTTTCAATTGCAGCTCGCCCCAAGATCAAGGAGCCTTTCGGGATGGAACTTCTGGCCTGTGATGTGGTCGATGACGGAGCCATCCCAAAGGCCAAATCTGCCACAGTTCTCTGAAGATCTTCAATCATTCTCATTAGCTCAGAAGTAGTGGGTTCATGGGTTTGAGATGATTGGGGTTCAGGTGCATTCATCATGCATAAGTCCATGCTTTTTGGAATGAACACCTCAGGCTTGGGTAGATGGGCTGGGGTGATGTATATATTGGGGTCATAAGCAAACGACAGTGTATGGATGAGGTTGAGATGTAGAGGTGACGGGTCAGTACTAACCTGAGGTCCTTTTGGTGGAGCTAGGGTCTCTTCGTCAATAAGGTCCTGAATCTTATGACGGAGGCGGATGCAACGGTTCGTATCATGACCGTGCTGTTGATGATAGGCACAGTATTTAGCTAGGTCATATCTTGGTGGAAGAGGATTTGGAAGGGGTTGGGTTCTAGGAGTTCTAGGTGCCCTTCTTCTCGCAGCTTTTCCAAAGCTTGAGAGAGACTCATGTAAAGAGAATGGAAGTTTCGGGCTTGGGGCCGAGTTGAAGTGGCGGTTTTTTGGCCATTGAGGGAAGTGGTGATAGTGTCTACTTCTGAGCATTTCACAGCTGTGCTACCTTCAGTAGTAGCATTGGAACTGCGAACAATATTCTTCTTTAAAGGCTCATTATCTTCCGCAAAGATCCCTTGTCTGATGGCATCCTCGATTTGAACCCCCATTTCATGAAGGGCTGGAAAGGTAAACAGAGGTAGAACGACCATCTTCTGAAGCAACTTTCCATGCAAATTGCGAACAATCATCCTGATTTGATCTTTGTCGGAAGGCCTTATAGTCATCATTGAGGCCTTTACTCTCCATCTCGCCACGAACTCTGAGAAACCCTCCTTTGGCTCTTGGCGGGTGACTTCGAGATCACGAGTTGTGACCTCGATCTGCATGTTGCAGGAGTATTGAGCAATAAAGGCCTTAGCCAGCTCTTCCCAGTTCCATTTCACAGAGTCCTCCAATTTCGCATACCAGATTGCGGCCATCCCAGACATGGTTCGACTGAAGAGAGACAACTTCTAGGCTGTGGTCAGACCCATTGGCCTCAGGATATCGGAAAATAGGTGGAGGTGCACCATTGGGTCTCCAGAGCCGTCGAAGCGGTCAATATACGACAATTTGAATCGGTCTGGCAGAGTCACGGCCGAATCAGTGTACCCATCCTCAATATCCGGAATGGACTTCACGCCCTAAGACTTCTTGAACAGCTTTTCTAGCTTGCTCACTTTTAGTGCTGTGGGGTCCACTTCGAACTCAAAGGGAGAATCCGGTAGGTTGGTGGATGTGGGTGCCTTGGACAACTGGGGTAGGATTGGGGGCGGAGCCGGCCCCGTTGGGATGTTCGTATCTTCCTGGACATTTGCTGTCTCCCCGAGTATTGGGACTCTCGGTGGGGGAGGAGCTGGGTGTGAAGCAGATGCCCTAGTTTGCTACTATAGCCTGGCGATTAACTCTTCCTGTTGGGCCATAACCTCGGCCTAGCGTGCGGCAAATTCTGCTTGACGGGCAGCATCCTGCTGCATGGCTTGCATACTTTCCTGGAGCTAACGCTTCATCTCTTCCATACCTGTCATAGAGTGCTGGTTTATCTGAACAACCGGTATATTTGTCCCTGTAGTAGAAACTGAGACCTCAGCCTGACTGTTCATTGGTGGGGTAGATAAGGGCCACTGATCTGGTAACTGCTGAACTGGTAATCTATGCCTGACTGGCCCTTTTACCCTGCCTCTGGCAAAGGAACACTGATTGCCCTTGAACTGAATCTCTGACCTGACAAAGTCTATCAATACAAGTCTGGTGTATTCGGGGGATATTGAAGCCTTCTGAAGCTATAGTTCTAGGACTACCCTAGCAAAAGACAAAACAAGCAGCATCTCAGTCCGATTTCACTAGAACAGATATGAACACAGCTGAATAACTGCACTCTCTATTGAATTTTGCCCAAAATTCTTCCTGTAAACTGATACCCTTAGGTAAAACGGATTCCCCCAAATACTGATGCTGATGCCCGCAGGCCTGATACTTAGACTTGCAAACTGATACATGTATTCCTGTAGAGGCCAACTCTAAAAGCACATAGCAAGCAAATGAGAGCCAAAAGCACCCCTATGTTGGGGTAGGGTTTCCCTATCCTATTTTGTCAGGAGCTAGGGTTTCACTACGCATACAGCGGTTTTAAACAACCTACAATCGGGTAAGCAACCTGTCCGAGCTTGGAATAGTCACTATGGATTTCGATATGCACTAGGTCGAATGGTCAAAAAGGGTGCCCCGGTAAAAATCAGGGTTTGTGTTCCCATCGTGGCAGAGCCCATAACCGGTCAGCCTTATGGCACGCAGCCTCCGGCAAACCGTTCAGGAATAGTAAACGGCAAACACGGTGTCCTAAGTGCACCAATGCAAATGCAATTCACAGAAACACATAAGTGTAGACAAAACAAGATATCATGAGTTCGAGTCAAGTTCTCTAAATCCCCAGCAGAGTCGCCAGAAACTGTAGACGTGCCCGAACGTCCTGGGAAAATCCCATTTTGTTCATTAGGCTCACTAGAGTTCGGTCTCCAATGACACGGTTCTGATTCTGATCTCGCAAAGTGCAATGCAAGATTGATAAATCACCAAAGAGTCCAAATCCGGCAAATCGTTTTGGAAAACTAATTTTTAAGAAAGAAGTGCCAAACATGGACTGCTTTGCCAGATACAGAGTCGCCACCTAAATGTTTTATTTTGGGAAATTTAGGAAACCCTGACTCGTTGCCTAAGGCCACGTGTCCGTCATCACCAAAGTTGCCTCGGCTCGAGAACTTGGGTACGATTGGGGAAGGTGTATGACCACCCCCGCTCGCCCGATCAAAGATCGGCCACTACTAAACATGATATCTTGTTTTCGAAAACACATGTGTTCTTATTCCGGTTATCAGCTAGCTTACTACGTGATGCGCACAACACATAAGTATAGAGTAGATCGCCTAAGTTGGAACAAAACATCTCGTGTTTGTTTAAAAATGGTTTAAAGGTGCTACCCGCAAGTAGGCTAAAACGTGGGTTTTGCCACCCTCAAGTGGGCTTAGAAAAACGTGGTGATTTGCCGCTCTCAAGTGGGCTTAAAACTTACAATCAATGAATTGTTCCAACTCAAGTAATCCAACCTTCACCCACAGGCATTCAAGCAGTTATATCACATAAGCAGTTAGCCTCATGGCAAGCTTGCTATCATGGCAGTCACTCACACGCATGCAAGGATGCTAAAACATAAACACTTACCGAGTACTCTGCGCCAAAACAAAAGCTATGTTAGAAATCAATGCATGATCCTAGCTATGTTAAGGATGCCTAATGCAACACATACAAAATGCAACTAGAAGTAGGCTCGGCTATTCTAAGATGGCATATGAGATGCTACAGATAACATGTATTCAACTTGGAATTGAAATACAATGCAGTTAGTATGATGCCCCGAGCCCGGTGCATGCGAGACAGATGAATGGATGCAAACATGCGAGCATAAGAATGCTAATTCAAACATGCCCTAAAACTAACCATCGTAAGCAGGTAAGTAAAAGGGAGAAAGACGTGGGGTTGGAAGACATGCATCACACACACGCACACTTATTACAACAGTTGTGCCCTCTCGACGGAGGGTCCGAATAAATAATACAGAACCGACTAATTAACTAACTATTCTAGCTAATTAATTATTACACAACAAATTGAAACAAATAACTATTCTAAGTTTAACAAAAGCATTGAAATGGCCTCATGACGAGGGATGCATGCATGCTCGAATCGCCTCGCTCGGAAATCCATCGCGATGCCCCAACTTGCCTCTGTTTGCACTTGTTTCCAGAACACTGCACAAAGCTCCAGAAAGCTGAAACTCCATCATGGGAACTTGTGGGAGGGCTGCCGACCAGTTGTTGGCATTAGAGACCACCTGCCGACCACTTTTTGTGGTGAAAACTGGAAAAAGTGGTCGGCCAGCCACTTTATCTGGTCGGCCGACCACTTTCTGCGGCCAGACTTCAATTTACTGCAACAGAGATCGAGAAAGGGCATGGCAATGTATTTGCAAGATATGTGTGCACAACCACCCTCCTTATCATTTCATAAACTCAAGGGAGTGTGGTTCTCGACCCTCAGGCCACCAATCGCGCATTTCAATGCATGATGGCCGAGAGGCGAAGTTGCACAATTCAATATGAAATGAATGCACAAGTAAACACATAATGCCTAAAACTCTATCATGGATAATCGAGAGCGTCACAGACCGGGAATTAAGGCACATTTCATCACTTGAAGTATGAAACATCTCCGTTTTCCTGTGCTTGGACTAACACCTACTTCAAACACAAATGCAAGCAACATGGCAAACATGCAATGCGACTACAAGGCATACGCAATGCTATGGTCAATATGGCATACTCAATGCAATATGATCATGGCATGCTTAATGCAAACAACAACATAACATGCACAACACATTATAGGATGGCATACACAATGCAACAATGGACTTAAACCAAGATGGATAGGCCTCATCCATGCCCAAATCAGTGGCCAAAACACAAAAACAAAGGCACCAAAACGCAAAGCATGCATGCACAATGCATTGGCCAATACAAGAGGCTTGAGAGCACAACTCTCAAGAGTACTCAAAGAGTGATAAATGTGCAAGTGTTACAACACTAAGTGCACTGAAATGAGGTAAGAAATGATGCCAAATCATTCAAGCAATGAAAGGTGAGCATGCAAGAGTCCTAAGGCATGAAAGCTAGCAAAGAGCAACACGTAGGAGGCATGCAATACATGGCACAAATGCATGAACTAAGCATGGACAGAGCTGAAATAGGTCAAAATAAGGACCTAAACCTGCTGAGATGATGGCCCAAATACCTAGGCATGCAAGCATACAAGCTAAGCCACAAACTAGGCAATCATGCACAACACTTAAAGGCATTCAAAGCATGAATGAAGTGAGAACATGGCAGTCCTAAAGGCTCTAAAATGTGATGTTAGGTGATGCCAAATCATGTACACAACACAAATGAGGCATGCAATGGTGCTCAAAGCTTGAGGCAAGCAAGGGCATTTACACTACAAGTATACAAAAAATGAAGCATGTGATTAAGGCAACCCAAAATAGTCCTAGAGCATGTTGAAATGAGACTAAAATATGTATGGATGGAAGCCAAAATGTGCTAGCATGAGGGGTATAAAACATGACGAATACAAGGCAAATAAGGTGGATTACACTACACCTGTTAGGACCAAACATGATATGACTTAAGTAACAAAAATCAGAGTTATATTATGGCAAAATAACCCCAAAGAAGCATTGAAATGATGGCTCGCAAGCCAAGGCATGAATGCATACGCAATGGCTCATGTTAAGACATAAAGGGGGAACCCTCCAACGCATTGATTGAGTGACAAATGCAAGTGTATGGCTACACTATGTGGACTGAAATTACATGACAAGTGATGCCAAATGATTGAAACAAACCAAGTAATGCACGCTAGAGAATTCAATACTCAAAGCCTACAAGCAAGATTGTACCATAGCTATACAAAGCAAGTCGTGGATGACCAAGACAACCAAAATCAGACCTCAAGCATGCCAAAATGTGAATAAAATTTTCTTGAAGTCAAGCCAAAAGCATGCTTAAAAGACATGTGACAACATGACGCATGTTAGGCTATTTCATGGGATTGCATGGCAAGTGTATGAAACATGCAAAGGCTAATCAAACCAAACCTAAACAAAGGTATGACATGATAAATCAACACCAAATACACACTGAAATGGAAAGAAAACAAGTTAGGATGACATGTCAAGGCATGAAGCATACAAAGCTAGTTTAAGGGATTTACACTACAAGTGTGCATGGAAAGTATCATTCGACCAAGAGGCCTGAAAAAAGAGCTAAGGCAGCCCGAAATATGAACAAAATCAGTTTGGAGCATGGCCAAAATGTGCTAGAATAGAGGGCCAAAAATCATGCATTCTAAGCTAGTAAACATGATTTACACTACAAGCATATGAAGCATGTGAGAGGCTACCAAACCAGCCAAAAATAGAGTCATGGCATGCCAAATGATGACCAAAAACCATTGAAATATGACCAATACATGCAAGAATGACATGCTACTTTGATAAGCCATAAAAGGGATTACTCTACACATGCAAGAGGCAAACCCAATATGACCAAACCAGCCACAGACAGAGTCTAGGCAGGCCCTAAAAGTCACCAGAAAGTTCCTGAACTGAGCCTTGAAAGTATGAAAACATATGCTCCTTTGATAGGCCAAAAATACAAGCAAACAAGACCAAAAGAGAGGGGGTCTCCCCTCTCTTATTTAAGCCCTCAAAACCACATGCTAACTACTGAAAATCAACTGGATTTCAGTGGCTAAAAGGCCAAGCAAAGATCAACTCAAAGGCCTTATGGCATGGCACAAAATAAGGCCAAATAGGGCATGCAAGAGGGAAGATGACCCTCAACACCAAAAGGGCCTTAAACAAATATTTGAAGCAACTTAAAACAAGACTTTTTTTAGTTGAAAGTTAAGCCAAACAAAGCATGCGAATATGGCTAAGAGAGTGACCAAAATAAAGCTTAAAAGGGGGAAAAGAGGTTATCCTTGAAGCACAGCGAAACTAGCAAGTTCTTGGACCAAAAACCAACTCTTCAACCTCGAAAAATTTCCTCCAAGAACCTTAGATCAATGGTGGAGGTGTATGGCTATGAGGTGTGGTGCAATAGGTCAAAACAACACACTTTTGAACCCAAAATATAGAGATATAGAGAGATATATATTTTTGCCTTAGCAAAATTTTGGAACCTAGTGCAAGGAGAGGGGGACCTCTCTTATTGAAAAACAAAGGGTTCAAAGGGTTCAAGCTTCTTAGAGAAGCTAAACATGGATGCAATCCCTCCATACACGTGTATGGAGGATACAGTTTGTGCCCTCCAGCTAGCGCAGCTGGCATCCACAGACTCTGTAAAATATGCAGGACAGTCGCTAACCAGAAAAAGTGGTCGGCCGACCACTTTTTCTGGTTAGCCTGCTACTTTTTTGGTTTTTCAGGACAAAAAGTTGTCTCCCGAAAAGAAAACTGGTCGGCCAGTGGCTGCCAAGGCCAAAAAGTGGTCGGCTAGTGTCCCAAATGAAGCCCCATAAGTTAGCTTTCTAATGGCACCAGCCTTACATCAAAATTCCAACCGTGAAAAAGGTTATGCCTGTTTTGGTGAAGCCGCGCAGTTTCGGTCCAACCGGATTGATGCCCTACTTCAACCAACCATATCTCCCCCGTCCGGACTTGCCTTTAAGAGTTTCTTGAGTGCAAAATGAAGCCCCAGAAGTAAGATTTCCAATGGTGGCAGCGTCATAACTGAAATCCAAGTATGCAAATGAATAGGCCCGATTCAACGAGGGCTTCTCGACTCTCTCTTAACGGTTCATGCCATTTTCTCCCCCAACTAGGTTTCTTCCCTCTTCTCCTCTTTTCTTCAACTCCAAACCCCTAACCAAGGTGTTTTGAAAGATTTTTCAAAGATTTCATCTCTCTTTCATTCATTTCCACTTTGTTCTTGCTCGGTTTACTGAAAAGTGCAACATTTGACAAAATGCGAGCCTCAGAGCATCGTAGAAACTTTATTTTCAAAACATTTTGAAAGAGAGGGTTTCAAGGTCTAAAATCTTTTAATCAAGATTGTTTTGGTCCAAAAGGGGTATGAAGTTGAGATTTGACTCTCTCCCTGCCGAAGAAACTGAACCTTTGCCCTGCACACCTTTCTCCACCAAGTAAACCATCAATAGTGGCCAAGTCTTAAGGGCGGTCAAAAATAGGGTGTCTACAACTTGTCTTTGCAACATCGACTGTGGGCGAGGAAGTTGCACGCAAGATTGTAAAACCAATGAGGGATACTCCAGCTCTCGATGAGGGGGACCATGGTCTTACCCTCAAGCTTACGCTCTAATCAACTTGAGTTTTTGGGAGAGCCTATGTGACGTCCCGATTCTACACTATTGGTTGCAGTCAAGGGAGAGTCACTAATGAGTCCTATGGTCAATAACCAAGTAAGATCCCAGATCGCCGGAGGAGTCAAATTAGCCTCCCTTCTAAGTCCAGCTTTCTTAGGTAGCGCACTACCCTTTTGACAGATCTTAAAAAAGTATTGACACAAGGTCTCATAAGTAACGACAAGGTTCAAACACGTAAACATTAAAGTATAAGTACATAACAACCACGAGTATCCTTAATTTCAAAAGCTTGTTCCATTACATTACATCCCAAAAGAGAGTTTAAATCTTCATATAAGTCTTACAAAATATCAAAAGTAACTTCTAACTTTCCTAAGATAGCCAAAAGTCTTCGAAGGTTTCAGGCTCGACGTCTCCAGCTATGAGTTCCTCTTCGTCACTTGGCATGATACGCCATGAGCTTTGAATGCCCTGTAAACACACACACACCCCATCCCTTTTTCCCAGTCCAATACACAATCACAATTATAACATCAAGTAGTAAAGCATGATACTCAAATAAATAAATAAAGGGTTAAGTTAGATGTTAGTGAACTAGAAATCCCCCAAAGAGACTTCGTCCTCCCAACCACAAGAATCGGACGCGGATTATTCGGTATGCCCCCTCTTTTGCAGCTTTGTTGCAAACCTAACCTCGGATGCCTACCGACGGTTATATACCGCGTAGCACCAACCGCAGGGCCTCAAAAGAGACGGTAAAATAGGACCTTGCTCGAATCCCTCCTCATAACCACCTAGGGTCCGAATACAACCGCTCCGTTCAAGGGTTCCGAAAACCACTTGTGCAAGACTTTAACTTTCAAATAGGGAATACATCCCAACAATCCATATATCACACATTACAATCTTTTCATTACTCAAGTGATCGAAAACCCAATACCATCCCAATTAAGTTTTCCGTTGTGTTAAATGTTTTACATCAAGGTTAGACAACTTAACAAGATAATAATATCCACACAAGCATGTATCAATAAGATGGAGAAGATGAAGAACATAACCATAACACATACAATATCATGCCAAGATGTATCATAAGCTAATAAACATTTTCATGAATACAAGGGCATAAAACATCCATGCATAACGAAATTTCCAGATTTAATATCACATAAAGATTAAAATGAAATGATTATTTTAGATCTTTCACCGGACTCAGCCTTCCTATGGTTCGTAGAGAATTTGATCTAGTTTCTAGAACATTTTTCAGAAATGGGATTGCTTTTCCAGATTCTAAGTTATTTAGAAAATATTCCAGCGCTGTCCAGATTCTGTCCAGATCCATCGACCGTTACGAAAATTTGATTTTCTTGCAAACCGCTTAATGTTTTTTGATGAAACCAATTTTAGTTGAAAGCTAACACCTTAAGGAATGTTTTGACATAAAATAGAGGTCCAGAATAATTTTATATATTGTTCTATAATTTCTGGAAGTGGGCTGCAAAAATAGATTCTAAGGTACTATGCCCAAAACAAGAAGATTTAAGAGAAAATGGTTCCACCAAGGGAAAGTTTTCATTTCTTTTGTGAAGAAAACATGCTAACTAACATATATTTAACTCAGAAAATTTGCTTGAAAGTGTGCCCTTGGAAAGTTGAGAGATTGGTATAAAAAACGATGGTTTTGAGCCAAAATAGAGAAAATACATGAGAGATAGAATCAATACTCAACTCTTAGCATTTTTAACACAAGTAACTCATCAATAACAGATCTGAAAACATTATTTAGAACCCTTAGAAACATGTATTTGAAAAAGGAAAATGAAAGAAAAGGTTGTGTTGTGGCTTACTTGCTACTTTGCACAAGAAAGCTCTCTTCTTCCTCCCTCTTCTTCTCTAGACTTCTCTCTCTTTCTCTCCTCCCTCTCTCTAGCCGAAAGTGTGTGTGTGGGTGTGGTGTTTATACTTGCCAAGCTAGGGGAGGTTGGTATTTATAGGCAATTTGGTGTAAAAGGACATAAAAGCCCTCTAGTTGGAAATGGATGGAAAGGTTAGGATTTTACTTGGAATCTAATGGGATAGGAGTGATTTGGGAGTTAAATCATTGGATTAGGAAACATTTAGTTAAAATGGAACTACTATTGAGATTAGCATCCTAGGTCTAGGGTACTAGGTTTGTGGTTTTCTAGAATTTCATGATGATACACTTTGAAAATTGTCTCCTCACTTCTCCCTATGGTGGCCGGCCCTTGGGAAGGGTGATGGGGTTATTATTTTAATCATTTAGGTCCTAGGGCACACTCCTCAAGGTGTATATATATATCTTACATGATTGATGGTACTCATGGTACAAAGGTACAAGTACTAGTTTTTGGGGTAAGTTTTGAATTTAAATAAAGAGTGAGGGCTTGGAGTTAAATATATGTATTGGGACCTTACTCATGTAGAATTAAATTAAATTAGGTTAGGGAACCTAATCTAGCTAGGAAAATTCCAGTTTCGATAACAAACAAAAAAAAAAAAATGCTAACCGACAAGATTTGAAATAATTCAAGAAACTGAGGGCTTTAAGAAAATAATTCAAACATTAGGGTTTATAAAGAGAATACATTTTTCAGGGTTTCACAACCTATCCTCCTTAAAACAATTTCGTCCCCGAAATTGAACTATGTACTGCCTTCAAAAAGTTCGGGGTAGTTTGCCTTCACCCAATCCTAGCGTTCTCAAGTAGATTCCTTAATTCCCTGATGACGCGATAGCACTTTTACCAAGTGAACCGTTTTGCCTCTATGGTTCTTCTCTCGACTATCTTGTATTGCTACCGGTCCTTCTTTAAACGTAACATCTTTGTCAAGACTGATTTCTTCCCATTTGAGGACGTGTGACGGGTCAGCGATGTATTTTCTCAACATAGATACATGGAAGACGTTGTGTATCCTTGCTAACTGCGGGGTAGAGCTAGTCTATATGCTACTTCACCCACTCTTTCCAATACCTCAAAAGGTCCAATATATCGTGGTGATAGCTTCCCCTTTCTCCCAAAACGTACGATTCCACGCCTAGGCTGCACCTTTAGGAACACGTGGCTGCCTACTTCAAACATCAATGGCCTTCTCCTTCTATCTGCATAATTCTTTTGACGGTCTTGAGTAGTCTTTAACCGTTGTCGGATTAATTTGACCTTCTCAGTAGTTTCTAGAACAAGTTCAGGTCCTATCAGATTTGCACCACCCACTTCCGTCCAACAAATTGGCAATCTACAAGGTCGTCCCTATAATGCTTCGAAGGGCGTCATACCGATGCTAGCTTGAAAGCTGTTGTTGTAAGCGAATTCAATTAGGGGTAGGTGTCATTCCTAACTTCCTTGAAAATCCATTGTGCAAGCTCTCAACATATTTCGAGTGTCTAGATGGTGCGTTCAGATTGTCCATTTGTTTGTGGGTGAAAGGCGGTGCTAAAACATAACTCAATACCAAGAGCTTCCTGTAGACTTCCCCAAAATCGAGAGGTGAACCGTGGATCACGATCTAACACAATAGACACCGGAATTCCATGTAGTCGAATGATTTCCCCAATGTAGAGTCTGTACATAGACTCTAAGTGTCGGTCATCTTATGGGGTAAGAAATGTGCTGACTTGGTGAGGCGATCCACTATTACCCATATAGCATCATGCCCTCTAGGTGACTTAGGCAACCCTGTCACAAAGTCCATTGTCACATACTCCCACTTCCATTCGGCTATTGGTAGAGGTTGCAACATTCCCCTTGGTTTCTGATGTTCTGCCTTCACTTGTTGGCACGTCAGACATTTTGCTACAAATTTAGCCACTTCCTTCTTCATTCCATTCCACCAATACTGCCTTTTCAAATCTTGGTACATTTTAGTCCCTCCTGGATGTACCGCAAATGCAGAATGATGACATTCCTTCAGTACCTTTCCTCTAAGTAACTCGTCACTTGGTACAAACAATCTACCTTGGTATCTTAAACTCTTATCGGGGTGAATTACCCAATCGGGCATTGGTTCTCCTTCTTCTAGACGTCCCTTGATATAGGCTACTTCTAGATCGTGCTTCTGGGCCTCCATGATCTCATTCATCAACTTAGTCATCACCTTCTGTGCACTAAGATATGTTTTTGTATCTTGAGATTCTACTTGGATCCTGAACTCATTGAGTGTCTTAACCATATCCTATTCCTTGATGGAGATCTTAGCCATCATCCCTCCGCTCTTGCGACTTAGATCATCTGCTACTTCATTGGCTTTACCGGGATGACATGAGAGAGTGAACTGGAAATCCTCAAGATACTCCATCCATTGTCTCTGTCTCAAGTTAAGGTCCTTCTGAGTAACAAATACTTCAAACTCTTGTGGTCTGTGAAAATCTCAAATTGTTCCCTACACGGGTAATGTCGCTATTGCTTTAGGGAAAAAACTATAGCCGTTAACTCCAAGTCATGTGTGGGGTAGTTGCGCTCATGTGATTTCAACTGCCTGGATCCATACGCGATTACCTTTCCATTTTGCATGAGCACACAACCTAATCCTTCTTTAAACGCATCGCAATACACAGTGTACCCCACTTCCCATTCTGGGATGGTCAAAATTGGTGCACCAGTCAACCTCTTCTTTAGCTCTTGGAAGGATTTTTTGCAAGCTTCGTCCCACTCGTACTTTACTCTCCTTTTTGCGTCAAATGAGTCATTGGTTTAGCTAGTTTGGAGAAGTCTTGGATGAACCTCCGGTAATAACCGGCCAATCCTAAGAAGCTGCGAATTTCTAACACGGTTTTTGGTTGTCTCCAATCTAATACTGCCTCCACCTTGGTTGGATCTACCGCAATCCCATTCTCTGATACTACATGCCCTAAGAATTTTACTTCATTCAATCAGAACTCACATTTACTCGCCTTGGCATATAACCGATTATCCCTAAGAACTTGAAGGACAGTCCTTAAATGTTGTCATGCTCTTCTTCGGTCCTTGAATATACCAAGATGTCATCAATGAACACTACTACAAACTGGTCAAGGTATGGTCTAAAGATCTTATTCATTAGGCTCATGAATACTGCCGGTGCATTGGTTAGTCCGAAGGGCATTACTACAAACTCATAGTGGCCATATCTAGTACGAAAGGCAGTTTTTGGTACATCCTCCTCCTTGACTCGTAGTTGATGGCAACCTGACCTGAGATTGATCTTTGAATAGCACCTTGAGCCTCTAAGTTGGTCAAAAAGGTCATCAATCCTTGGGAGTGGGTATCGGTTCTTAATCGTGACTCGATTGAGTTAACGATAATCGATGCATAGCCTCAACGACTCATCCTACTTCTTAGCAAACAACATGGGTGCTCCCCATGGTGAAGTACTTGGCCTAATGAATCCTCTCTCGAGCAATTCCTGTAATTGTGTCTTCAATTCTCGTAGTTCTGCTGGTGCCATGCGATACGGAGCCATGGATATTGGGGTAGTTCCAGGTTGCAGCTCGATGTTAAAGTCTACTTCCTGGGTTGGTGGCAATCTTGGTAATTCCATAAGGAATACATCTGCATAATCGCATACTATGCACGGAAGTTCTATTTCCCCTTGGCCCTCCTCATTTAGAATTAGACTTGCTATCCTACCCGCAAGTTGATCGCGCCACTGCGTCCGATGTTTCGTTGAAGCCATAGGGTCTTGGCTATCCCCCTTAAACTGGAAACGTGCTCCGTTGGATGGGTAAGTCGTCTCCTTCTTTTGGTAACTATCGATAATTGCTAAGGTACGAGTAACGAATCTATTTTTAAGATGAGGTCGGAGTAGGGTACCTTCATGAAGTTGAGTTTCCTTTCCACAAGCTCCAAATCCTCTTGGATTCTACCTCCTTTCATTCTGAAGTCAATGTTGTGCCGATTATTTCCACAAAGATGGTAAGACTCCTCAAAAATTTGATTCTTGATAGGGTTTCGGATTTTAGCCACGGTTACTAGTCCATTCTTAAGGTTTCAATTGGTACCGCATTTCTATTGTTGCTTGCAAGCTCATGTTATTACTTGTCTCGAAGTATGGTCCACCATTTGTTTTTCTTTGAATGGGGTGAGGCGTAAGTCAAATTCTAACTACAGAGGCAATTCCTCATAGGTAAGAAATTAATCTTAAGTTAGAGTTTAATTATCCTAGGGTGTTCACACAGCACAACTTCATGTATAATAATAATTACAAGATTCTTAAAATTGGATTGAAGTGGAGACGAAGAATACGAAGTAGTTATGGTGATAACATCAGGATTAACTGAAATATGGACGAATGGTATGACGTTATGGTTTCGAACTTCAATGTGATCAAGGTTATAGATGTAGTGACTAAACTAGATATTTAACTTGAAACTGCGTTGGCCATCCGCGTTTAAAACTGAATATCCAAGATTCATCACCGAGTAAAGAAAATGAAATTATTTACAAGAAGTCTTGCGCTAAATAAAATAATCAAGGGTCAAAGGAGGTCAAATTTACAAATTGTAGTATATAAAGGACCAGATGGACAAGACTTAATCTTGGAAAAGGATGACATTGAATAAAGGTTACGAATACAAGATGAGGATACGACAATCGATAGAAAACGCGTAGAACTAATAGTACCCCCTACTGCGCGATGTGAGGTCGCACTCAAAGTTAAAACCATTTCATGTTCCTGAAGTAGGTCCTCATGAGTTGATGTTGGTGTGCCCGAAATTTGAAGAAATTCCCTAAGATACATCAAGAAAGATTCTAACATAGTCAGGGCAAGGTAGTCTCTAACCGCAGGTCAAAACGCGTGAGTAAGGGTTGAACCTAGGCTCTGATACCATATTGTGACGCCCCGATTCTACACTATTGGTTGCAGTCAAGGGAGAGTCACTAATGAGTCCTATGGTCAATAACCAAGTAAGATCCCAGATCGCCGGAGGGATCAAATTAGCCTTCTTTCTAAGTCCAGCTTTCTTAGGCAGCGCCCTACCCTTTTGACAGATCTTAAAAAGCATTGACACAAGGTCTCATAAGCAACGACAAGGTTCATACATGTAAATATTAAAGTATAAGTACATAACAACCACAAATATCCTTAATTTCAAAAGCTTGTTCCATTACATTACATCCCAAAAGAGAGTTTAAATCTTCATATGAGTCTTACAAAATATCAAAAGAAACTTCCAACTTTCCTAAGATAGCCAAAAGTCTTCGAAGGTTTCAGGCTCGACGTCTCCAGCAATGAGTTCCTCTTCGTCACCTGGCATGATACGCCGTGAGCTTTAAATGCCCAGTAAACACACACACACCCCATCCCTTTTTCCCAGTCCAATACACAATCACAATTATAACATCAAGTAGTAAAGCATGATACTCAAATAAATAAATAAAGGGTTAAGTTAGATGTTAGTGAACTAGAAATCCCCCAAAGAGATTTCGTCCTCCCAACCACAAGAATCGGACGCGGATTATTCGGTATGCCCCCTCTTTTGTGACTTTGTTGCAGACCTAACCTCGGATGCCTACCAATGGTTATATACCGCGTAGCGCCAACCGCAGGGCCTCAAAAGAGACGGTAACACAGGGCCTTGCCCGAATCCCTCCTCACACCAAACCACCTAGGGTCCGAATACAACCGCTCCGTTCAAGGGTTCCGAAAACCACTTGCGCAAGACTTTAACTTTCAAATAGGGAATGCATCCCAACAATCCATATATCACACATTACCATCTTTTCATTACTCAAGTGATCGAAAACCCAATACCATCCCAATTAAGTTTTCCGTTGTGTTAAATGTTTTACATCAAGGTTAGACAACTTAACAAGATAATAATATCCACACAAGCATGTATCAATAAGATGGAGAAGATGAAGAACATAACCATAACACATACAATATCATGCCAAGATGTAATCATAAGCTAATAAACATTTTCATGAATACAAGGGCATAAAACATCCATGCATAACGAAATTTCCAGATTTAATATCACATAAAGATTAAAATGAAAGGATTATTTTAGATCTTTCACCGGACTCGGCCTTCCTATGGTTCGTAGAGAATTTGATCTAGTTTCTAGAACATTTTTCAGAAATGGGATTGCTTTTCCAGATTCTAAGTTATTCAGAAAATATTCCAGCGCTGTCCAGATCCTGTCCAGATCCATCGACCGTTACGAAAATTTGATTTTCTTGCAAACCGCTTAATGTTTTTTGATGAAACCAATTTTAGTTGAAAGCTAACACCTTAAGGAATGTTTTTGAATAAAATAGAGGTCCAGAATAATTTTATATGTTGTTCTATAATTTCTGGAAGTGGGCTGCAAAAATAGATTCTAAGGTACTATGCCCAAAACAAGAAGATTTAAGAGAAAATGGTTCCACCAAGGGAAAGTTTTCATTTCTTTTGTAAAGAAAACATGCTAACTAACATATATTTAACTCAGAAAATTTGCTTGAAAGTGTGCCCTTGGAAAGTTGAGAGATTGGTATAAAAAACGATGGTTTTGAGCCAAAATGAGAAAATACATGAGAGATAGAATCAATACTCAACTCTTAGCATTTTTAACACAAGTAACTCATCAATAACAGATCTGAAAACATTATTTAGAACCCTTAGAAACATGTATTTGAAAAAGGAAAATGAAAGAAAAGGTTGTGTTGTGGCTTACTTGCTACTTTGCACAAGAAAGCTCTCTTCTTCCTCCCTCTTCTTCTCTAGACTTCTCTCTCTTTCTCTCCTCCCTCTCTCTAGCCGAAAGTGTGTGTGTGGGTGTGGTGTTTTACTTGCCAAGCTAGGGAGGTTGGTATTTATAGGCAATTTGGTGTAAAAGGACATAAAAGCCCTCTAGTTGGAAATGGATGGAAAGGTTAGGATTTTACTTGGAATCTAATGGGATAGGAGTGATTTGGGAGTTAAATCATTGGATTAGGAAACATTTAGTTAAAATGGAACTACTATATTGAGATTAGCATCCTAGGTCTAGGGTACTAGGTTTGTGGTTTTCTAGAATTTCATGATGATACACTTTGAAAATTGTCTCCTCACTTCTCCCTATGGTGGCCGGCCCTTGGGAAGGGTGATGGGGTTATTATTTTAATCATTTAGGTCCTAGGGCACACTCCTCAAGGTGTATATTTATATCTTACATGATTGATGGTACTCATGGTACAAAGGTACAAGTACTAGTTTTTGGGATAAGTTTTGAATTTAAATAAAGAGTGAGGGCTTGGAGTTAAATACATGTATTGGGACCTTACTCATGTAGAATTAAATTAAATCAGGTTAGGGAGCCTAATCTAGCTAGGAAAATTCTAGTTTCGATAACCAAAAAAAAAAAAATGCTAACCGACAAGATTTGAAATAATTCAAGAAACTGAGGGCTTTAAGAAAATAATTCAAACATTAGGGTTTATAAAGAGAATACATTTGTCAGGGGCTTCACAAGCTAAATCATTGGAGGCAAAAGATTGGTTGGAACAGATTATCAAGACTATTGATATGCTTAGAGTCGAGGATGAAGAGTTCAGGGTGGTTTTGTATGATTTCCAACTAATGGCAGACGCCGTTATTGGTGGAAATCTAGGAGGACTTTTGTGGACACCACTTGGGCTACTTTCGCTGAGGCCTTTTTGGCTAAGTATTTTCTTTCTTCCACTCCGGAAGCACTGAGGAAACAGTTTTTTGAGTTACGCTAGGATGATACTCATTTGACACAGTTTGAGGCGAGGTTCACTACATAGTTGGTCGCAACAGAGGAGTGTTGTTGTCTTGAATTTGAGGGAAGGTTGTGTGATGATATTTGAGGAAAGGTTGTCAGAGTTATGAATAGATATTATCACACACTTGTAGAGGCAGTGGTCACGTGGAAGCCGTTATTCTTGATGTTGGTCAGGATGGGAAAGAAGAGGCCATATTGACAATTTTGATTGTTCGGGGAGGTAGTAGACCTAGCAGGAATTGGAGATGGTCAAGATCTTAGACGTATGCAGTGTTGTCGCCATAATCTAATTTTGTTTCTTTAGACTCATCCTTTGGGAGGTCCAATCAAACTCGAGCTTCTTTGAGTCAATCGCAAAATAGAGGACCACCTACTTGTTCTAGGTGTGGTTGGTCGGGTCATATTCGGCATTGTTGCCCTCTGCATCGGCAGGGCCATGTTTGTAGTCCACGTGGGAATGGTGGTGATGTTGTGAAGTTGTGGAATTTTATTGTTTAGTTGTTGTAATGTTATGTTATTTTGTGAAGGGCTTTTATGCCTACTGATGGTATATGTGTGTATATGAGTCGTTGTGAACCCAACTAGTGTGGGTATGTAATTAATCTTAAACTTCCTTGTATTGAGAAATGTTGTGGGAAATGAAAATCCTAATTTTATTGTGTATCCATGTTATCTTCTTGCGTTGAGCACGTGTTTCCTTGTGAGCCTTAGATTGTTTTGGAGTTGTTAGTTGAGAGGTAGGAGAGTTTGTTGTTATGACTAAGTCTTGAATGCAGTCAAAATTGAGCTGTATAGTGCTGAGTGTGTTTGTTTTGAAGGTGGTGTGATACCTTAGAGTTTTGTAAGGGTGGTAGGAGTTACCTGGTCGATTGTGAAAGTGTTTTGAGGGAGTATAAGACTTGTGTCTTTTAATGATGAATACAGAGCTTGTGTTATGGTCTGTTGAGATTTGGTGGTTGCGAGTAGTTGTAAATTAGTTTGTGATGAGTGTTGGGTGGCATTGCTAGTAGTTGTGTGGGATATGTGATGGTGATGAGAACTTATTGGCTAGATACGAGAGTGTTCCTTGGCAGAAAGCGATGTTTATCTTCTTGGGTAAGAGGGTAGTGTGTATTGGTTCTTCTATGCATCTGGGATTATATATTTTACCATTGAGTCATCTTGTGCTTGTAATGTAAAGGGGTGTGTTTGCCATACAAGCATATGAGTGTTAATGTATTATTGGGAACAATAGTGGTGTGATCTATGCTTAAGGAATCCTATGTGATTCAAATGATATGTGGGATTGTGTATGGAACTCCATCTAGGAGTGAATGGTGTTGGATAACATGTTGGTGTTTGGTGTTGATTGTTTGGTTGGTCGGTTAAATGACATTGGAGTTTGGTTGACAAGTAGTCACCTTTGGGTTAGCTTGGAATTGAGTTGGTTGTAAAGTTATAAGTGCCCTAGGTCGGGCTTGTGAGCTTGAAGCCATGTGTAGATGAGTGTATGTGCTTATGGTAATCCTCTGAGTTGGGGTTACATGTTGGAGCTTTAGTTTTATGGGTTCTTTTGCGCCTGCATGTGATTAGTGATTATGATGGGATGAGACCCCAATAGATTGTGAATTTCCTTTATGCTTTATTGAGATATTAGCATGCTTGTTATTTCTATTAGTTGTTATTATAGAAATGTTGTGTTTCTGTTGTGACATCACTATAAGAGTGATGGGTGTTGTTGGGTGACAGTTGAGGTTCATCAGTTGGTATATTCAAAATAATTTGGAAAATGATTTTATTTATTTATTTTCATTGTGTGGTGGCCTTGGACGGCATTATTAAATTGAAAATGTTGTAGATTTAGTCTAAGTTGTAATGAGGAATTTCAATGAGGAATTTCAATGAGTCATTTTTTCGATTTAATAAAAGTTAAATCTAATAAACCACGAGAATATGGTTGATTATGTGTTGTGAGTAACATTTAATGTTTTCAGAAACTATTTGCGAAATTTTAAGTTTTACATGGAAATCAAAAAATATATTTTGGTAGTGGACGGTGCAAGTATGAGCACCTTCTGGAGGATTTATATACAAAAGCAAGATTTTTAAAGAAAATCAGAAAATATTTTTGTTTACAAGGATGTGTTGTTAATTATTTTGCCTTGCATGGTTGGGTTGTGTAGTGACTTAGTGTTGTTGGGGCTTGTTGGACTGGCGTGTTGTCTTTTAAGCCATATTGCATAGTAAGTCCTCTTCTTTGATGAGAGCTGACCGGGAGTTCTATTGTAAGGATAGTTTTCTTTTTCGTCCGTGTTCGAGTGTTCAGCGCTCAGTGGTGATTTGTGTGTTTGTTGATGATTGGGACGTGGTCGACGTCTTTGGTTGCGAGTGGTAACCGTTGTTTGTTTTCTTGTCTCGTAGACCCCAATGAGTTATGTGGGTCGAAAAGGCATTTGTGACCCCTTCTTTGTATACTTGTTGTGTAACAGGTGACCGCTCGAGCAGAGATGAGGTGCTCTCAGTAGTTTGTTTTGTAGGTTGAAGTACCGCTCGAGCGAAAAAGTGGCCGCTCGAGCGAAGATGAGGGGGTCCACAGTATCTTGTTTTACAGGCAGAGATATTGAGAGATTTCATTCACCTCTCGAGTTGTCTGTGCGATATCAACCACTTAAAAAGTGACTTTTAGATCATTTTCTTCACTTTTTCTTTTTCTCTTCTTCTCTCTCTCTCTCTAGCTCTGAAAACCCTAACTATTTCTCTCTAGAAATCTCTCATCACACCAAGATTCAAGCTAAAAGCTCTTGTAAAAATTGAAGTTCACTTGGAGATATGGGATTCTATCGATTGGATTTTGATTTTACAAAGAGTTCTTCAAAAACCTAACTTCTTTGTCTTGATTATTGAGGTAGGACTACTTTTAACCTTCTATCTCTTTAATTTGGAGATGATTATGTGGTGTTGCCATGACACTGATGAGTTAATAAATGTTTGAGTTTATGAATTGAAGTCTTCCTTACAAAAATAGTATATTCCCTACAATTATCTTAAGATTTCTACTTTTTTCCATGGATTATGGAAGTTTTTGGTGAAAATTAATATCATATATGTTGGAGGGGCAAAAGCCCTAAATTTTATATATAAAAAAGACCCTAATTTTAAAGTTTTAGAAATAATGTAATAAAAATGAAATTTACCCTTAATTCTTTAAATTGATGATTGGTTTATGATATTAAACTGGTCTTTGAATGGAGAATTGTGAATTTGGAATGTTCCTGAGATATTGGATATTGTCATTTATCTTTGCCCCAATTGCTTGGATGGTGAAAGATTACTTTTATTCCAATGAATGTTTGAATACTCGGAAGCTTTGGAAAAATTATTAAGGGTGACATAAATAGGTGAGTCCGGCTAGACAGTCGGGTTTGGGAAAGTGTTGTGTATGGTTGGTACCCGCGTGGAGAAGTCTAGGTGCCCAATTGCCTTGTCTTGAGCTTATCGCTGGATGAATATGGGGAAACGTTTTTGGGTGTCCACTGGTCCTACCGTAATGTAGTCAGTAAAAGTGGAAAAAAATGGATGATTTTTTGTGCCCATTTCTTGTCATATTAATAGTCGGAAAATGTGGGGATATTTTTTGATATAAACCTATGTATATCTATGTATTGGGACTCTCTTTAGGGACTTCATGGCGCATTTACCCATGGTGTTGAATTTATCAAATTTGTAGAAACTGTGGGCTCTCGTTTTCTCCTTTAAATTAATATTATTAGTTGAATTAAATACGGTTTGGTTGTGATGATACCATATGGGTCTTTGAATAACTAGAAACTTTGTTAAAAGTTTTTCTACTGGGCATCTAGCTCATTGCCATCTAACATTTCAGGACTTGGTGATATGCCACCACCCCAATGGTTGGAGCACAAAAGGAAGCTTCGAGCATACATGTTTTGGGACTGCGAGTCCATTTTGTTGTAACAAGGCATGGCCTTGATATTTGTAAGCCAATAGGGCATTTTTGTATCATCTCCTCTAACTTCTTGAACTGTGTTAATGTTAATGTAACCAAAAGTTGAACATGAAATTTGTAAACTAGAGGTTATAGTTCAATGAGAAACAGGGTGTTAGATTAATGTTGTTAGTTGGTGAAGAATGGTTTAGAATTAATTATGTTATGAGTAATGTCTTTATTATTAATAATTGGGGGTGTTACAAATTGGTATCAGAGCCAACCAGGTTTGAATACTTTGAACTCATGGAAAGTGGTTGGCGCCATAATGGGTTGCTATGCTAGGAAAGGATATCAATTGCTTAACATGATTGTGTTTAGGTGACTATGTGGGTATGAGATCAAACTTTTAGGATATGACTTGGATTCTTTGCACTCATTTAAGTCCTTTTGGAAAGTCACTTCATCAATGCTTTTTCTAGTTGGGAATCTTTGAGCGAACATGATGATATTAGGGGTGGTTCCTCTGTGCTTTATGTGACAAGGTGTTTATGTGGTTTGCTTAATGTGATTTAAACGTATGTGTGGTCTCATGCTAGTGCCTGTGTGATGGGTGAGACTAAGTGTGGGGTATGTGATTCCTGAATTTAAATTATCTCTCTTTCTTATAGGATGTCAGGACATGGTAGAGGCTATGGCAAACCTCGTCGGGATGGTCAGGATGTTCCGACCGAAAGAAAGATCCCTCCTCAAGAAGAAGGAGTGGGTCAAAACAGTGTGGCGCTCCACTGGCCTAAGATGTAATGGGGCCTTTGGCTTGAGAGATGGCAGGGGCTCTTAGAGAGTCCATGGACATATTGAAAGCCAGCAAGTGGCTAGGACTATAGAAGGAGAAACTAGAACTACTTTTTCTAAACAAGGAATTCTTCCATTCCAACTTTTCCGAGTTCAGTGGTGGGCTTGACCCTATGAAAAAAGATTAATGATTAGAACCAATAGTCAAATCTTCTGAGATCGTAGACATCCGTGAGGGTGAACTTTAGGTGCCATTGGCGGCCTGCTGTAGACATGCCCCGAGAACTCCCCGAGCTCCGCGCTGCGAAGGCGCGAATTTCGTTTTGTTCTCTAGTTACTACAAGTTCGGAATCAATGTCACGGTTCTGAATCTAATCTCGCAAAGTGCAATGCAAAACCGATAAATCGCCAAAGAGTCCAAATCTGACAAATCGTTTTGGAAAACTGTTTTTAATAAAGAAGTGCCAAACATGGGCTGCTTTGCCAGATACAGAAATATTTTATTTTGGAGGAAATTTAGGAAATCCTGACTCGTGCCTAAGGTCACGTGTCCATCATCACCAAAGTTGCCTCGGCTCGGGAACTTGGGTACGAGAGGGGAAGGTCATGCAATGAGCACCCCAGCTCGCCCGATAAAAGATCGGCCTTTACTAACATGATATGTTCTTTTTGAAAACACATGTGCTCTTATTCCGATTATTAACCTAGAATTACTATGTGATGCACGCAGCATACAAGTATAGACTAGATCACCCAATTTGGAACAAAACATTGCATATTCGTTTGTAAAAATGGTTTGAAGTTTGCTACTCGCAAGCAAGCTAAATTGCAGATTTCAATGAATTGTTCCAATTCAAGTAATCCAACCTTCACCCACAGGCATTCAGGCAGTTAATCACATAAGCAGTTAGCCTCATGGCAAGTATGCTAACATGACAGCATTAACACACATGCAGTATGCTAAAGCATAAACACTCACAGTGTACTCCGAGCCAAAACAGAGAACTAGTTAGAAATCATGCATGATCCTAGTTCATGTTAAGATGGCTAATGTAACACATGCAAAAATGCAACTGAGATAGGCCCGGCTATCTATAATGTCATGTGAAATGCAACTTGGTACATGTATTCAAATTGGAATTGAAATACAATGCAGTTAGTATGATGCGTCGAGCCCGGTGCATGCAAGACAGATGAATGGATGCACGCATGCAAGCATAAGGTATGCTAAACAAAATATGCCCTAAAACTAACCATCGTAAGCGGTTAAGTAAAAGGGAGAAAGAAATGGAGGTTGGAAGACATGCATCGCACATACGCACGCTTATTACAACAGTTGGCCCTCTCGATAGAGGGTCCGAATAAAAAGCTAACTAGCTAATCTAAGCTAATTAAACTAATATTTACACAACAAAACTAGCTAACTAACAAGCTAACTAATTAAGCTATTACAAAACAAATAAGCAGCTAAACGCATTAACTACTTAATTACAAAACCAAAGCATAAACTAGCTAAGCAAATTAGCTAAGTAAAGTAGTAAAACAGGAGCATCAGAGGGAGAAGAGTGCATGCATGCCCAGTTGCCTCATTCGGAAATCCGTTGCGATGCCCTAATTTGCCTCTGTTTGCAATTGTTTTCAGAACTTTGCACCAAGCTCCAGAAAGCTTCCAACTCACCTTGGGGACCTGTAGGAGGGTGGCCGACTAGTTGTTGAGGAAGGAGACCACCTACCGGCCACTTTTCTTGCTGAAAAACAAGAAAAAGTGGTCGGCCAGCTAGTATTACTGGTCGGCCGACCAGTTGTTGCTGCCAGACTCCACTTTGCTGCAACATAGAGCAAGAAAGGGCATGGCAATATATTTGCAAGATATATGTGCACAACCATCCTCCCTATCATTTCATAAGCTCAAGGGAGTGTGGTTCTCGACCCTCGGGCCACCAATTACGCATCTCAATGCATGATGGCCGAGAAGCCAAATTGCACAATTCAATGTAAAATGAATGCACAAATAAACACATAAGGCCTAAAACTCTACCGTGTATGATCAAGAGCGTCGGCGACCAAGAATTGAGGCACGTTTCGTCACTTCAAGTACGAAACGTCTCTCGTTCCTTGTGTTTGGGCTAACTCCTATTCCAAACAACAATGCAAGCAACTAACATGGCAAACATGTAATGCAACTACATGGCATACACAATGCAACGCAACTACATGGCATACACAATGCAAGGGACAAGCATGCAACAGCATGCAATGCAACATGATCAAACTACCAATGCAAATGGCATGCATAATCAATGCAAGGCAAGACAAGATTCTAAACACAATGTAATGCATGCATGCACAATGCAATGCAACAAGGGCAACTTATCAATGCTAGGGACATGCATACTTAATGCAAGGCAACACAAGCATGCAAACAACATGCAAATAAACATGCTAAATGGACTTAAACCAAAAAAAGGATAGACCTCAGTCATGCCCAAAATCAGTGGCCATAATGATGAAACATGAAGGCATGAAAGCAAGACAAGCATGCATGCCAATTGGCTCAAGAATTAAGGCATAAGTACACAACTCTCAAAGGGGCTCAAGGAGTGACAAATGTGGAAGTGTGACAACACCATAAGCACTGAAATAAGATATGAAATGATGCCAAATCATTCAATCAACACAAGTATAGCATGCGAAGGTCTTTAAAGCATGAAGCTAGTAAAGAGGACTACAAAGAGAGCATGCAATACATGGCACAAATGCATGAACCAGCCACAAATAGAGCTCAAGTGGGTCTAAACAAGGACCAAACACATGCTGAGATAAGGTCTCAAAGGCCTAGGCATGCATGCATGCATACTGGGCCATAAACTAGGCAACAATGCACAACACTCAAAGGCACTTAAAGAGTGAATGAAGTGAGAACATGGCAATGTTATAAGCTTTGAAATGTCATGTTAAATGATGCCAAATCATGTACACAACACAAATGAAACATGCTATGGTGCTCAAAGCTTGAAGCTAGCATAGGCATTTGCACTATAGCTATGCAAAACATGAAGCATATGGCTAAGGCAACCCAAAATAGTCTTAGAACATGTCAAAATGAGTCTAAAACATGTATGGAAGAAAGCCAAAATAAGCTCGCATGAAGGGCATAAAAAAAATGGAATATGTAAGGCAAACAAGGTAGATTACACTACACCTATCAAGACAAAGCATGGAATGACTTAACCAACAAAAATCAGAGTTATATCATAGCATAATAACCCCAAAAACACACTGAAATGATAGCTCGCAAGCTTAGGCATGGGGGCATACAGAATGGCTCATGTTAAGGGCATAAATCACAAACTCTCCAAAGCATGGAATAAGTGAAAGATGCAAGTGTATGATGATGAAACATGGACTAAAATCACATTACAAATGATGCAAATCATTCAAATAGGCCAAGCAATGCATGCTAGTGGACTTGATACACAAAGCTACCAAGCTAGAATGCACTATAGCTATACAAAGCATGGCATGCATGACCAAGACAACACAAACTAGAGCTAGAGCATGCTAAAACATGGACAAAAGCTTCTTAGAGTTAAGCCAAAAGCATGCTAGAATGACATGTTAAAGCATGAGACACATTAGGCTAATTCATGGAATTGCACTATAAGTGCATAGAGCATGCAAAGGCCAACCAAACCAAACCTTAACAGAGGTATGACATGGTAAAAAAACTCCAAAAACATGCTGAAATGGACTCAAAATAAGCTAGAATGACATGCTACTTCATGAAGCATACAAGACTAGTTTATGAGATTTACACTACAAGTGTATTATGCATGCAAGGGATGATCAAGACAACCAAAAATAGTGGTACGATAGCTTAAAATAACCCCAAATACATGCTAAGAACAAGCCAACACAAGCTTAATAAACATGCTCAAACATGAGGCATATGAAGCAAGCAAACAAAACACAAGGAGAAGGGATGACCCCCTCATATTTAAGACCCCAAAACCACCTTTCCACCATTGAAAATCCTCTAGATTTCAGTGGTAGAAAGGTCATGCAAAGGCTAGAACAAGAGCCAAAAAGGGATGGCTTAAAACAAGGCCTAACAAGGCCTAAGAGGGGGTGGACCACCCCCAACAAAAAAGTGACCTTAAACAAACATTTTAAGGATTAAAAAACAGAACTTTTTTTAGTTGAAAGTTAAGCTTAAAACAGCAAGAAAATAGGGCTAAAAGCTTAAGCAAAAATGGGGGTTAAAGGGTTAGTTGACTCACCCTTGTAGAACCTCTTCAAGGCTGCAACTCCAGCAACTTTCTTGGATCAAAACCAGTCCAAGAACTCCAAAAACAACCCCAAGAAGCCTCAGCAACAAAAGGATGGTGTTTGAGTGTGTGTTTGTGTGTTAAAGTGTGGTAAAACTACACTTTTAAGGCACAAAATGAAAAACAAGAGCAAGATAGATAAAAGTATGTATGTATAACTCTCAAGGTAATTTTTTTCTAAACCTAGAGGAGGGAGGAGTAGATTCTCTTATATAGAGAACCAAAAGCTTAAGCTTCTTGAGGAAGCTAAGGTTCAAGGCCATCCCTCCATACACGTGTATGGAGATATCTCCAAAAAGGTGACAAAAAGCAGCCGGCCACTTGAAGTGATCGGCCGACCACCACAAGTGGTCTCCCAGGACAAAAACTGGTCGGCCATGGTGGGAGGTGGTCTAGAGCATGAAAACAATGCAATGGTGTGGTGGCCGACTAGAAAAGATGGCCCAAAGACCAAGAAGACCAGTTGTCAAACCAGAAAAGTGGCTGGCAGGAGGAAAAGTGGTCTCCAAGGGGAACAACTGGTCTCCCACTCTTGTACCACCTTCCAAACAAGGAAAACAAGGTTTGTACCGAAAACAAACTAAAACGGATGCAAGACGAAAGCTTGGGAGGCAAAGCGCGCAGCCGGAAGCCTCGAAAACTGGTCCACGAGCACCAAAAGTGGTCTCCCGGACCACAGTATCCCTCTAGGCAGAGGCAACAAGGCATGGTTCAAAAACCAAGCCAGACGAAGAACGTAAGCGGTCCCGAGACAAGGCGCGTGGCCGAAGGCTCCGAAAATCAGAAACTAGTCTCCAAATGAGAAAAGTGGTCTACGACCACAAAGAGGTGGTCTACAGACCACTCCCTCCCTCCAAGGAAGAGAAACAAGGCTTGGTCCACAAACCGAGCAAAAGTACAAAGAGTTTAGAGGCCCGGAGGCAAGGCTCCGGAAACTCGAAACGAGCACAACATACACAATCACTGAGCGCTCAATCGATGACATCTGAGTCTTAAGGTTGGGTAAAAATGGGGTGTCTACACCTGCCAACTAAAAAGAGAGGTAGGGCAGTGGTGAAAATATGCTAAGAACCGCATTGAGCACACTTGGGAGGCATTTACACATGAATTCTAGGAGAAATTTCTCTCTCCTTCTGCTAGAGAGTAGTTGACGAGGCAGTTTGAGGAGCTGTTACAGCTTGACACCCTAGTGGTTGAGTTTAAAGCCACATTTACCAGTCTTTCCCGTTTTGCACCTGAGCTTGTAGCGAAGGAGGAACGCTGATGTTTAGAATTCGAGAAGAGATTGAGACCAAAAATTTTGATGAAGGTGGTGGGTAACATGATTAGAGATTATGATCGGTTAGTGGAGGTCGCCACACATGTGGAAATCATGGTAGAGGTAGATAAGGCAAGGTAGAAGTTGAAGAGGTTGGGACACTTGAAATCCTGGGGTGATTTAGAGACCGCTAAGAAATCTAGGGGTTCGCCATCTTTTCATTCACCACCGTAGCAGACCAAGTCTTGAGGTTCTGTGATGAGGGAAAGTTTCGGGAACACGGGTCAAACCCGTGGTGCATGTTACCGATGTGGCCCGTTGGTTCACAGAGCTTCGGTTTGTGGACAGAAGGGTGGGCCACAGTCTTAGTCGGCTCATTCCCAGAGTTAGTCTCAAAATAGAGGTCAGGTGTTGTATTGTTATTAGTGCAGTCAGCCAGGGCATTTGAAGAAGTTTTGCCCACAGATAGCAGGGTCAGTCAGTGTATCGTAGATCTCTCCAGTTAGAAGCTTTCCAGATAGGACAGGGATAGAGGAAGTCTCATCAGCCGATCTAGTCAGGCCAGGCATCCTAAACAGTGCGCAGGGCCACATCTACACAATTTGTGCAGCAGGCCTATGTTCCAGGAAGTGACCTAGGAGAGCAGAGGCCATAGGGAAAGGTGTATACCATCACCACATCTGAGTAGTCTACAGGACCATCCGTTGTGAGAGGTACATATCTTATCTTCAATACTTGGGCAGTGTCTTAAAAGATACTGAGGCATCTCACTCATTCATAGCATTTGCATTCGTATCCATTTTGGGGTTAGAGACTGAGAAACTAGAGTCTCCGCTTATGGTAGAGTCACCTGTTAACGGTAAGATTGTCTTGAATCGGAGATGTCGTAGGTGTATGATTGAGGTTACTGACCGTCAATTTCCTTTCAGCTTTGTGTTATTAGATATGTCATGTTTTGATGTCATCATCATCATGGATTGGTTATTCTCCTTCTTTGCCATCATACACTGCTACTGTATGAGAGTTACTATGTAAACGTTCGGTGGTTATTGTTTCTCCTTTTTGGGGGATAGATCTGATAAATTGTTGCCACCATTGTATGACCCACATGGTCGATGCGCACTTAGCTCCCTCTTTGCATTCTTCTTAGATGATGGGAGTGGTATGATTCGAGATGTATTTCCTAGAGTGGTTTGCAAAAATTTAGATGTCTTTCTAGAGGATCTCACCGAATTACCGCATCACTGGAAGGTTCAGTTTACCATAGATTTGGTGTCGAGCACGACACCTATCTCTATGTCACCGTATAGGTTCGCACCAGCCGAGTTGATTTTTCTAAATGAAAAATTCCAAGAGTTGCTAGATAAGTGCTTCATACGCCCTAGCATTTCACCGTGGGGAGCTTCGACCCTTTTTGCCCAAAAAAAAAAGAAGGTGGTTCATTGAGATTGTATATAGATTATCTACAAATTGAATAGAGTTACAGTTAAGAATGAGTATTCATTGCTCAGAATAGACAATCTTTTGACCAACTCAATGGTTCACCTTGTTTTTTCGAAGATAGATTTGAGGTTGGGATATCATCAGCAGTGGGTCAGGGATGAGGATATTCCTAAAACGACTTTTTGTACCAGATATGGCCATTATGAATTTCTAGTCATGTCGTTTGGTTTAACCAATGTACCTGCTGCATTCATGGATTGCGAGTCCATTTTGTTGTAACAAGGCATGGCCTTGATATTTGTAAGCCAATAGGTCATTTTTGTATCATCTCCTCTAACTTCTTGAACTATATTAATGTTGATGTAACTAAAAGTTGAACATGAAATTTGTAAGCTTGAGCTTGTAGTTCAATGAGAAAGAGGGTGTTCGATTAATGTTGTTGGTTGGTGAAGAATGGATTAGAATTAATTATGTTATGACTAATTTTTTTATTATTAATAATTTAGGGGTGTTACAAATTGGTATCAAAGCCAATCAGGTTTGAATACCTTGAGCTCGTGGGAAGTGGCTTGCCATAATAGGTTGCAATGCTAGGAAAGGATGTCAATTGCTTAACATGATTATGTGTCTAGGTAACTATGTGGGTATGGGATCAAGCTTCTAGGATACGACTTGCATTCTTTCCACTCATTTAAGTCCTTTTGGGAAGGTACTTGATCAATACTTTTTCCACTTGGGAATCTTTTAGTGCCATGGATTAAGTGGATATCTTTAAGGGGTGACTCGTATGTGCTCTATTTGACAAGGTGCTTATGTGGTGTGGGACACACTGTACTTTTTACACTATTTATTTATTATTTATAGATATGTATATATGGTAATGCTATGCACACAGAGACCAAACACAAAAACTGTTCCACTGGGCAGTCGTCTGGCTAACCACCTGAATGATCAGAAGACACCATGACAGCCGCAATCAACACCATGACAGTCACGGTCGACAAGCTTTGGCTGATCGTCCAATCGGTTGTCCAACAGACGATTAGATGCACAGTTTCTATGCCCAGTCGTTTGTGCGGCTAGACCTTTTGATTTATATATCCTTAACATACACCTTAACACATCTATTGCACCACCATTTGGTCTTTAAATTGACAAATTCTTAACACATATTTTTTGGTCTAACTTTTATCACTTTTGGTCATATAACACTTTAACACACAATTTTAACTATTCCACTGTGGATGCTCTAATAGCGATAATTGTGGCCTAGACACTTCTCTAGTTTTGGAATAAAAATTCACTACAACAATAAGATCACGTCATGGTCACACATGGTATCACAAAATAAATATTATATGGAAATGATAAACCTTATTAATCACCTTGTAACACATGCATAGGAGAAAAAATAACAAATAACTATTAAATAGTGCCACCATGTCATTGGTTTCATTGTTATATTAAATTTTGGTAGAAGGTAATAATATTGAGAGAAAATGACGAGAGAAAGACAAATAAAAGATAAGACAATCATCAAGTCACATCATCCTTTCACATTAAATTATTGGAAAATAATAAACCATTTTGGTCATGCTTGGTTTGATTTTCATAAATTTTATTTTATTTTTAAAGAAAATTAACAATTAATTCGGTGAAAGAAATAAAAAAAAATCATTATCATTTTTATATAATTTTATATTATGGAAGGCCAAAAATAATTTTAAAATTTTAAATTATATTTTTTATATTTATTTTTATCCAACTAGTTTCCATTTTCTCAAATAATAATAATAATAATAATAATAACAATAATAATTCATTTTTTTTTTAAACACAAACCAAACATTTAAACCTACTTTCTAGATCCGTCGATGTGTAAAAGTGATTGTTGACTAATTATTAGAAAAATATGAATGAGAGGGTTGCTTTAGATATTTTAACTGGACTCCCCTCTAGTCATTTATCCAGACCGAAGGGTGTTGTTCAGGCTTGTAGAGCCCACCACGAGTCTAGTTTCGATGATTTGAACTATTCATTTTGTAGGGTTCTTCGTGTATATCATCCACACACAAAAATTATGCCGATCCGATAATTATAATTTATTCAATTTATTGTGTTGGTTCTCAAAAAATGAATGGGTAATTTTTAAAAACAACACATTTGTCATTCATGTTTTTTTTTTTTTAGACAAATGCTATAAATTAAAAAAGTTACAATTATTGGATCGATCTAACCTTTTTTTTTTTTTTTTAATGGATGATATACAGGAAGAATCCTACAAAATAAATGGTTAAGATAATCAAATCTGGACCTATGGTGGACCCCAAGGATCCGACCTGCACCCTCTAGTCTAGATGGGCGACTAGAGGGGAGCCTAATCCATATTTTAATGAACCACTATATCATCGGATTGAAAACGTGAATCTAACTTTTGGGTTAGAGTAACACTACTTTAAAATATTTAGGGATAATTATATTTTTCACATTATAGTTTGATCCAAATTTCACTTTACTACTTATATAGTTTCGAATTTAATAATTTAATCCATATACTATAAGTCCAAATTGAATTTAGTCTTTCATTTCTATTAATTTTTTCCACATGTTACCTTAGAAAATTGAAAAATGTCTTCAAATTTTTAATTTTAACCTTGAATTTAGTCAGAATGACTAAATTAAAACTAGATTTAAAATGTATGGACTAAATTATTCAATTTAAAATTATAAAAATTTAAATAAAATTTAAATAAAACTATAGGATTGGAAAATATAATTAACTCAATTACTTATTTGGCTTAAAAAACACCTCTCATTTGGCTTCCATTGGTGATAAAAAAAAAATAAAAATAAAAATTCATCACAAAATAAAATAAAAATAGAAAAACTAACAAAAGGGAAAATATGATCTTTTTACTTATTGGTCAAATTCTTAACATGTCAAAAATCATGCGACCAAAAAATACTTAAAGACAAATAGTAATGGAAAATGATATTGGTGACAATGTTTGTATAGCGAAAGCGAGTTTGGAAACCTTTGTGAAGGTTAAATAGCGATGGGTTAAGGAAGAGAGATTGATTATGGACAACTTTTTTGAAGGTTAAATAGCAATAGACTAAGCACTGACAGATTAGTCGTGGACAACCTTCATAAATAGTGATAGACTGAGGACTGAGAGACTAGTTGTAAGAACCTTTCGTAAAAGTTAAATAGAAATAGGCTAAGGACTAACAGATTAGTCGTGGTGATGGCGATAAATGGCGTTGTCTATAATGATTCTGGTTTAGACTCGCCCCATTTCTTACTTTGAAACTAGGAATCCATTTCCTTAACTATTGTTCATTTCATTTTGTTATCTTGTGCTGGTTGAGTTTGACTATTTAGGAGTGATGGTTATGTTTGAAACAGGTTGTGGAGTTAGCCTTTCAAAAGAGTTGTTGCCCAGATTTTTTTCTGTTTGCTCGAGCAGTCTTTCTTGCGCTCGAGCAGTCTCTTACAGTCTACAAAACTACTGCAAGTGAGGAATCTTCGCTCGAGTGGTCTTTCTTGTGCATGAATGGTCTTTTGTATGTCTAAACTTCTAAGAGGAGGTCATTAGGCACTCGAGTGGTGTTTTTGGTCACTAGAGCGGTGTCGCTTATTGTGTCTGACGCTCGAGTGGTCTGCGCGTATATTAGTCCAAAAAAAGTTTTTTCTTAGTCACTTTTCACTTCTCTCTCTAAACATTCCAAAAACCCTAGTTTTTCATTGTCTCTCTCTCTCTCTACTTCCTGCATTCAAGCTCCAAATACTCTCAATCTATTGATTTCTTTTCCAAAGCCCTTTGGAGAAAAATGTAGAGCACATCCAGAGCTTTGTTTTAATCAGAGGAGTTATCGTTTTCGATTTCCGTTTTAATTGGAGGAGTTATCGTTGTAACGAGCCCGCGGAGGACCTCGCTACAGCTCGGACTCTCCTTTGTGTTGCGGTTCTAAATCTTGAACCAAAGAGTCCAACTCTGGCAAATCGTTTGAGAAAAAAGATCAGATTTTTTGAAAAGTAGTGCCAAACATGAACTGCTTTGCCAGATTACAGAGTAGCCACCTAAATATTTTTTTATGGGGGAATTTAGGAAACCCTGACTCGGCGCCGAAGGCCACGTGTCCGTCATCACCAAATGTCTTGGCTCGGGAGCTTGGGTACGATCGGGGAAGGTCAGCTATGAGCACCCCCTTTCGCCCGGTTCGAAGACCGGCCTCTACTAACCGTGATATCCGATTTTGAAAACATTACATGCTCTTATTCCGGTTATTAGCCTAGAATTACTATGGTTATGCGCGCAACAAACAAGTATAGACTAGATTGCCTAATTTGGGAATAAACATTGCATATCCGTTTGTCTTGAAAGCGTTTCGGAATTTGCTACTCGCAAGTAGGCTAAAACACGGATTTCAACGAGTTTTCCCAACTCAAGCAATCCAACCTCCACCCACAGGCATTCATACAGTAATATCACGTAAGCATTTAGCCGCATAGCAAACATACTGTCATGTTAACATTCACACGCATGCGATATGCTAAAGCATAAATACTTACATCGTACTCCGTGCCAAAACAAAAACTAGTTAGCAAACATGCGTGCCCTAGTTCATGTTAAGATGACTAATGCATCGCAGGCAAGGGTGCAATCTAGAGTAGGCTCGGCTAACCCTAAAATGGCATGTGAAATGCTACAACTATCACGTATTCAATTTGGAATTGAAAGTACGATGCAGTTTGTATGATGTACCGAGCCCGGTGCATGTAAACAAATGCATGGATGCACGCATACATTGCATAAGGTATGCTAAAAATAAACGTGCCCTAATCTACCATCATAAGCAGGTAAATAAAAGGGAAGAAAGAAGTGGGGGTTGGAAGACATACAAACCACTCACCCACACTTATTACAATTATGCCCTCTCTCGGAGGGACCAAAAGAATATACAGTCCCAAATAATACAGTCCGAATACAGAATAAATAAATTATTACAGAAATTTCTAATTATCGAATTAAATTCAGTATATAAAAAAGAGGGGCCTCAGCCCTGCCTCGGGATGCGCAAATGATGCATGCTCGAATCCGACTCGCCCGGAAACCCGCATCATGACACTGCTGCCTCTGTTCTTACTGCCCTGTCCCTCCAAAAATTGCCAAAGTCCCAGAACACCTTCCTTGAATGCTGCTGTACACCACCGGCTGGATGGAATGGCCACCGGCCATGTAAAATGACCACCGGCTGCTTGAGAGGTTATCGGCTACCCATAAAGTGCCGGTCGGCACTCTATACTGCCGGTCGGCACAAAATTCCTGCAGAGGACAGTTTGACAGCAACAGCAGGCAGACAGTGCACGATATGGATTTTAGAGCAAATGTAAGCATGGTCAATGCTCCCTATCATGTATGGGACTCAAGGAAGCATGACCCTTGGTTCATGGGCCATCAATTATGCATCTCGGTGCATGATAGCCTAAGGAACCAAGATTGCATTTTAATGTAAAAAATGCAAGCAAACACACAAATGAAACCAAGACCTTATCATGTTTTGGTCAAGGGCCTTAATGACATGGGAATTGAGGTGTGTTTTGCCACTTGAAGTACAAACACCCCCCATTTCTCACACTTGGTTTGACACCCCAAACCAAGTAATGCAATGCATGTTATGCAAACATGGCTCAAAATACAACATGAGATGAAATGCAAGGCATACCAAATGCAATGCAACACATCATGGCAAGTATGCAATACTAGGCATGCAAGATGCAAAATGTAATGCAAACATGGACAATTCGTGCAAAGGAACTAGCATGTAACAAGGTTTTACTAAACAAACATGCAACAAACATGAGATAAGCATATAATAGTGGACTTAAACCATAAGGGGCAGACCTCAATCCACCCCAAAACAGTGGCCAAAAGTGCTCAAAACCATGGACAAAATGCTATACAAGCATGCAAGTTTATGAGCCTAAAGCTAAGGCACAAAAGAGGGTACTCCGCCACCATTAACAAGACCACTCATGGCATGAATTATTAGGTCAAAAACAGAGCTTCATGGCACTAAAACACAACCCAAAATCCAATGGTATGGCAATCCAAATGCCTAAACATACAAGCATGCCCAAAGACCACCCTTTAAGGCACAAAATTACAACACTTCAAAGCATGAAAGAGATGATAAATGGAGACATATAAGCATGGCATAGGGACTGAAATAGCATATTAAATGATCCCAAATCACCTAAATAGCCTAACCAATGCTTGTTCATGGATCACATACTCAAGGCTTACAAGCCATAATGCAAAGCAACTTCATCAAGCATGCCAAACATGGCAAAATCAGTGGCCTACAACCTTATGCAAGGCAAAACAAGGCTAGTAACTTCATGAAGTTAAGTCAAATCATGCAAAGATCATGGCCTAAATGCATGGCATACTTCTAGGCATAAGAGAGCATTACAAAACAAGTATGAGAAGCATGCTAAGGGGTACAAATCCAACCTTGGACAGAGGTTAGATATGACCTAAAACACCCAAGAAAACTCTGAAATGAAGCCAAATGCAAGTATGCATACATGCTACCTTGTGAGCCAAAGTAAAGGCCAAAGAGGGACAAAGGGGAGAGGGGTGTCCCTCCCCTATACAAGACTTCAAACCAACCTCCTTACCACTGAAAATCCACTGATTTTCAGTGGTGAAAAGAAACAAACACACAAGCAAACAAGGCCTAATAATGGAAGCACCAAAAAGGCCAAACAAGGCCTAAGAGGGTGAGTTTTCACTCAAACCACAAAGTGACCTTAATGAATGTTCTTAAGCAAGGAAAAACAAGCTTTTTTTCAGTTATACACAAAGACTAAAACACAAAGCAAGATGGGTAAAAACTAGTTGCAAAAATGGGGAAACTAAAGTAACTAGCTCACCCTTGAAGAACACTTGAAGAACAAATGGTGCAGCCCTCCTCTAGTGAGCAAAACCAGTCCAAAAACTCAACAAAGAACCCTCCAAGTCCCTCAATCTCGAAATAAGGTGTAATGGTGTGTGTATTGGTGCAAAAGTGAGGTAAAAACACACTATTTAGGCTCAAAACACACACACAAGGATGGGAGAGAGTGAGATATAGAGAGAGAGAGTACAACACAGATGTATAGATATAGGAGCTCTGGTTTTGTGTTGAAAATGGCTAACCCCCCTCAATGGGAGAGGAGGGATGCTTATATAGGCCAAGACAAAGTCAAATGACTTAATGGCTAAGCAAAGAGAAAGGTTCAAAGGGGGCAAAAGAGTCTAGGCTTCTTGGAGAAGCTAAGACAGCTGGCCAAGCTTCTCCAAGAAGCTTGGCCAAAGGTTCAAGCTTCTAGAAGCTTTGGGGGTTCAAAGGTGCAAAGGGTGCAAAATGGTCACACCTGTGCACGGGGGAGTGTGATGGTGCATTCCAGCAGGCACAGCTGGCATGCACCATGTCCCAGGGGTTCAAAGGGTGCATGTCGGCCGGCCAAAACAGTCATCGGCACAAAAAAGTGCCGATCGGCAACATATAGTGCCGACCGGCCAAAGTGTTTGAGAAAATAGTGCCGACGGCCAAGAGGGAGTGCCGGTGTGGTGTGGGGGCAGCCGGTGGGCTTCAGGGATGGCTAACAAGCCTCCCCCTACCCTCAAATGAAAAAACACACAAGTCTTGGTGCAAAACCAAGCACAGAACAAGCCGGTTGAGAGGTACTGAGGCACGACGCGCAGCTGGGACCTCCGGGAACTCAAAACGAACACAAACATGGATAATCACCGAGCATTCCAACGGTGACGTCCAAGTCTTGAGGACGGTCAAAAATGGGGTGTCTATAATCGTTTTTGACTCCGCCATACTTCAACTCTTGCTCTCTGTTTTCTTCTTCTTTATGGTAGAGATTTCTCGAACCTTTGGTATGATTTTTAATTTAGTTATTTCTCTATTGAAAAAATCTAGTGATTTGGAGATTTTGGTTAAACTAGGGTTTGGTTTTGAATTGAAAATAAGGGATTTTCAAATGAGTTCTTGAGAAAAGTTGTGGGGATGTGTTTATGGTTGACATATGTTAAAATGGTTGATTTGTTTACTTGAAATTGATTTTGTAAGTAAAGGGGGTTTTGTTCTAATATTATGGATATTTGGTTTCTGGAAGAAAATGGAAAATGATGTTGGGTTTTGTAAGAATGGAACAATGTATATGTTGATGATGATAGACGAGTTGGATATGTAATATCACTCCCATTTTGAAAATAATGAGATTCTATCTTTTGTTGGGAATTATATGTTGTATAGAAATATCTGTTTTGCACTATCGGTCGAAAATAGCTTTGATTGTTGTAGAAACTGCATGTGGATTAGGTGAATTGAAACCAATCATTCATACATCTTGTATTGAGCATTGTTGCATACTTAATCATTGAAAATGTTTTGTTTTGACAAAAAGGGGTAAATACCTTGGTGAATTTGGTTAGAGAGTGTGGTTGTGCTTGTTATGTTGGCCTATGTGTCCCTGGTGAAAGTCTAGAATCCCACATGGTTAGGTGCCGATCCTTCTGGTTAGTACCAGTAAAATAGCTTTTGTAGTGCTTCTATAGCCTACTAGCAAACACATATCTACAAATTCCCAGTGTTTTGTATTCACTGCCCTGTTTTCTGTTATAAAAGGATTATGTTGATGAAGTGCTATATAATCTGTCATTGCATTGTTTTGAGATGGAAATGTGAAATGCTTAACAAATGGCATACATATGCATTCACCTTATAACTTTGTTAAGACTCATATATTGTATAAACGTATCTCTACTAAGTTTTGGCTCACACTGTGTGAAAAACAACTTTTAGGCGCTGATGATATGCCTCCACCAGAGACATAGCTTGGGAGGACTTGGAGCCAAGAGTTTCTTTGGTTTATTTGATGTAATTTTTTTGTACAAGCCTTGGGCTTTAGTTATGAACTCATTTTGATGTACCTAAGCATTAACTTAGAAAGATGTAGCCATTAGGGCATATAATTACTTGATTTTACTTTTATTTTTAGATTCGTGTATCCATGTCATATTCTATAGATTCAGGATCTAGAATTTATGAATGTATGCCGCATATGTCATCTTTTGTATGATCAAATTTATAAATGGAATATAAGATATGATGTCATTGATTATTTGCAATGAATATTATGAGATGGGCTATTGTTATTTATTTGAAGGCGTGACAACTTGGTATTAAAGTTACTAGGTGTAGACACCCCATTTTTTACCGTGGCTTATGGTGAACACTCAATGATGAATTAGTATGCTGTACAATCGTTTAATTTCCTTAGCAAAAGGCTTCGATTTTCGAACTTCAGAGCCCAAACTTAGTACCCGCTTTGAACAAAAACCTATTTTTTTTCTACCCTAACCACTCAGAGGCCTGCTGGCCAACAGGTGGCCGGCAGGCCAAATTTTATTGGACGGCCGTCCCCCTTCTTGGCCGACCGGCCGTCCATGTCCAGTGGCAGATTGATATTTGCTACCAGTTGTCCCCTCCATATGCATGCCTTGCACCAGCTGGCTCAATATAGATATTTTTGACAGAGGAACCTGTATTTCTATAAATATATGACCATCTCTCATGGTTTTAGGTTAGAAAAATTTGCCAAAAGCCAAAAAATTGTAAACACTCTCCCTCTCTATCTTGCAATATACATACGCTATCCACACACTTCCTAAACCAAAATTTTGAGACTGCTTGCTAAGATTATTGAGCCAAAATTTTAGCTCTTGAGGGTGATCACCTTGTGGTTTGTGAACTAAAGAGTGTCTTCTCTTCAAAAGTATAACTTTTTCCATCTTTACATTATTCTTTTCTTCTCTTTCTTGCTATTTTTCATACTGCTTTGGACTCTTTTTTTTGTGGGCTAAAACTTGTCATTTAAAAGCTACCAAAGGTGGAGGGGTTAACCACCCTTCCTTGAACCTTATTCCATAGCTTATATCCTTGTGTTTCCCACTTGATTCTTTACATTTAGCACTGATTTTCCGAGTTTTTAGGGGCTTAAAACATGTGATTTTAAGGCCCCAAAGGTGGAGGGGTTAGCCACAATTCCTTAAGCTTGCTTACTAGTTCTGTTTTCCTATTTTTTTTGTTTTACTTTTTCTAGCTTTTCAAACTGCTGTTTCAGCACTACTCTTTTTTTCTTTTTTTTTTATTCCTTTTTTTTTGGGTTTTTGGGCCTGTTTTAGTTGTTTATTTAATTTATGGTTTGAAGACTATGCTTGTGTTGTTGTAAGTCCTCATGGATTTGGGGGTTTAGGCCATAGATACCAATTTATTTGAGTTGATAGCTTTTCATTCCTTATTTTTCATGTAAAAAGTCTCACTTTAATAATCACCTTCGCATAATCATCTTTGCAACCTCTCTCCTTTCTTTTTTTTCCCTTTAATTAAGAGTTGTCTCAAGCACTTGGTTGGTTCAAAGCATGAGAAAGAGACTTTCCATACTTAATGGTTTAATCTCTTCGGAGGTTCATTACCAAGGTATTACATCTCTCTCATGCTAAGCACAACCTTTTGTTTGACACTTCCCTTTATCGCTTTTTTCACTTAGTTGACGTAGTCATCACTTTTGCACAAAAATGAATAAGGAATGGCAAGGTAATGTCAAAGAGGTTAAAATTAGAGTAAAAGTGGTACAAAAATGGGTAATAAAATTGAGTTGGGTTCAATTGGATGTCATATTGAACCCATTGAGTCTTGAATCATTACATACTCTTTAGTGATGTTAATGATTCAAGAAACAATGTCTACCATTTCCCTTGAGGTAACTCCATGATAAGGAGGAGGTGTTGTCGGTCTTTTGTTTCCATTTATTGATATTTTGTCCTATCAGTTCATAGATCATCACGCAACAACTTTGCGACAATTGATGGTTTGTGAATCGAGTGTCCTCATCCCTTGATTAGTTTCATGATAGAGAGAGGCAAAAATGATAAACATCCCCTGGAAACACTCTATTTTTGCTCTGTTTCAATTCTGTGGCAGTAGAGCAGTACCCAAAAATAGTCACGGGTCGGCCACCTCTCGATATGGCCGACCACTTTCCAAGGCCGGCCGGCCACTCTATTTTGTACAAGCAGTGTCATTTTCATGGCAGAACAGAGCAGAAGCTGAAGCAAAAACAGATTAATTTCCTGACTGCAAGAAGAATAGTTTCTAGCAACAAAATAGAGGTTTCCGGGAGGACGTTCTCATTCACGTGCGTGTGGCTCTTTGATTCCCGTAGTCCTTTAAATTAATGCTTTAATAGTAATACATTGTGCTTAATTAGTAGCTTCATTCAAAAACTTGTAATAAGCTAGTTAAATTAGCATTAATTCATTTATTTGGTGTTGTAATAATTAATTTAATTAGGACATTCATTTGGACCCTCTTGCATGAGGACACACTTGTAATATTGTGTATGTCTTCCAACCCCCTTTTCTTTCTCCCTTTTATTTATATGCTTATAATGGTAGCATCATGTTTTACATTTTCATATCATTGCCATGCCTTGTATCCATTTTTGCATGCATTGGGTTCGGTTCATCATTCTAACCTTATTGTCATTTCCTACTTAATTTAATACGTGCACTATCACTTGCTTTGAGTTGAGCCATATGTCATGTTAATAAACCGAACCTATTAGTTGCATTTTGTATGTGTTGCGTTAGTCACTTACATTTAGAGCATGCATTTTTCTAACTATTTTCTTCTATTTTGGCTTGCCTCGGTTGAGTGCTAGGTGAGCGTTTTTGCTTTAGCAGAATGCATATATGTTTGTGTTGCCATATCAAGTATATTAGCATGAGGCTAAGTGCTTATTTGATATACCTTTTGAATGCCGGTGGATGAAGACTATGTCACCTAAATTGGGATGATTTGATTGATGTACTATGAGCTCACTTTTTCAAGTATCACATATTCAAAACAATCTTCAAACAAACATGAAATCAAAACATTCCAAAGTGGGTGAAATAGTCTATACTTGTGTGCCTCACATAGTAAGCTAGTATAATAATCAGAATAAAAAGCATATACTGTACATAAAAATCACATCATGGTTAGTAGGGGTTGATCTTTGATCGGGTGAGTAAGGTGCTCAATTCATGACCTTCCCCTCTCATACCTAAGTTCCCGAGCCGAGACACTTTGGTAATGACGGACAAGTGGCGTTTGGCACGAGTCACGGGTTTCCTAAATTTTCAAAAAATATTTAGGTGGCGACTCTGAAATCTGACAATGCAGTCCATTTTTGGCATCTCTAATGCTAAATGGATTTTTGAAAGATTTTCTGAATTTGGACTGATTTGTGTTCTTTCTGTTTCACATTGCACTTGTGAAACTAGATTCAGAACCACGGGAGTCTGAACTATAGGGTTGTCGTATCCAAGGAGACTAAACTCCTTCGAGGAGCATGAAAAGCAAGCTACACTAGGTTTGAATACTTTGGGATCGTAGGATGTGGTTTTTACCATAATGGGTTCTCTCTCTAGATGATTTTAGAAGTAGACTTGGTATGCTATGTGATGACATACTTATGTGACTAAATGAGTATTAGATTTAATTTCTAAGATATTGATTGGGTCTATGAGTTTCTAGAAATCCTGTTAGAAGAGTGCTTGATCATTGCTATTTCTAATTGGAACTCTGAAATGTCGCGGGACGATTATTATTTAGAAAGGAAGTTTGGTTGTGTTGATGTGATTAGGTGCTTATGTGGAGTGAATTATTTGTTGTCCACCGTATTAGGACGTGAGTGAATTAGCTTTGGTACATTTGTAAATGTGCTAATCTATTGTGTTACCTTTATTAGGATGTTAGGACATGGATGTGGTGGCGGTAGGTGTAGTAGGCCTAGACGGCAAGAGATGCCATTACCAGATGATATTTCGGTATAAAAGGAGGGAGCTGGTCAGGCCAACATGGCTGAGCCAGCAGGTCAACAAGCTATGGGCACTTTGGCTTGTGAATTTGCTGGAGCTTTGTAGGAATCCATGGACATTCTCAAGGCTGTCAAGTTCAGGCCCATGTTGCTGAGACAGGGCCATCTTTTCTGAAGAGCGAGTTCTTCTGGTCAAATCTGGATAAGTTTTTGGGGGATCCGAAAGAGCCACTGCAGGTGGATGAGTGGCTTGAGCAGATATTGAAGACATTCGAGATGCTTGGCATTGAGGATGATAGGTTGAGGATGACCTTAGCATCCTTCCAACTGAAGGGAGATACCTATCAATAGTGGAAGTATGCACGATGAAGTATTGAGGTGACTTGGGAGGCTTTTGTCAATGCTTTCCAAGACAAGTTTTTGCCTCCCACTGCTAGGGAGAAGTTGGGAGATCAATTCTTGAAGCTCAAGCAACTGAACACACCAGTAGTAGAGTTTAAGGTTTCTTGTACTAGCCTCTCTAGATTTGCATTGAAACTTGTGGCGATGGAGGAACGTCGTTGCATCAAGTTTGAGAAGAGACTGAGGACCGAGCTCCTTTTCAAGGTGGCTGGGTTTATGATTAGCGATTATGGTTGCCTTGTAGGGTTGACGGCTCACCTAGAGACTGTGATCTAGGAAAAGAAGAAGCGAATGAGGGGCTCTAGGTAGAAGAGTCAAGAGGTTCAAAGGGAGACTTGGGGCAATAAATGGCAGAGGGGTTCCATCCCATAGTAGTCCTAGGCAGCATAGTTCAGATTCACATTTCTTGTACCGAGTTCTGGTTCAGGGAAAGGTAACCAAAGTGGGATCACTTGTTTCAAGTATGGTCAATAAGGCCATAAGTCTTCAGTTTCCCACAGAGAGGAGACAGGCAATAGTCTATGTCGTCTTTGGCTTGTCCTTAGAGCCAAGTTAGAGAAGAGGGCAGTTGCCTACCTGTTATCAGTATGGGCAGTCAGAGCACTTGAGGAGGTTTTACCCTCAAGCAAGTGGTACATCTGATTCGTATAGTTCAAGGCAGATACAAAGCCATCAGCCTACCTGTTACCTAAAAAGCAGCCTAAGAGAGGAGTGAATTAGGTTTCAACAAATTAAAATAAATAATACCCCAATAAAAATTACCAACTAATACAACAAACAAGGACAATCACAAATATGGATTAATTAGTGAAAGATCAAACAACAAGACAATGAAATATAGTTAACATAGTGAGTATCTCAAATATATCAGTTAGCTGTAATAGTTAAGTAAAGCAATAAGGGAAGAGAAATGCAAAAACGATTTATAGTAGTTCGGCTTTAACTAAGCCTACATCCACTCCTTAAGCTTCCCTTGAGATTTTTCACTATCTTCTAGCTTCACTGGGTGCTAGCAAACATTTCACAAATGGGTCAATCCTCCACAGATTTTACAAAGACTATACCAAGTCTAAAACCTTGCCCTCTTTAGCTGATTCTCCATCACACTTAAATAATCAAGAAACCTGAGTGTACCGCACTCTTGCAATCTTTGAATGATAAGTTTTGCTTTCACAAACAGCTTGAAATGAAACTCTCTTAAGAAATATTAAAAAGATTGAAGCTCAGAGTTTATATCTGGAACAATAAAACTCTCACAAGTATATATGCTTAAAGCTAAAGCTCACTATAATTTCTGAAGGGAAAACAAAAATCAGATGAAGAACACTTTAGAGAATAGAGAAAGATGAGATTGATAATTCATCAAAGAATGTTTTCTTGCTAGTGTTGTTGTTTGTATTTATTTGTTCATTAGAAGCTCTGCTATTTATCAAGCAGAAAATCAAGGACTGTTGACTGTTGCATGCGATGAGAAGATAAAGTAATATTTTGCTTAAATCTACTCTACTCAAATTTGTATTTCCCATACAAGATTAGATTGTGAAGGAGTTTGAAATAAAAGTTTCATTGATGACAACTATCTTTCGAAAAAGAGTCGTTGCAGTGCAGAGTGGTCATCCAGCCAGATGTCCAAAATAAAATTTTGTTTTTGAGGGATGTCCTATCGGACGTCCCCCGGATGTCCTATCGGACGTTGGGGTCCCATTCATCAAGGATGATTTCCACTGTTGTCGAGTATATTGCTGGGTTGACAACCGGTGCGAAGCAAAATTGAATTGGAAGCAGATCTGGGCAAAAATACCACCATAGGTTGTCCAATCTTATACATGAATCATTCATATTCTAATAGGCAATCATCAAAGATAATATAAATCTCAAATATAAGTTGAATGATTGTTTGAAACAAAACATGACTAATCCAATCTTAGTACAATTAGGTTACGTGGAAGTAATGATTAGACACAACCTATTGTACACAAATCACACCTTAAAGAATATAGAACTTTAGGGTTAAAGGTGTGTTAGGAGTTATATTTTCATTTACCTCTTTGGAATCTTCACCCATACATTACCTCTCTTGTTCATGTTGGTGATTTTCATTTCATCATTCTTCTTTTTGTAGGGGCTGATTTTGCTCTTTAAATTGAACATTCTTGTTGTGCATTTCCTCTCCAAGTCCTTGGTGTTATTTGAGATTCCACCTTCTTTCTTGGTACCCATACTTTCTTAGGTCCATGGGGATTAGTCTCAAGAACATTTAATCTCATAAAGGGTTTAGGAGGATCAAAACCAATGTCTACTTTGTCAAAAACACATCTTTTATTTCCAAGAAGCTTGTTGAGGTTTCCTTTTCCTTTTACAAAATTTTCAAAAGTTTTGTTTAAATCCTCAACATTGTTTTTCAAAATATTTTTCTTATTGGCAATAGATGTAAAGTCATTTTTCAAAGTAGACTTTTCCATTTTTAAAACATCCACATCATGTGAAAGAGAAGTAACTAATTTCTTTAATTTAGAATTCTCAACACAAATATTTCTAAATATGTCATGTAATTCATTGAAAGCACTTTCAAGTTCTACATAATTAGAAATTACCTTATCTTGAGTGGATTCTTCTTCTCCAAGAGCCATAAGACACAAGCTGGCTACTTCATAAGTGAGCCTAGGAGATCTTCAGTGCTCAATTTTGTTAGGTCATTTGCTTCTTGAATAGCTGTAACCTTAGCTTCTCGTTCCTTTGGCAAAGATCTAAGAATTTTTCTCATAATCTCACCATTAGTATAAGATTTACCAAGAGATTTTAAAGCATTAATGATGTTGGTAAATCTATAAAACATTTCAAAAAATAGATTCAAATGATTCCATCTCAATGAGTTTATAATCATGAATAAGCATATCAACTCGAGATTCTTTTACTTGACTAGTTCCTTCATATGCAATTTCAAGTTTATCTCAAATCTCTATGGCAGTAACACAACAAGAAATTTTATTGTACTCATTTGCATTTAAACCACATAGAAGAATAAATTTGGCCTTAGCATTTGCTTGCAACAAATTATAATCATGCTCATCAAATTCATCTTGAAGTTTAGGCACACAAATAATATCAACTACCTTGGTAGGGATTTTAGGACCTTTTGTGATAAAGAGCCATAAAGCATAATTGGTAGCTTGAAGATACAAAGTCATTTTTTCTTTCCAATGATTATAATTAATACCATCAAAGAGAGGTGGTCTATTGCTTGCTTGACCTACAACAGAGTAATTACTATATGTGGTTGACATGGATCAAAACTCTAAGATTGTTAAATCTAAACATGAGCCCTAGGCTCTGATTCAAGTAGTTACCCAAAAAGCAACCTAAGAGGGGGTGAATTAGGTTTTAACAAATTAAAATAAATAATACCCGAATAAAAATTACCATCTAATACAACAAACAAGGGCAAACACAAATATGGATTAATCAGTGAAAGATCAAGCAACAAGGCAATGAAATATAGCTAACACAGTGAGTATCTCAAATCTATCAATTAGCTATAATAGTTAAGTAAAGAGATAAGGGAAGAAAAATGCAAACACGATTTATAGTGGTTCGGCTTCAACCAAGCCTACATCCACTCCTCAAGCTTCGATTGAGATTTTTCACTATCTTCTAGCTTCACTAGGTGCTAGCTTCCATTTACAGATTTTACAAAGACTATACCAAGTCTAAAACCTTGCCCTATTTAGCTGATTCTCAATCACGCTTAAAGAGTTAAGAAACCTGAGTGTGCCACACTCTTACAATCTTTGAATGATAGGTTTTTCTTTCACAAAAAGCTTGAAATGAAACTCTCTCAAGAAATATTACAAAGATTGAAGCTTTGAGTTTATATCAGGAAAAATAAAACTCTCACATGTATATATGCTTAAAGCTAAAGCTCACTGTAATTTCTGAAGGGAAAACAAAAATCAGATGAAGAACACTTTAGAGAATAGAGAAAGATGAGAGTGATGATTGATCAGAGAATGTTTTCTTGCTTGTGTTGTTGTTTGTATTTATTTGTTCAGCAGAAGCTTTGCTATTTATCAAGCAGAAAATCAAGGACTGTTGACTATTGCATGCGATGAGAAGATTAAGTAAGATTTTGCTTAAATCTACTCTACTCAAATTTGTATTTCCCGTACAAGATTAGATCGTGAAGGAGTTTGAAATAAAAGTTTGATTGATGACAACTATCTTTTGAAAAAGAGCCGTTGTAGTACAAAGTGGTCGTCCAGCCGGATGTCCAAAATGAAATCTTGTTCTTGAGGGACGTCTGCCTAGATGTCCTCCCGGACGTCCCCCCGGATGTCTGGTGGGGTCCTAGTCGTCAAGGATGATTTTCGCAGTTGTCGAGTATACTGCTGGGTTGACAGCCGGTGCTGAGCAAAATTGAACTGGAAGCTGATCTGGGCAAAAATACCACCACCGGTTGTTCTAGGCTGGACTGCTTCGGCTGCTATTCTATGCTGTTGTCGTTCTGGGCTGTTTTGGTGTTGTCTTGGATTCGATTTTGGGCTGAAATTAACACCTGTTTAAGATCATTTGAGCCTCCAAAGAGATAGATTAAATTGATATGGATAAAACATAATATATTGATCAATTTAATTTATCAAGAACAAAATCAAAACATAATCAAATAATCATCAAAATACAATATCACTAACACTACGCATTCAGGACAGGCCTCAAGAGCCACTCAGGGATCCTCTTTGGTTCAATCAGTGTATCAATCCTGTGTTTTGAGGGATGAGCAGATAAAGCAGAGACCCACAAGACGTGTATATGCTATTACCATGCCAGATCGTTTGCCAGCACCCTCTATTATGAGAGGTAACTTTATGTTGTTCAAGTCTATTATCAATGTGTTGATTGATACTGGTGCATCTTATTCTTTCATTTTATCTGCATTCGCATCAATTTTGGGGTTAGAAGTGGCTCAGTTAGTGTCTTCGCTCAGGGTAGAGTCACCAGTTGGAGGTAAGGTTGTATTGTACTGGGACTGTCGCGATTGTGAGATAGAGGTTGCTGGTCACCGACTTCCTTTTGCTTTCGCATTGTTAGACATGTCAGGTTTCGATGTCATTTTAGGCATGGATTGGTTGTCTTCGTACCATGCTATTATAGATTGTTACCATTAGAGGGTTACAGTGTGCACCTCGAGTGGTGACTATTTTTATTTTTTGGGGAACCGAGCTGATAGAATTTTGTCCATACTAAATGACTCAGGTGGTCGGGGTGAGCTTAATTGTCTTCTTGCAACTTTCTTAGGTAGTGAGAGTGATGTGGTCCGGGTTGATTTGTCAAGGGTAGTTTGCGAATACTAGGACATCGTTCCGGAAGATCTTACTAGTTTGCCACCGCACCAAGAGATTGAGTTCTCCATTGACTTACTGCCCAGCACGACACCGATTTCTATAGTACCGTATAGATTTGCACCCATCGAGTTCTATCAGTTAAAGATTCAACTCCAAGAGCTATTAGATAAGGGCTTCATTGGCCCTAGTACATCGCCTTTGGGAGCACCGACTCCCTTTACTAAGAAGAAGGATGGCACTTTATGACTGTGGATCGATTATCGAAAGTTGAACCGAGTAACTATTGAGAACAATTACCCATTACCTCGTATAGATGATTTGTTTGACCAGCTAAAGGGATCTTGTTGCTTTTCTAAGAATGACTTGAGATCGGGTTATCACCAGTTGAGGGTGAAGAAGGAGGATATTCAGAAGACGGCATTACGTACGCAGTATAGCTGCTATGAGTTTTTATTGATGCCTTTTAGGCTAACAAATGCACTGGCTTTGTTTATGGTTGTGATTAATCGAATCTTTTTTGAGTTCTTAAATTGTTTCATGATCGTCTTTCTTGACGACATCTTAATCTACTTACCCTCAAAGGAGGAACACAAGGAACACTTGCGAGTTGTACCTGAGTTGCTTAGAGCACACTATTTATATGATAAGTTCGGGAAGTGCGAGTTGTGGTTAAAAGAAGTTAAGTTCTTTGGCCATGTGATATCCAGAAAAGGGGTGACTGTAAACTCTGCTAAGATAGAGGCAGTGCAAGATTGGAAACAACCTAAGAATACTTTTGAGATCTAGAGTTTCTTGGGCTTAGTCGGTATTACCGACTTTTTGTGAAAGACTTCGCTAGATTGGCCTCACCATTGACTAGATTGGTGAGAAAGTGAATTAAATTTGTGTAGAGTGAGACGACTTGTGAAAAGTCATTTCAAGAGCTTAAGGTTACATTCACCACTGCTCCAGTTTGATTATTCTGGAGAGGGGTTTGGGTTATTTGGTTTATTTTGATGCGTCTTGAGAAGGTTTGGGTTGTGTATTGATGCAAAAGAGGAAACTAGTACCGTTCATAGCAGTTGAAAATGAATGAGAGAAATTATCCTACTCACAACTTAGAGCTAGCGGCGATGATTTTTGCCTTAAAAATCTGGAGGCATTATTTATATGTGGGAGACTTGAAGTGTTTTCCGATCACAAGAGTTTGAAATATCTGTTTTCACAAAAGGATTTGAATTTGAGACAAAGAAAGTGGATGGAGTTTATGTAGGATTATGATTTCGAGTTATACTATCATTTGAGAAAGGCCAATGTAGTGGTTGACACCTTGAGAGAAAATCCATAACCAGTGTAGCTAGTATTGCCATCCGGGAATGGGAGATGTTGGGTGCTATTGGCGAGTTTTACTTACGTCTTGGTGAGTCTATTGAGTCAGCCGTTTTATTCATTGTAGTTGCACAACCTACATTAGTGAGCCAGGTTATAGAAACACAATGGGCTGATCATGAAGTAGAGGCTATGTAATGACCCCGACCCATGATTAACCATTAAATCATGATTAAGGATGCTTAATGAGTAACCAAGATAAAATTCTGAATTAATTGCTTGTCTGTGACGTTATTTGAGTTTCTATCTGTTTATCGTAAACAGATCTGTTTGTGTTTCTGTTTTGTTCTACGAATTGAATCCCTAATTGGCATCCAATCACGAAATTGACATAATTGTTGTGTTAGTTACAATTTTTAGAATTTTATGGTAGGCTTAATTAAAATTTGATTCAGAACGAATTAAATAAGAATCATTATGCTCATTGATTAGTTAAAGCCCAAAATTAATTAAGTCAACTTAATTAGGCCAATATAAGGCTTAGGTATATTCTAGACTACATTTTACACTCCCATTCTTCTTTCTTGAAGTATCAAACGTGAGAGTGGGAGAGGGAGGTTAAGTGTTGGGCTTGGAAATCAAAGTAGAGGAAGAAAAATTGTAGAGAATTCATGGTGTTGACCTAAGAAACTCAACCATTTGAACATGTAGGACACCATTAAGCTTCTAAGGTAAGAATTTCTACCTCCTAGTTTGTAATTTAGTTGGGTCCTACAAGAAATCAAGTGTGATAGGTGAATTACCATGAGAATTGAGCTTCAATAGATGAATTCCATGCATGCATGCATATATCATAGCAATTTGAGTTTGAATTTCACAAAAGTCTCACATGCATGTGTCTATCTTGACCTTGTTTTGAGAATTCATCACATTTCTTACCACTTGACCCTAATTGATCATGTTTTGGACAGTTTAAGTTCATGTCAATTCATGCATGTCATGTTCACATCATATTCTTAAGTTTCAAGTTGAATTTTGAGCAATTGGCAAGCTTTTGGGCCTTGATTTGGAGAAATGGCTTTGAATTCAAGGTGTTTGATATGTTTAGACATGTTTTCTCAAGCTTTTGGCCCAAAAGAACATGATTTGTGGCTTTGAAATTGAATTGTGAACTTGGAAGAGCAATCTGGGAATTCTAGATTCTGCTTCTCTGCTCGAGCAATAGATCATGAGCTCGAGCGACCCCTCTGTGTTTTGCACCTCCACTCGAGTGATCTCAAGTTGGCTAGAGCGAAAAATGCATGCTCTGAGAAGTTTACCATTTTTGCAGACCGATCAAGAGAGAATAGTTGCACTCGAGCGAAGACCTCAGTCTCACGCTTGAGCGACCGTTGAGCATGTATCAAGCAAAAAAATTAAGCAACCAATACTTTTGTAAAGTTTATAGACCGCTCGAGCGAAGGAAGTTGTGCTTGAGCGACCACTCACATGTTTGGACGTCTGCTCGAGCGAAGAAAGTTGCACTCAAGCGAGACCCTGATTTTCAACATATTTGCCTAAGTGTTGAATTGCATGTTTTGGCATCCTCATTGCATTCTAAGCATTCCTAAGCCCTAGTTAAGACATAATAATGAGGATAAGAAGTAGAAACACACCAAAAGAATAAAGAACTCAATTAATAATTCTGGGTGTGTAATTTAGTACGTATTTATTCTGTATCTGTGTAGGTCACGCGCTGCAAGTTACCTGATTTATCTGCTTTATTGTTTGCTTTGGAGCCATTTGTGATTAATAACTTAGTAAAGCTATGTTCAACTTTATTTATTTTCTGTATGTGGAATAAGATCTGTTTTATGAAATGTTATGCTACGTACAATGAATGATTGTCCAGTTTCTGACAAGCACTCGTGGCAATAATTTCGTGGTCCAAGTATATGATATGTTCCCGGTACTGGAGGTTCCTGTGTGGAATTGGCAAGTTTGTTATCTGTTCCCAGTACTGAAGGTTCCTTTGTGGAACTGGCAAGCATGTTATCTGTTCCCGGTACCAGAGATTCCTTTATGAAACCGACAAGTATGACCCCTAATGCTCTGAATACGATTTGTTACCATTAATGGATGTACCACATATGAACAAGCATGAATTTTGATTTCTGTATATAATTCAAATAAGAAGATGAATATGAATCTGTTTCTATTTTCTGAATCTGGTGAGACATCATTCATTTAACCCTTTACTCTGTTATTATTCACTGGCTTCCGCTCACTGTTTATATTATGTACGTAGGTGAGGAGGCGCGTGACCAGGCCTAACCTACTACCTGGAGAGTTTTCGAGTCAGCCAGCCATTGTGCCTCCTAGGGAGGTTCCCATTTATAGGAGTCAAGTTTTGTGGATCATGCTAAGAATGCTTGCGTTTAGTTTTGTTTTTGTTTATCCATACACTGGGCTAAGTTCCTTTTTATAATACTTGTACAGTGTTGCATGTCTTATGTAGACATGACATCATATATGTATATACTTTATACAAAGTTGTAAATTATCCACTTTATGTATGTCAACATAGCTCAATGGACTATGTATGTTTCATATATTTGCTTCTGTAGCCCCTAATTATATGTTATTCTTTTCCGAGGCCTTAGGTAATCCAAGGTTTACTTGCCGGTTACGACGCTAAACCTATAGGGACGGGTTTGGGTCATGACAGAGTAGTATTAGAGCACGTGCTATACCGCACACACGAGTCCATATGAGCTATATGATGTCCTAGAAAAGAACTAGGGACGTTTCATTTACATGTGTGAGCGTGTGTTAATTTCTGTAACTGTGAAAAGAAACCTGATCATGAACATAAGAAATTGAAATGAATGATCTAAACATTATAAAAAGGTTTGCCTATGTTTATAAATGTTCTGTCTACCTATAGCCAATGAAAAATACAATAAGTAATGATGCCACTCAATCCTTTGAAGCCTGAATGAGCCGAGTATGCAGCTTTGACTGAAGCAATGTTCTAACAACAAGGGCAACAACCTTTACCTCTTCCACCTCCTCCAGTCCAAGTTGAACTGGATAACAATGACATTATAAATTTAACTCAGAAGTTCATGAAGATGAAACCGCTGACTTTTTTGGGTGGTATTGAACCCTTAAAGACGAAAACATGGTTCCTTGAAATGAAGAAACTGCTTGAAATGTTTCCTTGCTCTGAGACACAAAAAGTTCTTTTGGCCACCTATACCTTAAAGGATGAAGCTCGGAGTTGGTGGTTATTGATCCGAACTAATAATAGGAACATGACATGGACTCAGTTTAATGAGATCTTCTATGACAAGTATTTTCCCCAATGCTTCAGAGATCGAAAAGTATCAAAATTTCAGGAACTTGAGCAAGACAGGATGTTTGTGGCCGAATATGAGTCTAAATTCACTGAGTTGGCCAGGTTTGCTCCACACATGGTGGATACTAATTACAAAAAGGCACGAAAATTCGAAGGCGGTTTGGATCTGAAGTGTTTGATCGAGTTGGTATCTTGAAGTTGCCAACTTATGTAGAAGTACTAGACAAAGCCTTGATGGTAGAAGCTACCTTAGCAGCTATGAAACAAAGTAAGGCCCTAACAACAATTGAATGGAGAGGCAAAAGATCTGGGTCCAATTTTCGGAAAGGCAGCTCATCTTTTACCAACAAAAAACAAAATATTGGATCTTCTAGAAGTTCAAGCCAAAGCAGTGGATCTATGCCAGTTTGTTCGGAATATGGAAGAAAGAATAAAGGCACGTGTTACCGTGCATCTGGCGCTTGTTGTAGACGCGCCCTCGGGCCTTACTGCCTCTACATTCGGACTCGTTTTGTGTCGGTTGTTAATCTGATCTCGCAATGTGCAATGCAAGATTGATAAATCACCAAAGAGTCCAAGTCCGACAAATCGTTTTGGAAAATAGATTTTTAGAAAGAAGTGCCAAACATGGATTGATTTGCCAGATACAGAGTCGCTACCTAAATATTTTTTATGGGGGAATTTAGGAAACCCCGACTTCTTGCCTCAGGCCACGTGTCCGTCGTCGCCAAAGTTGCCCCGGCTCGGGAACTTGGGTACGATTGGGGAAGGTCAGCTATGAGCACCCCCGCTTGCCCGATCAAAGATCGACCTCTACTAACCATGATATCTAGTTTTGAAAACATTGTGCATTCTTATTCCGGTTAATTAGCTAGTTTTACTATGTGATCGCACAACACAAACGTATAGACTAGATCGCCTAATTTGGAACAAAGCATTGCATATCCGCTCATTTAAAAAAAACAGTTTGGAATTTGCTACTCGCAAGTAGGCTAAAACACGGATTTCAACGAGTTGTTCCAACTCAAGCAATCCAACCTTTACCCACAGGCATTCGGGCAGTTTATATCACATAAGCATATAGCCACATGGTAAGCATGCTGTCATGTTAACATTCACACTCATGCGAGATGCTAAAGCATAAAAAGCTTACCGAGTACTCCGAGCCAAAACAAAGAACTTGTTAGCAATCAATGTATGATCCAAGTCCATGTTAAGTGGCTAATGCATCGCATACAAAATGCAACTAGAATGGGCTCGGCTAATCCTAGGATGGCATGTGGAATGCAGCGAGTAACACGTATTCAAGTTAGATTTGAAATACTATGCGGTTAGCATGATGCGCCGAGCCCGGTGCATGCAATACAAATGAATGATGCACGCATACATAGCATAAGGTATGCTAAATTAAATATGCCCTAATACTAACCATCAAAAGCAGGTAAGTAAAAGGGAGAAAGAAGTGGGGGTTGGAAGACATGCACACACGCACCTACACTTATTACAAATTTGCCCTCGCTCAGAGGGACCAAAAGAATAATACAATTTAATCAACTAACAAGCTAATTAAATAATTACAGACCAATTAACTAGTTAAGCAAATTAACTAAGCTGATACAACAATAAAACAGCCTCAGGAAGAGGGTCCAATGCATGCATGCTCGGCTCCGCTCGGAAGTCCACCACCATGCATAAGCTGCCTCTGTTTGCACTGTTTTCCTCCTCTGAAGACTGCACAAGTCCTAAGGTACACTCTCTGAACACTGTGGGATGCCACCGGCCATGAGGGAACACCACCAGCCATGGAGGAATGGTCATCGACCATTGGTATGGCTCTCGGCCATAAATTGGTGGTCGGCCGGCACTCAATGTGGTCGGTCGGCCATCTATGTCTGCAGAATCCTGTTTTGACAACAGCAGAGGACAGACAAGGCATGGAAATGCATTTCAAGCAAATGTTTGCACCACCACACCCCTTTTTATGTTTATGACTCAAAGGGGTACGGTACTCGATTCTCGGACCACAATCGCGCATTTCAATGCGTGATGGCCCAAGAAGCCAAAATATGCATTTTCAATATGAAGTGAAATGCACATAAACAAGCAATGGACCTAACCTCTATCATAATCAATTTAAGAGGCAAGGCATGCATGCTCAATGCAATGCAACCTAGGCATGTGAGCTAAGTATGCAACATGGGCATGCAAACAAATAGTGTATGCTAGGCACACAACCTAGGCAAACAAGCATGTGAGGCATGTAATCATCAATGCTAACCAACAAGTATGCAAGATGCAATGTGGATGTTCAAGCATGCAAACAAGCATGTGACTTCATTCAATCATGCAACAACACATGATAGGCCAAGCATGCAACAACATGCAAGGTGAGCATGCAACAACATGCAAAGGGTGGTCTTAAACTAATTTAGGAAGCTCTCAAATAAGCCCAAAACAGTGGCCAAATGCTAAGGAAATGATGGCCAAAACACATGCAAACATGCATGCACATATGGTCTAACACTTAAGCATAAAGAAGCAACTTTTAAGCACACTTAAAAGGGACAAACATGGGCATATGGCAAGCATGATGGACTCTGAAAATCATGTTAAGGATGGTGCCAAACCAACTAGACAAAGCAATCAAAGCATGCAAGCAAAGTCCAAGACTCAAAGGCTCACCAAAGAGGTATTAAACTACACTTAGCAAAACCAAACATGACATGATTTGAACAATCAAAATCAGAGTTTTAGCATGTTAAAACAAAGCCAAAAACACATTGACATGGCATCCTAGAGGCCTAAACATGATGGCATACGCAATGGCACTTTCATGGAGCATGAAAGACAAACTCTTTAAGGCTTTAAAGGAACATCAAATGCAAGCATATAAGCATGCTAAATGGATTGAAATGATGTTATAGGTGGTGCCAAACCGCTGAAATAAGCCAAGAAATGCATGCTCAACACTCACACACCCAAGGCTAGAAAGCCAAAATGCAAGGTGGCTATACAAAGCATGTCAAGTATGACCAAAACAACCACAAACAGACCTTAGGAATACTAAAATATGCATAAAAGCTTCACAAAGCTAAGTGTAGACACCCCATTTTTGACCGACCTTAAGACTCAGACGTCACCGATCGAGTGCTCAGTGATGATGCATATTGTGCTCATTCTGAGGTTTCAGAGTCTCGGCTGCGAGCCTTGCCTCTGGACTTCGGGGCTCTTTTGTGCTTTGCCTCGGTTTGCGAACCAGGTCCCATTTTTTCCATTTTCTCTTCTCGAAGGGAGGGAGAGGTCTCGTAGACCATCTCTCAGTGGCCGTAGGCTACGTTTCGTGGTCGTAGGTCACTTTTCCCATTTGGAGCCTAGTTTCCGATTTTCGGAGCCGTCGGCCGTGCGCCTCGGTTCGGGACCGCTCAACTACCTCCGTTTGCTCCGATTTTTGGCACACACCTTGTTTCCTCTCTCTAGAGGGACACTGTGGCCCGGGAGACCACCTTTGTGGTTGCACGCCACTTCCGGTGCTTAACAGCCTAGTTTCGGGGCCCCGCGCTGCGCGTTTTGGCCGCCAAACCTTCGTTCTTGTCCGTCTTGGTCCATTTTTGGCAAGGACCCTACTTTCATTGTTAGGAAGGTGGTGGTATGGTGTGAGACCACCTTTTCTTCTTGGAGACCACTTTTCTCTCCGCCGCCTGATTTTCTTGATCGGTAAGTGGTCTCCCTCACTTTTGGGCCATAATTTCTGGTCTCCCACCATACCATTGTGCTGTACTCACCTGGGAGGCCACCAATATGGGTAGGCCGACCAGTATTTCTTCTTGACCCTTTTGAACCTTGCTAGAAAGCTGGTTTTTCTCACTCCTTGGCCACATTTCTGGTCTCCCACCATACCACTATATTGTGCTTATCTGGGAGGCCACCTTTCTGGTATGGTCGACCAGCTTTTCACATTGACCTTTTTGAACCTTGGTCGGCCGACCAGGGCAAGTGGTCGGCCGACCACTTGAACTGGTCGGCCTACCTTCTGCTTTTTGGCCTTCCTGAGTACAACACAGCTATGCCAGCTGTGAAGCATTTGACCCATCCTCCGAGATTTTGACCCTCTTGTTTGTCTTCTTAAGGAAGCTTTGGCCCTTTTTGCTTAGCTTGTAGGAGAAGCTTGACCTTTTGTCAAGATTCTTGAGGAAGCTTGGCCCCTTTGGTCTAGCTTCCTCAAGAAGCTTGGCCCCTTTGGTTAGCTTCTTTTAGAAGCTTGCACCCTTTACTTGAGGCTTCTCCAAGAAGCCTTGGCCCTTTGTCTTCTATAAGAGAGGCTTTCCTCTCCATTTGCAAGGGTTGAAGAATTTGGTTAAGACACTTTGCATACAATTCTCCATATCTCTCCATCCCAAGCTCTAAACTCCATCATTCTTGGCCATTTGCACACCAACCCTTAGCACAACACCTCCACCATCCATCCAAGCATCTTGGAATTGATTTGTAGAGGTTGAAGGCTCATCATCTTGTTCCAGAAGTTGCTGGAGGTCTTCTCTACAAGGGTAAGTCTCTATTTCCTCCATTCTGACATTGTTTTGCTTCATTCTTTAGCCTTATTTGAAAGCATTTCTGGGTTTCATCTTAAACTGAAAAGTGTCTTATTTTGATCTCTTCTTGAAGTTTTATTAACGACACTTTTCTGTTTGAGGTCATCTACCTCCTTGTATGCTCCATCCCTCTTCGTAGGCTTATTTTGCTTCTATCTTAGCCTTGCTTGCAAGAATTTTTGAGATTTTTTATAAACTGAAAAGAGTCTTATTTTGAGCCCCTCTTGAAGTTTTATTAGGGGAATTTTTCTGTTGGGGGTCATCTACCCCCTTGTATGCTTGTTTGCATCTTGTTTTGAGCCTTGCATCTAGGCCTTTGTTTCATGCTTTGTTTGGCCTTTTAGCCATTGAAATCTAGTGGATTTTTAGTGGCTAGCACACTATTTTGAGAGCCAAAATCAGAGGGGGGTGGCCCCCTCTCTCCTTGTCTTGTTTGTTGGCCCTTTTGGCCTTCCAAAGGGGCTCCTACTTGCATGTTGTGAAGTCACATTTTAAGCCCTATTTGGTGAGTTTTAAGGTCTTCCTTGGCTCTGTCCAGAGCCCATTTTTCCATATGAAGTGTCTATTTTGCATGTGTAGAGCAATCCCATCCAAGGCCTTTCAAAGGGGCTTTCATTTGCATGCTTCCTAGACTAATTTCAGGTCTTTTTGGTGGGTTTTAGGACCCTCATAACCTCTGTCCGGAGGCCATTTTGCCATTTTGTATGTCCATCATACACGTGTGGAACAACCCCTTGCATGGCCCTCCAAAGGAGCCTATCATTTTTGCATGCATTGACTGAGTTTCAGTGGTTATTCGAGCATATTTTAGCATGGCATACTTTTTTTTTGGCTGGTTTGGTGAGCCCTCATGTGTTTCACATACTTGTAATGTAAATCATGGTTCACTAGCTTTCTTTGCATGCTTTGTTGACCCTTGATTTTAGCACTTTTTGGCCTTGCCTTAAACTGATTTTGTGCATATTTTGGACTACCCTATCTCTGTTTTTGGGTCTCATGGTCGAATGGTGTTTGTTTTGCATGCTTGTGGTTCAATACACTTGCTTAGCTTTGAGTTTCGGGGTCCATTACATGCATATACTGAGGTATTTTCTTGTTTTGGGCCCATTATACATCATATTTCAGAGCTTGTTTGAATGTCATATTGTCATGTTTTATACTCTTTAAATACGTTTGAGAGTCGAGCTTGTATGCCTCATTTACCGACCATTGAATGAGCTCCATTTTGTTGCATTTCAAGCCATCAGTTTAGGCCATTTCCCCACCGTTTCAGACCTGCCTAGGGTCTGTTTGGGGTTGATTTTGCCATTAGTGCATTGTTTTGGGTACCTCTAGAGTAACGCACTTCACTAGTTTCGGTACCCGAGCCCCCTAGCTTGCATTGTGTGCCATGTTTGTATGTTTCGGGACCATTTTGTATCATGTTTCAGAGCTGGAATTTGTGTGTTTGTATGCCATATTGCATCCTTTTCCATGCTTTGGTAGAGTGGCATTTGATGCCTTAGGATCGATCCCTTGCATCGTGCATGTTTGCATGTGTTTCGGTTGTCTCATTTCCATCATATGGCCACTGATGTGAGTGTGGCTGAGGTCCACTCATGTTGGTGTAAGTCTATCGTGTATTGTGTATGCCATTTCAGTCTATAACATTGCGTATGCTAGGTTGCATGTTAGAGCATTGTGTATGCCATGTTACATCACGTGCATTGTGTATACCATTTTTTAGTCCATAGCATTGCGTATGCTAGGTTACATGTTAGTCGCATTGTGCATGCCATCTCATTTGCATTGTGTTTGGGATAAGAGTTAGCCCAAGCACGGGAAACGAGGGACGTTTCGTACTCAAAGTGACGAAACGTGTCTCAATTCCCGGTCGCCGACACTCCAGATTAACCATGATGGAGTCTAGGCCTTGTTGTGTTTATATGTGCATTCATTTCACATCGAGTCGTGCAATTCGACTCCTCGGCCATCGTGCATCGAGATGCGTGATTGGTGGCACGAGGATCGAGGTGTGCATACATATGTGAAAATACTTTGCCATGCTCCTTTCTTGCTCTCTGTTGCAGCAAATCAGAAACCAGCAACTTCCTAAAGCCTTGCATAGCATTCCGGGATCAATTGCAAACAGAGGCGAATCGGGGCATCGCAATGGATTTCCGCACAAGGCAACTCGAGCATGCATCTTTCATCATTCGAAACAGAGCTGAGGCAGTCCATGAATTTGCATGCTAGTTTATTGCTTTCCTAGTTAATTTGTTAATTAATTAGGGTTTTGTAATATTTAATTATTCATTCGGACTGTAATTATTTATTCGGACTGTATTATTCATTTGGACCCTCCGAGGAGGGCAATGTTGTAATAAGTGTGTGTGGGTATGATGTATGTCTTCCAACCCCACGTCTTTCTCCCTTTTATTTACCAGCTTATGATGGTTAGTTTTAGGGCATGTTTCAATTAGCATCTATATGTTCGCATGTTTGCATTCATTCATTTGTCTTGCATGCACTGGGCTCGGCTCATCATACTAACCGCATTGTATTTCAATATCAAGTTGAATACATGTATCAATTGTTGCATTTCATATGCCATTATAGAATAGCCGAGCCTATCTAAGTTGCATTCCTGCATGTGTTGCATTAGGTATCTCAGCATAGTTAGGATTCATGCATGTTTTCTAATTAGCTTCTTTCTTTGGCTCGGAGTACTCAGTAAGTGTTTATGCTTTAGCATCCTTGCATGCGTGTGAGTGACTGACATGATAGCATGCTTACCATGAGGCTATGTGCTTATGTGATATAACTGCCTGAATGCCTGTGGGTGAAGGTTGGGTTGCTTGAGTTGGAATAATTCATCGAAACCCGTGTTTTAGCATACTTGCGAGTAGTAAACTTCAATCCATTTTCAAAACAAACGGATATGCGATGCTTTGTTCCAACTTAGGCAATCCAGTCTATACTTGTATGCTATGCATATCACATAGTAATTCTAGGCTAATAAACCGGAATAAGAGCACATGTGTTTTCAAAAACTCGATATCATGATTAGTAGAGGCCGATCCTTTGATCGGGCGAGCGGGGGTACTCATGAAATAACATTCCCCAATCGTACCCAATTTCCCGAGCCAAGGCAACTTTGGTGATGACGGACATGTGGCCTTAGGCACGAGTCAAGGTTTCCTAAATTCCCCCCAAAATAAAATATTTAGGTGGCGATTCTGTATCTGGCAAAGCAATCCATGTTTGGCACTTCTTTCAAAAAATCTGTTTTCAAAAACGATTTGCCAGATTTGGACTCTTTGATGATTCATCGGTCTTGCATTGCACTCTGTGAGATTAGATACAGGACCATGACTTTGAGTCCTGAACTGTAGTGAGCCCAAATGAACAAAACGGGATTCCCTCCCAGGACGTTCGGGTACGTCTACACTAAGCCAAAATCATGCTAAAAACGAGGCTCAAAGCACAAAGTATGTTAAGGCAATTTCATGGCATTACAAGACAAGTATGCAAGGCATGCATGGTGTGTCTAAACCAATTAAAAACAGTGCTATATCACGGCAAAATAAGCACAAATACTACTTAAGACATGGCCAACATGAACTTAAACAAGATGCTCACACATGAGACTAAAATGACAAATTTTGAAAGCAACAAGGAGAAGGGATGGCCCTCTCCTTCTTAGGACCTTAAAGCACCATCCTCACCATTGAAATCCCTCTGGATTTCAATGGTGAGGAGGCCAAAACAAGATGGTCCCAGAGCTCACCAAAATAGCACAAAATGGGGGCCAAACAAGGCCTAAGAGGGGTGAAACAACCCCAAACACCAAAGAGACCTTAAACAACTATTTTAACCACTCAAAATCAGAACTTTTATTAGTTATACACACAGCCTAAAAATAGGTGCAAGGATGGTTAAAAGGCTATGCAAAAATGGGGAATAAAGGGGTAAGTTTCTTACCCTTGAAGACCTTCTTCACAACGACCACTCCAGCAGCCTCTCCAAGCTTAGATCAACTCAAGAACTCTGAAAATCACTCCTTAGAACCTCAGTAGCCAAAGGAAAGTGTAACACTAGGTGTTTGTGTACAAAACTATGAACAAAACACCTTAAACATACACAAAATGGAAGGAGAAGGAAATATAGAGATAAAATAGATACACAATCCTCTAACCCTAATCTCAGAGCTCTGGAATTTTTTTAACCCTTGAGGAGGGAGGAGAAGGCCTCCCTTTATAGAGATTCACTCTTGCAAAGCTTACAAAACAAGCTAAGCAAAAGTGAAATCCCTCCATACACGTGTATGGAGGGGGTGAAAAGTGGGTGCCAGCTATCACAGCTGGCACAAAATATCTGCCAAAAGCAGATGCACAGTGATCGGCCAGCCAAAAATGACAAATTGGCCAAAAAAATGGTCGGCCGACCACAAAGAGTGCCGACCGGCCAAACATTTGGCCGATGGCAACAAAACAATGGCCGGTGGCCTCAAGCCATGGTCGGTGAGGTGTGGGGATGGCCAACAAGCCATTTCTTGCTCCTCAAAAGCAAACACAAGTGTTTGGTGCAAAACCAAACACAAAACAGTCGAGTCGAGAGGTCTTGGGGCAAGGCACGTGGCCGAGGCCTCCGAGAACTCAGGACGAACACGAACAATGATGATCACCGAGTGTTCAAACGTGACGTCCAAGTCTTGAGGACGGTCAAAAATGGGGTGTCTACACTTGTTTTCGGTGTGGCATGACCGGCCACGTGATGAAAGATTGTCCGCTGAGATTCAACGATACTAATCGTCCTGCAACAAGTTCAACTCGATCTACTCCTGTAACATGGTCAAATGTCAGAACTAATGCCAGAGGCAACACTAGAAATAAGATGTTAAGACAAGGGAGAGTGTTTGCACTAGTTCCTAGAGATGTACAAAATACCGAGTCTATGGTGTCAGGTACAATCTCTATTTGTGCTCAAAATGCCTTTGTGTTGATAGATTCAAGTTCCACTCATTCATTTGTATCGCATACTTTTTCTCAGAAATGAACTAGACCTTTAGAACCTATGAACTGTTTAATATCTGTGTCTACACCATCTGGAGGTTCTATGGTGTGTGCTTATGTTTATCTGGCATGTGATATTATGATTGGTGATATGACATTATACGTTGATTTGCTTCCTTTGAGCATTGACCATTTTGATTGTATATTGAGCATGGATTGGTTGATGAAGTATTGTGCAACTATTGATTATGTGAATAAAACTGTTGTGTTTTGACCACCTGGCATGCTTGAGTTTGTATTCGTTGGGAATGGGATAATTCCTCCACCGTATTTGATTTCTTTTGTGAAAGCCACAAAGTTGTTAAAAAAGGGTGCCGAGGTTACTTATGTTGCGTTTTAACTATGGCTTTTAATAGTTCTATTATTGAGAACATCCCCGTGGTAAATGAATTTCCTGATGTATTTCCAAATGAATTATCCGAAGACTTAATTGATAGAGAAATCGAGTTTACTATCAATGTCGTACTCGGAACACAGCCAATTCAAAAAAACCCTTATCGCAACACAACCAATTTCAAAAAAACCCTTATCGCATGTCAACCTTTAAACTCAAAGAATTGAAAACCCAATTACAAGACTTACTAGACAAGAAGTTTATCTGTCCAAGCTTTTCATCTTGTGATGCTCTAGTTTTGTTTGTTAAGAAGAAAGATGGGTCTTTGAGGTTATGTATAGACTACCGTGAATTGAATAAAGTAACCTTGAAGAACAAATATCCACTACCTCGAATAGATGATCTGTTTGACCAATTCCAAGGAGCACAAGTGTTCTCTAAGATAGACCTTAGATCCAGGTATCACCAGTTAAAGGTCAAAGCAGATGACATAAAGAAAACCGCATTCAGAACTACATATGGACACTACAAATTTTTTGTAATACCATTTCGGGTAACAAATGCACCTACAACGTTTATAGACTTAATGAATTGGGTTTTCAAACAATTTCTTGATGAATTTATTGTAGTATTTATTGATGATATATTGATTTACTCCAAAAGTAGGAAAGAACATGAAAGTGATTTGAGAACTGCCTTACAGATTCTAAGAGAGAAGAGGTTGTATGCAAAACTTTCCAAATGTGCATTTTGGCTTGATAGCATAGCATTTCTAGGACATGTGATCAACAAAGATAGTATATCAGTAGACCCACAGAAAATTAAGGCCATTGTAGACTGGCCAAGACCAACCAATATGTCAGAAATCAAAAGTTTTCTAGGGCTTGCAGGTTACTATCGCAAATTTGTGAAAGACTTTTCGAAACTTGCTATGCCACAAACACAGTTGACACAGAAAAATGTACCATTTTATTGGATTGACTAATGGGAATCAGCCTTCCAGGAATTGAGGACTTGATTGGTAACTGCACCTATCCAGACATTGCCTAACGGAACCGATGGGTTTCAGATTTACAGTGATGATTCTTATAAAGGCTTGGGGTGTGTTTTAATGAAGAATGAGAAGGTAATTGCGTATGCCTCTCGGCAACTCCGGCCACATGAAGAAATATCCAACACATGACCTTGAATTAGCAGATGTGGTGATTGCTTTGAAGATTTGACGACATTATCTGTATAGTGTGACTTGCAAGGTGTATACAGATCATAAAAGATTGAAGTATTTCTTCACCCAAAAAGTACTGAACATGAGACAAAGGCGATGGCTTGAATTAATCAGGGATTATGATTTGCAGATCTTGTACCATCCGGGAAAAGCCAATACCATTGCAGATGCCTTGAGCTGGAAATCCATTGGCAATTTTCATGTTTGCTCACCGGTCAAAGGGAGTTATTATGTGACTTGGAAAAGAATGAGATTGAAATTGTGTTGCGTGAACGAGGCGGGATCTTAACCGTCATTTCCGCACAACCTGCAATCATTGAGGAGATTAAGGAGAAACAACTGGAAGATGAATTCTTGAAAAAAATTCATAATGAGATTGATTCAAAACCAAAATCAGGATTTGTGTTGGAGAACAATGTATTGAAATTTCAGAGTCAACTTTGTGTGTCGGACTATCTAGATTTGAGAAAATGAGTTATGGTTGAAGCTCACAATTCAAAATTTGCTATGCATCCGGGTAATACAAAAATGTACAAAGATTTGAAGCAAAACTTCTGGTGGTTGGGAATGAAGAAAAGTATTGCTGACTATGTGGCTAGATGCTTGCATTGCAAACAAGTGAAAGCCGAACATCAATGACCCGCTGGATTGCTACAGCATGGAAATTGGAGCATAATACCATGGACTTCATTGTTGGACTGCCTTGTTCTTCTCGAGGTATGGATTCTATCTAGGTCATAGTTGATCGATTGACTAAATCTGATAATTTCTTACCTGTGAAAGCTTTTTATAATGTGGATAAGTTAGCTAACATTTATGTAAATGAGATTTGAGATTACACGGTGGGCCAGTATCTATTGTATCTGGTAGAGATCCTAAGTTCACCTTAAGATTCTGGCAAAGTCTATAACAAGCTTTGCGAACTGAGTTAAGACTGAGCAGTGCATATCACCCACAGACAGACGGCCAATCAGAAAGAATGATATGAACCTTGGAAGATATGCTTAGAATGTGTGTCCTAGATTTCCAAGGCAATTGGGAGACTTATCTGCCTTTGGCTGAGTTTGTGTATAACAACAGCTACCATTCAAGTATCGGTATGGCTCCTTATGATGCTTTGTATGGTAGAAAATGTTGTTCTCCGATATGTTGGGTCGAGGTAGGTGGCAGACCTTTATTGGGACCGGAACTTATGTAAGAAATGACAGAAAATATGAAATTGATTCAACAAAGATTGAAGACTGCACAACGCTGCCAAAAGAGTTATGCAGATGTCTGAAGGCGTGATAGAGAATACGAAGTCGGGGATCATGTGTTCATAAAAGCGACTCCAATGAAAGGACAAACTCGGTTTGGTGTGAAAGGGAAGCTGGCACCGAGATATGTTGGACCGTATGAAATCCTTAAGAAGATCAACCCAGTGACGTATCAAGTAGCCTTACCGCCGATCATGGAACATATGCATAATGTTTTTCATGTTTTGATGCTTCAGGAATATTTGCGATATCCATTCCATGTGATTAAGCCGACTCATGTGCTTCTGATAGATGACTATACATACGAAGAAAGGCCAATACAGATTGTTAACCGCCGAATCAAAAGATTAAGGAACAAAGAAATTCCATTGGTGAAAGTTGATCGGAAAAACCATGGAGGGACTTGTACGACTTGGGAGACCAAGGAAGATATGATGAAGAGGTACCTAGATTTGTTTCCTCTAGACCCGACATTCTTCCAAAATGAAGGTAATTCGAGTTTAGAAGACTAAACTCTTTTAAGCGGGGAGACTGTAACAACCCTGACTCGCGATTAACCGTTAAATCATGATTAAGGATGCTTAATGAGTAACCAAGATGAAATTCTAAATTAATTGCTTGTGTGTGACATTGTTTGAGTTTCTATCTGTTTATCGTAGAAAGATATGTTTGTATTTTTGTTCTGTTCTACGAATTGAAGGCCTAATCGGCATCCGATCACGAAATTGACTTGATTTCTGTGTTAGTTAGAATTTTTAGAATTTTATGGTAGCTTTAATTAAAATTCAATTTGGAACAAATTAAATTAGAATAATTATGCTCATTGATTAGTTAAAGCCTAAAATTACTAAGTCAACTTAATTAGGCCTATATAAGGCTCATGTATATTCTAGACTACATTTTACACTCTCACTCTTCCTTCTTGAAGTATCAAATGTGAGAGTGAGAGAGGGAGGTTAAGTGTTGGGCTTGGAAATCTAAGGAGAGGAAGAAAAATTGTAGAGAATTCAAGGTGTTAACCTAAGTGACTCAACCATTTGAACATCTAGGACACAATTAATCTTCTAAGGTAAGAACTTCTACCTCCTAATTGTAATTTAGATGGTTCCTACAAGAAATCAAGTGTGATAGGTGAATTACCATGAGAATTGAGCTTTAATGGATGAATTCGATGCATGCATTCATATATCATAGCAATTTGAGTTTGAATTTCACACAAGTCTCACATGCATGTGTCTATCTTGACCTCGTTTTGAGAATTCATCACATTTCTTACCATTTGACCATAACTGATCATGTTTTGGAAAGTTTAAGTTCATGTCAATTCATGCATGTCATGCTCACATCATATTCTTAAGTTTCAAGTTGAATTTTGAGCAATTGGCAAGCTTTTGGGCCTTGATTTGGTGAAATGGTTTTGAATTCATGATGTTTGACAAGTTTACATGATTTGTGGGTGTGAAATTGAATTGTGAACTTGGACGAGTCACCTGGGATTTCCAGATTCTGCTTCTCTGCTTGAGTGACAAGATCTTGAGCTCAAGTGACCCCTCTGTGTTTTCCACATCTGCTCGAGCGATCTCAAGTTGGCTCGAGCGTAAAATGCATGCTCCTAGAAGTTTACCATTTTTGCAGACCACTCGAGCGACAATAGTTGCGCTCGAGCGAAGACCTCAGTCTCACGCTTGAGCAACCTTCAAGCGTGCGTCGAGCAGAAAAATTAAGTAACCAGTATTTTTGTAAAGTTTACAGACCGCTCGAGCAAGGGAAGTTGCGCTCGAGCGAGACCTCTGTTTTAAGCATATGTGCCTAAGTGTTGAATAGTGTAGCTCGACTTTTTCGCGCCCTCTTTCGAAGAGCTCGAATTGGTCCTACAGTTCGGACTCCTGTCACGGTTCTAAATCTAATCTCACAAAGTGCAATGTGAGACTGATAAACACCAAAGAGTCCAATCTGGCAAATCATTTTGGAAATTCAGATTTTAAATCAAATAATGCCAAAACTGGACTACTTTGCCAAATTGTAGAGTCGCCACCTAAATATTTTGTTTTTGGAAAATTTAGGAAACCCTGACTCGTACCAAAGGCCACGTGTCTGTCATCACCAAAGTTGCCTCGGCTCGGGAACTTAGGTACGAAAGGGAAAGGTCCTGAAATGAGCACCCCCGCTCGCCCAATCAAAGATCAGCTTCTATTAATCATGATATGTTGTTTTATAAACACATGTGTTCTTATTCCGATTATGAGCTAACTTTTCTATGTGACGCACACAAGCAAGTACAGACTAAATCGCAAGAATTGGAACAAATCAACTCATGTTTATTTTCGAAAATGGTTTGAGGTTGCTACCCTCAAGTGGGCTAAAATGCGGATTTGCCACCTCAAGTGGGCTTAAAACATGATTTGCCACTTCACAAAGTGGGCTTAAAAATCACAATCATCAAATTGTTCCAATTCAAGTAATCAAGCCTTCATCCACAGGCATTCATGCAGTTTATCAAGTAAGCACATAGCATCATGGCAAGCATGCGAAACATAGCAACACTCACACTTATGCAAGTATGCTAAAGCGTAAAACTTACAGTGCACTCCAAGCCAAAACAAAAGCTAGTTAGAAATATGCATGATCCTAACTATACAAAATGCCTAATGCAACATATGCAATAATGCAATTAATAGGCTCGGCTACCTAATCATGGCATATGAATGCAACAGTTTGATAGCATGCTTTGAATCACGTATTCAAAGAACTATTGAATTTACAATGAACGATGCAAGACAAATGAATGATGCAAATATGCAAGCATAAGGTATGCTAATTGAAACATGATCCCATCAAAAGCGGATAAATAAAAGGGAGAAAGACCTGGGGTTGGAAGACATGCACACACACACGCACACTTATTACAACATTGCGCCCTCACAAAGGAGGGTCCAAATGAATAAGCTAACTAGTTGTGCTAATTATTACAAACCAAAACATAATTAACTATTCTAGCTAATTATTACAACACAATTGAAATAAATTAACTAACTATTCTAAGCTAGCTAAGATATTACAAACCAAATTGAACTTATTAATTACAACACTTGAATTGAATAATTAGTTATGCTAACCAACTAAAGCAATTTAAACAAAGCAAGTTATTAATTACAACACTTGAATTGAATAATTAGTTATGCTAACTAACTAAAGCAATTTAAACAAAGCAAGTAAATGGCCTCGAAGGCGAGGGACGCATGCATGCTCAATTGCTCCACCCGAAAATGCCCTTGCCTTGCCATCGGATGCCTCTGTTTACACTCATTTGATCACTGAAAATTGTACCAACTTCCAGGTTGCCTCTGCTCCAACACAGAAACACATTTGTGCAAAGCTTCACTGGTGGTCAGTCGGCCACAAAAAGTGGCTATCGGCCACCTTAACTGGCCGGTCGGCTAGTTTAAGTAGCCGGTCGGCCACCCCCATTTCTGGACTTCTACTTTTGCTGCAACAGAGAGCAACAGAGGCAAAGCAATGCATTTTTCAAGGGATGTGTATATTGCCACCCTCCTTATCATATCTTAAGCTCAAAAGAATGTAGCCCTTGGCTCTCAAGCCATCAACCAAGCATTTTCAATGCATGATGGCTAGAAAACCAAGCTTGTACAAGCTTAATGAATGCACAAATAAGACTCGAAGGACCTCCACCCTATCACGCATGATCAAGAGTGTTGGTGACCAAGAAAAGTGGCACGTTTCATCACTTTGAGTATGAAACATCCTATTTTTCTTGTGTTTGGATTAACGTCCGATCCTAACACATGCAATGCAACACAACATGCTTATCTTACTCAAGTTTTACTTGTCATGTTTTGTTTACACATTTTAGATTACCGATTAGTCCTTTAACTGATTAAGTCCAAAGTGAAAGTCCTCTAGTTGGAAAGAGGTCCTAAGCCACAATTGCCTTGAGCATGAAAGAGGCCTCATGCTGTTGGTTAGTAGAAAACCTTAACGGAGGATTAAAACCATTAGGCATGAGAGCCTCAATTTCACACTCAAGCCAACAAGGGCTCAAGGCCACTTTCAAAACAAAGTAAAAAAGTGAAGAATAGAGGAGATTGCAGACATTTCAGTGCTAATATGGCATGCAAAATGACACTAAATCATGCAAGCAACACATGCCCAACATGTTAAGAGCCAAAAGCATCAAACTAGTGAAGATCACAACACTATAAGCATGCAACATAAAGCTCAATTGACCAAACTAGCTCTGGACAGAGTTAAAACATGCCAAAACAGTGGCTAAAACATGCTGAGATTGAAGCATAAAAGGCTAGAAAAACATGCTCATATGTTAGCTCGCAAACAAGACTCAAGACACAACTCTCAAAAGCAATGAAAGAGTGAAATAAGTGAGAGTGTGAAAGAGCTATATGCACTGAAATCACATGCAAAATGATGCTACAACATGCAAGCCACTCAAACACTTCTTGCTTAAAGCCTCAAAACAATGAGCTAGTGAAGACCATTACATTATAGGCATGAAACACAAGCCTCGAAGGACTTAACCAACCCAAAACAGAGTTAAAGTAGGCCAAAATAGTAGCTAAAACAACTTGAAGTTAAGCTAACACAAGCTACAAAAATAGGCTAAACCATTAAGCATGATAGACTAGTAAGCACAATTGCACTACAAGTACAAAAAGCAAGCAACAAATGCTCCAACCAACCCAAAATAGAGTTGAAACATGCAAAAACAGGGCCTAAAACATGCTGAGATTAAGCTAACATAAGCTACAAAATCAAGCTAATATGTAGTGCTAACTAGGCACGCAAGAGAGGCACAAGGAGGAGAGGCTAACCCCTCCATTTTTTAACTTCAAAACATACTTTTTACCACTGAAATAACTCTGAATTTCATTGGTAAAAAGGCCCAAAAGGCTTCACAAGCCAAAGAGCAAAAAGAGGAGACAACCCCCTAACTCAACAAGACTCAAACCACTATTTTGAAACCTTAAAAACAGAGTTTTTTATGGTTGAAAAACCAGGTCAAAATTGTGTAAAGAGATAGCCAAGCAAGCAACTAAAACAAAGTTTAAATGAGGTAAGCCTTATACCTTTGAAGCACAGCACTAAACATGTCCAAATTCCAGCTCAAACTAACCTTAAGAGCTCAAACTAGGCCTCAAAGAACCTTAGCTCCAAGATGAGGATGTTTGCTTAAGGGTCTCTTTGCAAAAGTGTAGAGAATTCTCACTTTCAAGCACAAAATAGAGAGAGAGAGAGAGAGAAAGAGAGAGAGAGAGAGAGAGAGGAAATATGCTCACAAAATATCCAACGTCCTCAAAGGCTTGCATTCATCCCTCATTATATAGAAATCCCTCCATTATATAGAAATCCAAGCCAAAGGCTTGCATTCATCTCTCTATACACGTATATGGAGATGGCATTTAGTGATCAACAGCTGGCACAGCTGACAAATAAAATATCTGAAAAAGGAGAAAAATGGCCGTCGGCCACTTTAGGTGGCTGACCGGCCATCTCACCTAGCCGACCGACCACTTCAAGTGGCCGACAAGGGAGAAAAGTTGGCGACAAGGCCAAAAAGTGGCCGACAAGGCCCTTCCCCCATCCAGGTAAGAGGCACCAAGGTTTGGTCCAAAAACAAGCGCAAAACAAAGATGGTTTAGAGGCTCAAAGACAAGGCGTTCCGCCGGGAACTTCGGGCACTCAAAACGAGTACAAACAAGCACAATCATCGAGTGCACAAACAATGACATCTAAGTCTTGAGGTCGGTCAAAAATGGGGTGTCTACAAATAGTATGTTTTGGCATCCTCCTTGCATCCTAGGCATTCCTAAGCCCTACTTAAGATATAATGATGTGGATAACAAGCAGAAACACACCAAAAGAATAAAGAACTTAGTTAATAATTCTGGGTGTGTAATTCAATACGTATTCATTCTGTATCTGTGTAGGTTACGCACCGCAAGTTATCTGATTTGTCTGCTCTGTTGTTCGCTTTGGAGCCATCTGTGAGTAATAACTTCGTAAAGCTATGTTCAACTTTATTTATTTTCTGTATGTGGAATAAGATCTGTTTTATGAAATGTTATGCTACGTACAATGAATGATTGTCCAGTTTCTGACAAGCACTAGTGGCATAATTCTGTGGTCCAAGTATATGATATGTTCCCGATACTGGAGGTTCCTATGTAGAATTGGCAAGTTTGTTATCTGTTCCCAGTACTGGAGGTTCCTTTGTGGAACTGGCAAGCATGTTATCTGTTCTCGTACCAGAGGTTCCTTTATGGAACTGACAAGTATGACCCTTAATGCTCTGTATTTAATTTGTTACCGCTAATGGATGTACCACATATGAACAAGCATGAATTCTAATTTCTGTATATGATTCAAATAAGAAGATGAATATGAATTTGTTTTTAATTTCTGAATCTAGTGGGACATTATTTATTTAACCATTTACTCTGTTATTATTCATTGGGCTTCCGCTCACTGTTTCTATTGTGTATGTAGGTGAGTAGCTGCGTGACCAGGCCTAAGTTGCTGCCTAGAGAGTTTTGGAGTCAACCAGCCACTATGCCTCCTAGGGAGGTTCCAATTTATAGAAGTCAAGTTTTGTGGATCATGCTAAGAACGCTTACGTTTAGTTTCATTTTTGTTTATCCGTACATTGGGCTAAGTCCCTTTTTATAATACTTTTATCGTGTTGCATGTCTTATGTAGACATGACATCATATATTATATACTTTATACAAAGTTGTAAATTACCTGCCTCATGTATGTTAACACAGCTCAATGGACTATGTATATATGCTATTTTGTTCAGAGACCTTGGGTAATCCAAGGTTTTATTGACGTTAAACCTATAGGGGCGGGTTTGAGTTGTGACAAGCTATCCAAGGAAGGATATCCAGTGGAAAGGTAGAGAGGGGCTTGAATGTGCATTCTGACTCAAGTGTGAGGTATTTGGATCGTCTTTTTGTGCCAGAATCTTGTAGGGATGAGGTACTCTGAGAGTTCATCCATTCATGCCTTGCAGTACACCAGGGAGGCACAAAGATATACCACAACGTTAGCCTCCAATTTTGATGGAAGGGGATGAAGAGAGATGTAGCCTTGCTTGTTTCAAGGTGTCTTACCTGTCAATAAGTGAATGTCGTGCACCAACGACCAGTGGGTTTGTTGTAACCCTTACCTATAACCGAATGAAAATGGGAGCATATAATAAGGGATTTTGTAGTGGGTCTTCCAATGACTCAATGGGGTAATGATGCCGTATGGGTGATAGTAGACCGATTAACTAAATCAGCACACTTTGTACCTATGCACACGAGTGACTCAGTTGATTATCTTGCCGACCTTTATGTTAGGGACATAGTTCGACTACATAGGGTCCCTATGACTATTGTTTCGAATAGAGATCCATGTTTCACGACTCAGTTATGGCAGAGCCTTTAGAATGCCTGCAACATTAGATTGACATTTAGCATCACCTATCATCCTTAAACTGACGAGCAATCCGAGCGAACCATTCAGATCTTAGAGGACATGCTTCAGGGTTGTTTTCTGGATTTTAAGGGGTTGTGGGAGAGGCATTTACCTTTGGTGGAGTTTGCCTATAATAATAGCTTTCAAGCGTGTATTGGTATGGCACCGTTTGAGGCCTTGTATAGTCAACCGTGTAGATCTCCAATGTTTGGGCCGATGTGGGTGATGCACCTATGTTAGGTCCAGAATTAGTCTCGGAAACGATGGAGAAGGTCACACTTATTTGTAAGAGGTTAGCTTCGGCTCAAAGTCGCCATAAGAGCTATGTCAACCGTAGGAGGAAACCTTTATCTTTTGAGGTAGAAGATCACGTGTTCTTGAAAATATCACCAAGACGGGATTTAATGAGAATTGGGAAGAGCGGGAAGTTGTCTCCTAGATTTGTTGGGCCTTTTGAGATTCTAGAGTGGATTGACAAGGTAGCTTATCGTTTGGCCTTGTCGTCTCAACTTTTCGAGGTTCTTGACATGTTTCATATTTGTATGCTCTAGAAGTACGAGCCTGATCCTTCACACGTGTGGGATTGGACTGGGTTAGAGGTAGATGAAGACGCCTCGTACGAGGAGAGACCATTGCAGGTTTTAGATACTCGGGACCAAGCTTTGCAAGGCAAGACTATTCCATTGGTTAAGGCGTTGTAGCGACACTATAGGGTTGAAGAGGCAACTTGGGAGTGTGTAGCAGAAGTCCGTGAGAACTATCCAGATCTATTTCTTGATATTTGGGACTTGTGTTGAAAATCTTATTCATGTCATAATATAAATTTTGTATATGTTTTGGAAAGTCAAATTGTAATATTTGGTGTTGAAAAACTCTATTTATCCTTGTTACAAGTATGGATGATCAGTGATTTGATTTGCATTCAGTGATTGTTGCCTTGTTTTAAATTTTGGAGACGAAATTCTTTATGGAGGGAGATTATAACGGTTCCGATTTAGACCTGACTTATTTCTTACTTTGAATCTGGGAATCCATGTCCATGACTATTGTTCATTTCATTTTTTTTTTTCTTGTGCTGGTTGAGTTTGATTATTTGGTAGTGATGGTTGTGTTTAAAATAGGTTGGGTGGTTAGTTTTTCAAAAGAGTTGTTGCCTAGATTTTTGCATATTCGCTCGAGCGGTCTTTATGCGCTCGAGTGGTCTTTTACAGTCTGCAAAACTACTGGAAGTAAGGAATCATCACTCAACCGGTCTTTCTTGCGCTCAAGCAATTTTTTGCAGGTCTGAACTTCTATGAGGGGGTCATTGTGTGCTCAAGCAATGTTTTTGTTCACTCGAGCGGTGTCACTTATTGTGCCTGACGCTCGAGCAGTGTTTTGGTCATTCAAGCAGTCTATGCGTATATCAGTCCATGAAAAGGATTTTCTGAGTCACTTTTTCACTTCTCTCTCTCCCTCTAAACATTCCAAAAACCCTAGTTCTTCACTCTCTCCCTAGTTTTGGCATTCAAGCTCCAAATACTCCCAAGCTAATGATTTCTTCACCCTAGCCCTTTGGAGAAAAAATTAGAGCACGTTGAGAGCTTTGTTTTAATCGGAGTAGTTATCGTTTTCGGCTCCACATACTTTAATTCTTACTCTCTCTTGTCTTCTACTTTGAAGTAGGGATTTCATCAACCTTTGGTATGATTTTTCACTTAGTTATTTATCTATTGATAGAATCCAGTGAATTGGAGATTTTTTGTTAAACTTAGGGTTTAGTTTTGAATTGAAAATGAGGGGCTTTCAAATGAGTTCTTAAGAAAAGTTATTGGGATGTGTTTATGGTTGACATATGTTAAAATGGTGGATTTTTTTACTTAAAATTGATTTTGTAAGTAAAAGGGGTTTTGTTATAATATTATGGATATTTGGTTTCTGAAAGAAAATGGAAAATAATGTTGGGTTTTGTAAGAATGGAACAATGTGTATGTTGATGATGATGGAGGAGTTGGATATGTAATATCACTCCCATTTTGAAAATGATGAGATTCTATCTTTGTTGGAAATTATCTGTTGTATAGAAATATCTGTTTGAGCTATCGGTGGATGATAACTTTGATTGTTGTAGAAATTGCATGAGGATTAGGTGAATCGAAACTAATCATTCATACATCTTGCATTGAGCATTGCTGCATACTTATACATTGAAAATGTTTTGTTTTGAGAAAAAGCAGTATATACCTTAGTAAATTTGGTTAAGGGGTGTGGTTGTGCTTGTTATGTTGACCTTTGTATCCTTGGTTTAAAGTTTAGAAACCCCGTGCAATTAGGTGCCGATCCTTCCGGTTAGTACTGGTAAAATGGCTTTGGTAGTGCTTGTATAGCCTACTAGTAGATACATACCTAGAGATTTCTAATATTTTGTATCCACTGTCCTGTTTTCTGTTATGAAAAGGATTATTTTCATAAAGTGATATATAATCTGACATTGCATTGTTTTGAGATGGAAATGCGAAATATTTGACAAATAACATGTATGTACATTGACCTTGTGATTTTGTTAAGATTCATATATTGTGTTAAAGTATCTCTACTAGGTTTTGGCTCACCCTATGTGGAAAACAACTTTCAAGTGCTAATGATAAGCCTCCACCAAAGACATAGCTTGGGAGGACTTAGAGCCAAGAGTTTCTTTTGTTTATTTGATGTAATTATTTTTACATAAGCCTCGGGCTTTAATTATATTGAGTTGAACTCATTTTGATGTATCCAAGCATTGACTTGCAAAGATATAGCCATTAGGGCATCTAATTACCTAATTTTACTTTTATTTTTAGATTTGTGTATCTATGTCACATGCTATAAATTCGGGATCTAGAATTTATGAATGTATATCGCATATGTTATCCTTTGTATGATCAAATTTATAAATGGAATATAAGATATGATGTCATTGATCATTTGTAAAGAATGTTACGAAATGAGCTATTATTATTTATTTCAGGGCGTGATATTGTCAGTAATTTAACATATTTATAACAATGTTCAAAAAAAATTCAGAATAAATAATAGCAAGAATTATTAAATTAAAGGGTTAATTATATCTTTCATCTTTATATTTTGATTCAAATTTTACTTAATTCTTATAGTTTCATATTGAATAATTTTAAACTTTAAGTCAAATTTCAATTTTTTCATTTCCTTCAAATCTTTGATAATTTTTTTTACATGTTACCTTAGAAAATTGACAAGTATCTAAAAAATGTTAAAATTGATAGTTCACTGGATCAATACGGGGAAATCTCTCAAGTATTTAACGAGTAAGGTTGCATTACCTTGTTTTAGGTTCTCTCTGAGCTTTTATATATTCTGCATGGTAGACTCCTTAGTAGGACTCTAATTCCCTTTCCTAGAATCCCACTAGGATTATCTTCCTGAAGAATATGGCTTATCCTTTAACACCCTTATCACTAAGTTCAGGTGAAACGGCCTAATAGTCTTAGGCTGACAATCGAGCTAAACAAATCCGTAGTCCGGTTACACGTCAATGGCGTAACTGTATTTGTTGTCTTACTAACTTCAGATAAGACCACCGAACTAAAACCTAGCATCAAGACCATGCTATGTTTGCCCGGTTCAACCATCCCTTGAATTCTTCATTCTGGTCGAAGACCTACGTAGCCTGGTGAAAGTCGTAACGGTCTTCTCAATCCGATCAATAACCAAGCTCCAATTGTCCGGTTGACATTCTTACACTGTTTGCCCAATCAGCCTTCAAGCGTCATTTGCCTAGTTCAATGCCAATTGTGTGGCCCAAACTAATCAAGTCGACTAGGCTTTTTTCCGGCCCAAAACTGGTCCCATGCTAATTTAGTCTGCTCCACTATTTTGATACAAATTACCCTATCACTAAGCAACCTAAAATAGAATATTGGCATGATTAGAATAACTTAGGTAAATATATTTTAATATAATTGAAACAAAACAACGCTCATGATCCCAATTTGCTTAGAATTTCACTCTCGTTGCACAAATTTTAAATTTTAAATTTCATTAAATTTCACTAGTCATGAAATTATTAGCCTACTAGTGGACTTTGTCAATATATTCAAGGCCAAATGCTGTGATGTTGACAATCATGTTTGGTCTCTCACAGTAAAAAATGTTAAAACAAAGCTTTGAAAGTTCTTTTTATTTATTTATTCATAATTATAAAATTTCTTTTGCCATAAATCCTGGTTTTTTAACTCCTACATAACTTGCTTTTAATGTATTGATAATATTATATTTAAAACTTTATTAAAACTACTTTTTATTACCTTATTTATGTCTCGACCGTTTTGTGAGAACGCTTTTAATTCTTTTGGTTTATTCTACGAAATAGTTGTGTTCTATGCAGGGCCGACTCTGACTTTTTGGGCCTAAGGTGGATATAGAATGTGGGCCATGCTCTCATACAAATTTTAATATATATATATTGGTAAAATAGTAACAATTTTCAATTTTATTTTATTTTTTACTTGTACCTTCTATAAATCTATTGCATATGGTACACATAATTATTGACATAAATCATAATTATTGAGATAAATTTTGAACATTTTTTATTGTTAACAATATTAATTTATTCACACATTTTCCTGACATAGTAAATTAAATTGTAAAATTTGATTAACTTCAACCTAAAAAACTATTTCTTCATAAGGAATTGTAACTCGTATAGTCAAATAATATTCTATAAATAATTCATACATTTGGCAAGCAACCATCCATTATTTTTAAATAGTTCACCAATTCAATTGTGTGTTTGAACCTTGATTTTTAAACTAGTAATACTATAATGTAGTATTTCACTGAAATGAAATTGAATTGAATGAAATGGTTATTCCTTAGTTGTTTATAAAATTACTATTCATTTACAATGGTGAATGATAATTTCATTTGTAATATATTTTAGTTAATTAAACATGAAAATGGACCATGTTAAAAAAAATGTGAAGATGGACACTATCATGAAATGATTACTCTATTCAATTTATTTTAATAAACCAAACATAATTTATGGCTGAAATAATTAACCAAACATAACTTAATATCGAAATTATTTTGGGGCCCTATTTTTTAAGCAGTATTTGGGGGCCTGAGGCAGCAACCTTACCTGCTTGGCCTTAACGCCAACCCTGTGATGATGGTTGAGAACGAAAATGGAGTGGTTACAGCGATGGTGATGGTTGCAGTCGTGGAGCGACAGAGGGAGTAGTGGTTGTCGCAATGAGGGCCTGCGAAGGTGGTTGTCATGACGGTGGTGATGGTCGTGGCAGTGAGACGACAAAGGAAGTGGCAACTGTGGCTAGATGGTGATTCCAAGTGATGGTGGGCGGAAGTGATGGTGGAAGAAGTTAGGGTTCTTTAGGTTTTGGGTACAAGGAGAAGAGTGGATAGAACAATAGAATTGTAAAATAAATAAATAAATAAATAAATAAATTTTGAGAGTGTAAGGAGTTAATTTTATGGTGTAAATAAAATTATTCCATTACAAAATGATGTAACATTGCTTATAGAGTTCACTTTAATCAAGGATCAATGCTAACCCTCAACCAAATCTGTTACAAAAATTGACAGAAAATAATCCTGCCTAATTTTTACGTTGATTCGTGACAATTTTTATCAATTTTCTTGGTGACATTGATACTTGATCAAAGGTAAGACTTTGACTGACTCAATTAAAATGTGAGGATGCAAAATGAGATTGACTGTAAAGTGTAGAAGAGTAGGAGTAATAAGTGTATTTTACACCTTCTAAAAAAAAAGAATATGCTTAAAAAATAAATAAATAAACAAAAATAGAGTCTTCTAACATATTGATTGATAAATTATTATCATATTAAAAATCATAAGTGAAGACTAAGCATGCTTAGCAGAAGGACAATGCATGGAAAATGATATGGTGTTAGAAGTTAAATAGCAAGAGCAATTTGCGCAATGGTCAAACGGTGAGAGACAAAGAACAGAGAGGTTTTGGTCTTTGTGATGGCGATGGTTGTGGCCTAGACAATCCTTTGGGTTTTTTTTTTTTTTTTTCATAGAGAGAGAGAGAGAGAGAGAGAGAGAGAGAGAAAATGACGAGACAGAGAGGCTATAAATAAGAAAATCAATCACGGCAAATTGCTTATATGACTTAAAAAACACGGATTTTAGATGACTGATGTGTGAAGGCATAATAGTTATAATGTGTTTTCAGTGCAATTGACTCTGAGTTCTATTTTAAGAATTTGAACCGTTTACTTTTTAGAATCCATCGCATAGTACGTCCCTATAAAAAGCTAATTTAATTGGACATTGGCAACCTTTTGATCAGAATATATTTACATCTATATAAATGAACAGTACTTGTAGTTTTGAGTGTTAACTTGAATACAAATATGAAATGATTAAAAGACTATCGAAGTCCGATAAACTTTATTTTTTATATGAATATATTACTCGATGAACTTTAAAAAATGAACAACTCATATTATTGAGATAGGATCCGGAGTGGGTCCTACCGACAAAACAATAATGCCTGATGTACAACAACCATCCCATATTCCCAAAAAATACGAGAATGACTTTCATACTATTATTTTTCAACGCTTTCCATATTCTATTTTGTGAGTTTCAATCGAGGCCCACAATGATAATCAGAATTGTTTATCTCGTGGCACCAAGTAAATATGAGTTATGTAAAATATTAATTTTATTGGATATCACTAAACATATGAATATTTTAAATATTATTTTTTAAAAGGGTTGGCAACTATAAGTTTAAACATAAACAATAAAACAAAATATGATTATTAATCTATTCATTGATATTTGATGAAACTAATTTTTTACATAGATGGTCTTCACTACGAAATGTACAAATTGAACGGTTCGAATCATCTTTGAGAATCTAGAGAGCAACCTACAAAACAAAAGTGTAAAAGAGTATGACGAATAGTTGGGTAATTTTATTTTCACACACTAATTTCCCTCAGTGCATACACTTAATAACATTTTCTCATTACACATTGAAAAAATTTAGTACACATCTCTTTATTTCAATAATACCCTCATCTTCAATTTCAAAATCTTTAATTTTTCTTTCATCCACCCACCACTCCTTAGTCGTTGTTGCCGCAACTCTTAGCCATCCATAGCTACCACCACCAATACTCCCAGCTCATCTCCTTCCATGCTAGACCTCTACAGTAAACTTGAAAAGTTGGTGGTTCGTAGTGAGAGGCTTGTGAGAGTGTATTATGGTTCATGGTAGAAGGTGGTGGCAAGCGAGGGTAATAAAGACGACTGGAGAGACAATTTTTACGTTGATTGGTGACAATTTTTATCAATTTTCTTGGTGACATTGATACTTGATCAAAGGTAAGACTTTGGCTGACTCAATTAAAAAGTGAGGATGCAAAATGTGATTGACTGTAAAGTGTAGGAGTGTAGGAGTAATAAGTGTATTTTACACCTTTCTAAAAAAAAAATAAAATGAATATGCTTAGAAAATAAATAAATAAACCAAAATAGAGTCTTCTAACAGATTGATTGATAAATTATTATCATATTAAAAATCATAAGTAAAGACTGAGCATGCTTAAGAGAAGGACAATGCATGGAAAATGATATGGTGATAGAAGTTAAATAGCAAGAGCAATTTGCGCAATGGTCAAATGGTGAGAGACAAAGAACAGAGAGGTTTTGGTCTTTGTGATGGCGATGGATGTGGTCTAGACATTACTCTGGTTTTTTTTTTCCCATAGAGAGAGAGAGAGAGAGAGAGAGAGAGAGAGAGACTATAAATAAGAAAATCAATCACGGCATCTTCATCATTAAATTGCTTATATGACTTAAAAAACGCGGATTTTGGATGACCGATGTGTCAGGGCATAATAGTTATAATGTGTTTTCAGTGAATTTCACTCTGAGTTTTATTTTGACAATTTGAATGGTTCACTTTTTAAAATCTATCTAGTATGTCCTGTAAAAAGTTAATTTAATTGGACATTGGCAACCTTTTGATCAGAATATATTTGCATCTAAATAAATGAACAGTACGTGTAGTTTTGAGTGTTAACTTGAATACAAATATGATATGATCAAAAGACTACCGTTGTCCGATCAACTTTATTTTTTATATGAATATATTACTCGACGAATTTTAAAAAATGAACAACTCAGACTATTGAGATAGGACTCGGAGTGGGTCTTACTGACAGAACAATAGTGCTCAATGTACAACAACCCTTCACTAGACATATCAAATCTATTATTCTATTATTTTTAAAAATAATTTTTTTTTATTGGATAGACTTTGTATTTGACATCAATATAGAGCATGTTAAATTTGACATATTGAGTTTATGCCAAATGCCAACTCAGCATTTGGCATATCGAGTGGACTTCATATTCTTTATGTCAAAATAGAGTTGTTGGACTGCTGTATTGAATTTGACATATCAAGTAGGGGTGTTCTTAGAGAAATTTTGGTAGTCTCCTGTTTGTAATACTGATTTTAAAATGAGTTGAATTTGCTTTTATCTTTTAAATTATTATTATTTTTGGCCGAATATCAAAAAATTAAAAAAATAGAAAGATAATAAAATAATTTAAAATTTATGACCGGCCATCTCACCTAGCCGACCGACCACTTCAAGTGGCCGACAAGGGAGAAAAGTTGGCGACAAGGCCAAAAAGTGGCCGACAAGGCCCTTCCCCCATCCAGGGTAAGAGGCACCAAGGTTTGGTCCAAAAACAAGCGCAAAACAAAGACGGTTTAGAGGCTCAAAGACAAGGCGTTCCGCCGGGAACTTCGGCACTCAAAACGAGTACAACAAGCACAATCATCGAGTGCACAAACATGACTCTAAGTCTTGAGGTCGCGTCAAAAATGGGGTGTCTACAAATAGTATGTTTTGGCATCCTCCTTGCATCCAAGGCATTCCTAAGCCCTACTTAAGATATAATGATGGGATAACAAGCAGAAACACACCAAAAGAAATAAAGAACTTAGTTAATAATTCTGGGTGTGTAATTCAATACGTATTCATTCTGTATCTGTGAGGTTAGCCCGCAAGTATATTGATTTGTCTGCTCTGTTGTTCGCTTTGGAGCCATCTGTGAGTAATAACTTCGTAAAGCTATGTTCAACTTTATTTATTTTCTGTATGTGGAATAAGATCTGTTTTATGAAATGTTATGCTACGTACAATGAATGATTGTCCAGTTTCTGACAAGCACTGTGGCAGTAATTCTGTGGTCCAAGTATATGATATGTTCCCATACTGGAGGTTCCTGATGTAGAATTGGCAAGTTTGTTATCTGTTCCCAGTACTGGAGGTTCCTTTGTGGAACTGGCAAGCATGTATCTGTTCTCGATACCGGAGGTTCCTTTATGGAACTGACAAGTATGACCCTTAATGCTTGTATTAATTTTGTTACCGCTAATGGATGTACCACATATGAACAAGCATGAATTTATTTCTGTATATGATTCAAATAAAAGATGAATATGAATTTGTTTTAATTTCTGAATCTAGTGGGACATTATTTATTTAACCATTTACTCTGTTATTATTCATTGGGCTTCCGCTCACTGTTTCTATTGTGTATGTAGGTGAGTAGCTGCGTGACCAGAGCCTAAGTTGCTGCCTAGAGAGTTTTGGAGTCAACCAGCCACTATGCCTCCTAGGGAGGTTCCAATTTATAGAAGTCAAGTTTTGTGGATCATGCTAAGAACGCTTACGTTTAGTTTCATTTTTGTTTATCCGTACATGGGCTAAGTCCCTTTTTATAATACTTTTATGTGTTGCATGTCTTATGTAGACATGACATCATATATTGTATATACTTTATACAAAGTTGTAAATTACCTGCCTCATGTATGTTAACACAGCTCATGGACTATGTATATATGCTATTTGTTCAGAGACCTTGGGTAATCAAGGTTTATTGACGTTAAACCTATAGGGGCGGGTTTGGGTTGTGACAAGCTATCCAGGAAGGATATCCAGTGGAAAGGTAGAGAGGGGCTTGAATGTGCATTCTGACTCAAGTGTGAGGTATTTGGATCGTCTTTTTGTGCCAGAATCTTGTAGGGATGAGGTACTCTGAGAGTTCATCCATTCATGCCTTGCAGGATACACCAGGGAGGCACAAAGATATACCACAACCGTTAGCCTCCAATTTTGATGGAAGGGGATGAAGAGAGATGTAGCCTTGCTTGTTTCAAGGTGTCTTACCTGTCAATAAGTGAATGTCGTGCACCAACGACCAGTGGGTTTGTTGTAACCCTTACCTATAACCGAATGAAAATGGGAGCATATAATAAGGGATTTTGTAGGTGGGTCTCCAATGACTCAATGGGGTAATGATGCCGTATGGGTGATAGTAGACCGATTAACTAAATCAGCACACTTTGTACCTATGCACACGAGTGACTCAAGTGATTATCTTGCCGACCTTTATGTTAGGGACATAGTTCGACTACATAGGGTCCCTATGACTATTGTTTCGAATAGAGATCCATGTTTCACGACTCAGTTATGGCAGAGCCTTTAGAATGCCTGCAACATTAGATTGACATTTAGCATCATCTATCATCCTTAAACTGACGAGCAATCCGAGCAAACCATTCAGATCTTAGAGGACATGCTTCAGGGTTGTTTTCTGGATTTTAAGGGGTTGTGGGAGAGGCATTTACCTTTGGTGGAGTTTGCCTATAATAATAGCTTTCAAGCGTGTATTGGTATGGCACCGTTTGAGGCCTTGTATAGTCAACCGTGTAGATCTCCAATGTGTTTGGGCCGAGGTGGGTGATGCACCTATGTTAGGTCCAGAATTAGTCTCGGAAACGATGGAGAAGGTCACACTTATTTGTAAGAGGTTAGTTCGGCTCAAAGTCGCCATAAGAGCTATGTCAACCGTAGGAGGAAACTTTATCTTTTGAGGTAGAAGATCACGTGTTCTTGAAAATATCACCAAGACGGGTTTAATGAGAATTGGGAAGAGCGGGAAGTTGTCTCCTAGATTGTTGGGCCTTTTGAGATTCTAGAGTGGATTGACAAGGTAGCTTATCGTTTGGCCTTGTCGTCTCAACTTTTCGAGGTTCTGGACGATGTTTCATATTTGTATGCTCTAAGAAGTACGAGCCTGATCCTTCACACTGTGGGATTGGACTGGTTAGAGGTAGATGAAGACGCCTCGTACGAGGAGAGACCATTGCAGGTTTTAGATACTCGGGACCAAGCTTTGCAAGGCAAGACTATTCCATTGGGTTAAGGCGTTGTAGCGACACTATAGGGTTGAAGAGGAACTTGGGAGTGTGTAGCAGAAGTCCGTGAGAACTATCCGAGATCTATTTCTTGATATTTGGGACTTGTGTTGAAAATCTTATTCATGTCATAATATTAAATTTTGTATATGTTTTGGAATCAAATTGTAATATTTGGTGTTGAAAAACTCTATTTATCCTTGTTACAAGTATGGATGATCAGTGATTTGATTTGCATTCAGTGATTGTTGCCTTGCTTTTAAATTTTGAGACGAAATTCTTTATGGAGGGAGATTATAACGGTTCCGATTTAGACTTGACTTATTTCTTACTTTGAATATGGGAATCCATGTCCATGACTATTGTTCATTTCATTTTTTTTTTCTTGTGCTGGTTGAGTTTGATTATTTGGTAGTGATGGTTGTGTTTAAAATAGGTGGGTGGTTAGTTTTTCAAAAGAGTTGCTGCCTAGATTTTTGCATATTCGCTCGAGCGGTCTTTATGCGCTCGAGTGGTCTTTTACAGTCTACAAAACTACTGGAAGTAAGGAATCATCACTCAACCGGTCTTTCTTGCGCTCAAGCAATTTTTTGCAGGTCTGAACTTCTATGAGGGGTCATTGTGTGCTCAAGCAATGTTTTTGTTCACTCGAGCAGTGTCACTTATTGTGTCTGACGCTCGAAGCAGTGTTTTGGTCATTCAAGCAGTCTATGCGTACTATCAGTCCATGAAAGGGTTTTCTGAGTCACTTTTTCACTTCTCTCTCTCCCTCTAAACATTCCAAAAACCCTAGTTCTTCACTCTCTCTCCTAGTTTGGCATTCAAGCTCCAAATACTCCAAGCTAATGATTTCTTCACCCTAGCCCTTTGGAGAAAAAATTAGAGCACGTTGAGAGCTTTGTTTTAATCGGAGTAGTTATCGTTTTCGGCTCCACATACTTTAATTCTTACTCTCTCTTGTCTTCTACTTTGAAGTAGGGATTTCATCAACCTTTGTATGATTTTTCACTTAGTTATTTATCTATTGATAGAATCCAGTGAATTGGAGATTTTTTGTTAAACTTAGGGTTTAGTTTTGAATTGAAAATGAGGGGCTTTCAAATGAGTTCTTAAGAAAAGTATTGGATGTGTTTATGGTTGACATATGTTAAAATGGTGGATTTTTTTACTTAAAATGATTTTGTAAGTAAAGAGGGGTTTTGTTATAATATTATGGATATTTGGTTTCTGAAAGAAAATGGAAAATAATGTTGGGTTTTGTAAGAATGGAACAATGTGTATGTTGATGATGATGGAGGAGTTGGATATGTAATATCACTCCCATTTTGAAAATGATGAGATTCTATCTTTTTGTGGAAATTATCTGTTGTATAGAAATATCTGTTTGAGCTATCGGTGGATGATAACTTTGATTGTTGTAGAAATTGCATGAGGATTAGGTGAATCGAAACTAATCATTCATACATCTTGCATTGAGCATTGCTGCATACTTATACATTGAAAATATTTTGTTTTGAGAAAAAGCAGTATATATCCTTAGTAATTTGGTTAAGGGGGGGGTGTGGTTGTGCTTGTTATGTTGACCTTTGTATCCTTGGTTTAAAGTTTAGAAACCCCGTGCAGTTAGGTGCCGATCCTTCCGGTTAGTACTGGTAAAATGGCTTTGGTATGCTTGTATAGCCTACTAGTAGATACATACCTAGAGATTTCAATATTTTGTATCCACTGTCCTGTTTTCTGTTATGAAAATGATTATTTTCATAAAGTGATATATAATCTGACATTGCATTGTTTGAGATGGAAATGGAAATATTTGACAAATAGACATGTATGTACATTGACCTTGTGATTTTGTTAAGATTCATATATTGTGTTAAAGTATCTCTACTAGGTTTTGGCTCACCCTATGTGGAAAACAACTTTCAAGTGCTAATGATAAGCCTCCACCAAAGACATAGCTTGGGAGGACTTAGAGCCAAGAGTTTCTTTTGTTTATTTGATGTAATTATTTTTACATAAGCCTCGGGCTTTAATTATATTGAGTTGAACTCATTTTGATGTATCCAAGCATTGACTTGGAAAGATTAGCCATTAGGGCATATAATTACCTAATTTTACTTTTATTTTTAGATTTGTGTATCTATGTCACATGCTATAAATTCGGGATCTAGAATTTATGAATGTATATCGCATATGTATCCTTTGTATGATCAAATTTAAAATGGAATATAAGATATGATGTCATTGATCATTTGTAAAGAATGTTACGAAATGAGCTATTATTATTTATTTCAGGGCGTGATATTGTAGTAATTTAACATATTTATAGACAGTGTTCAAAAAAAATTCAGAATAAATAATGCAAGAATTATTAAATTAAAGGGTTAATTATATCTTTCATCTTTATATTTTGATTCAAATTTTACTTAATTCTTATAGTTTCATATTGAATAATTCTTAAACTTTAAGTCAAATTTCAATTTTTTCATTTCCTTCAAATCTTTGTAATTTTTTTTACATGTTACCTTAGAAAATTGACAAGTATCTAAAAATGTTAAAATTGATAGTTCACTGGATCAATACGGGGAAATCTCTCAAGTATTTAACGAGTAAGGTTGCATTACCTTGTTTTAGGTTCTCTCTGAGCTTTTATATATTCTGCATGGTAGACTCCTTAGTAGGACTCTAATTCCCTTTCCTAGAATCCCACTAGGATTATCTTCCTAAGAATATGGCTTATCCTTTAACACCCTTATCACTAAGTTCAGGTGAAACGGCCTAATAGTCTTAGGCTGACAATCGAGCTAAACAAATCAGTAGTCTGGTTACATGTCAATTGCGTAACTGCATTTGTTGTCTACTAACTTTAGATTAGACCGCTAGCTAAAACCTAGCATCAAGACCACAGCTATGTTTGCCCAGTTCAACCATCCATTGAATTCTCCATTACTGGTCGAAGGCCTACGTAGCCTGGTGAAAGTCGTAACGGTCTTGTCAACCCGAAAAATAACCAAGCTCTGATTGTCCGGTTGACATTCTAACACTGTTTGCCCAATCAGCCTTCAAGCATCATTTGCCCGGTCCAATGCCGATGTGTGGCCCAAACTAATCAAGTCGACTAGACTTTTTTCAGCCCAAATTGGAGCCATGCTAATTTAGTCCGCCCCACTATTTCGATACAAATACCCTATCACTGAGCAACTTAAAATAGAATATTGGCATGATTAGAATAACTTAGGCAAAATATTTTAATATAATTGAAAACAAAACAACGCTCATAATCCAAATTTGCTTAGAATTTCACTCTTTTGTTGCACAAATTTTAAAATTTAAATTTCACTAGTCATGAAATTATTAGCCTAATAGTGGACTTTGTCAATATATTCAAGGCCAAATGCTGTGCGTTGACAATCATGTTTGGTCTCTCACAGTAAATAATGTTAAAACAAAGCTTTGAAAGTTCTTTTTTATTTATTTATTCATAATTATAAAATTTCTTTTGCCATAAATCCTGGTTTTTAAACTCCTAGTATAACTTGCTTTTAATATATTGATAATATTATATTTAAAACTTTATTAAAACTACTTTTTATTACCTTATTTATGCCTCGACCGTTTGCGAGAATGCTTTTAATTCTTTTGGTTTATTCTACAAAATAGTTGTGTTCTATGCAGGGCCGACTTTGGGGCCTAAGGTGGATACAGAATATGGGCCCCACTCTCATACAAATTTTAATATATAATTGGTAAGAGATTAATAAATTTAATTTAATTTAATTTTTTGCTTGTGCCTTCTATAAATCTATTGCATACATACACATAATTATGACATAAATTATAATTATTGAGATAAATTTTGAACATTTTTTATTGTTAACAATATTAATTTATTCACAATTTTCCTGACATAGTAAATTAAATTGTAAAATTTGATTAAATTCAACCTAAAAAAACTATTTCTTCAGAAGAATTGTAACTTGTATAGCAAATAATATTCTATAAATAATTCATACATTTGGCAACCAACCATCAATTATTTTTAAATAGTTCACCAATTCAATTGTGTGTTCAAACCTTCATTTTTAAACTAGTAATACTATAATGTAGTGTTTCACTGAAAATGAAATTGAATTGAATGAAAGGATTATTCGTTAGTCTTTTTATAAATTACTATTTATTTACAATGGTGAATGATGATTTCATTTGTAATATGTTTTAGTAAATTAAACGTGAAAATCGGACCATGTTAAAAAAAAAAATGTGAAAATGGACACTATCATGAAATGATACGCTATTCAACTTATTTTAATAAACCAAACATATTTAAGACTGAAATAATTAACCAAACATAACTTAGGTGGTTGATTATCACTTGACATTATATGATTGTTGGGGTTTTTGGTGATGGTGTTAAACTGTTTAATAATGATGTGACTATGATGACTTTACTTTTTGTATTATGTTTCAAAACTATATGATTATTTTGGGCTATTTAAGCGAGAGGCCTGAGGTGGCAGCTTTGCCTGCCTGGACTCAGGGCCAACCCTAGTCCTGATGGTTGAGAACGAAAATGAGAGTGGTTACAGCGATGTGATGGTCGCAGTGGTGAAGCGACAGAGGAAAGTAGTGGTTGTGGCGATGAGGGCCTGAGAAGGTGGTTGTCATGACAGTGGTGATGGTTGTGGCGGTGAGACAACAAAGGGAGTGGCAACTGTGGTTAGATGGTGATTCCAAGTGATGGTGGGCGGAAGTGATGGTGGAAGAAGTTAGGGTTCTTTAGGTTTTGGGTACAAGGAGAAGAGTGGATAGAAAATAGAAATTGTAAAATAAATAAATAATAATAAATAAATTTTGAGAGTGTAAGGAGTTAATTTTATGGTGTAAATAAAATTATTCCATTACAAAATGATGTAACATTGCTTATAGAGTTCACTTTAATCAAGGATCAACGCTAACCCTCAACAAATCTGTTACAAAAATTGGACAGAAAATAATCCTGCCTAATTTTTACGTTGATTCGTGACAATTTTATCAATTTTCTTGGTGACATTGATACTTGATCAAAGGTAAGACTTTGACTGACTCAATTAAAATGTGACGGATGCAAAATGAGATTGACTGTAAAGTGTAGAAGAGTAGAGTAATAAGTGTATTTTACACCTTCTAAAAAAAAATGAATATGCTTAAAAAATAAATAAATAAACAAAAATAGAGTCTCTAACATATTGATTGATAAATTATTATCATATTAAAAATCATAAGTGAAGACTAAGCATGCTTAGCAGAAGGACAATGCATGGAAAATATATGGTGATAGAAGTTAAATAGCAAGAGCAATTTGCGCAATGGTCAAATGGTGAGAGACAAAGAACAGAGAGGTTTTGGTCTTTGTGATGGCGATGGTTGTGGCCTAGACAATCCTTTGGGTTTTTTTTTTTTTTTTCATAGAGAGAGAGAGAGAGAGAGAGGGATGACGAGACAGAGAGGCTATAAATAAATTACAACACTTGAATTGAATAATTAGTTATGCTAACCAACTAAAGCAATTTAAACAAAGCAAGTTATTAATTACAACACTTGAATTGAATAATTAGTTATGCTAACTAACTAAAGCAATTTAAACAAAGCAAGTAAATGGCCTCGAAGGCGAGGGACGCATGCATGCTCAATTGCTCCACCCGAAAATGCCCTTGCCTTGCCATCGGATGCCTCTGTTTACACTCATTTGATCACTGAAAATTGTACCAACTTCCAGGTTGCCTCTGCTCCAACACAGAAACACATTTGTGCAAAGCTTCACTGGTGGTCAGTCGGCCACAAAAAGTGGCTATCGGCCACCTTAACTGGCCGGTCGGCTAGTTTAAGTAGCCGGTCGGCCACCCCCATTTCTGGACTTCTACTTTTGCTGCAACAGAGAGCAACAGAGGCAAAGCAATGCATTTTTCAAGGGATGTGTATATTGCCACCCTCCTTATCATATCTTAAGCTCAAAAGAATGTAGCCCTTGGCTCTCAAGCCATCAACCAAGCATTTTCAATGCATGATGGCTAGAAAACCAAGCTTGTACAAGCTTAATGAATGCACAAATAAGACTCGAAGGACCTCCACCCTATCACGCATGATCAAGAGTGTTGGTGACCAAGAAAAGTGGCACGTTTCATCACTTTGAGTATGAAACATCCTATTTTTCTTGTGTTTGGATTAACGTCCGATCCTAACACATGCAATGCAACACAACATGCTTATCTTACTCAAGTTTTACTTGTCATGTTTTGTTTACACATTTTAGATTACCGATTAGTCCTTTAACTGATTAAGTCCAAAGTGAAAGTCCTCTAGTTGGAAAGAGGTCCTAAGCCACAATTGCCTTGAGCATGAAAGAGGCCTCATGCTGTTGGTTAGTAGAAACCCTTAACGGAGGATTAAAACCATTAGGCATGAGAGCCTCAATTTCACACTCAAGCCAACAAGTGGCTCAAGGCCACTTTCAAAACAAAGTAAAAAAGTGAAGAATAGAAGGAGATTGCAGACATTTCAATGCTGATATGGCATGCAAAATGACACTAAATCATGCAAGCAACACATGCCCAACATGTTAAAAGCCAAAAGCATCAAACTAGTGAAGATCACAACACTATAAGCATGCAACATAAAGCTCAATTGACCAAACTAGCTTTGGACAGAGTTAAAACATGCCAAAACAGTGGCCAAAACATGCTGAGATTGAAGTATAAAAGGCTAGAAAAACATGCTCATATGTTAGCTCGCAAACAAGACTCAAGACACAACTCTCAAAAGCAATGAAAGAGTGAAATAAGTGAGAGTGTGAAAGAGCTATATGCACTGAAATCACATGCAAAATGATGCTACAACATACAAGCCACTCAAACACTTCTTGCTTAAAGCCTCAAAACAATGAGCTAGTGAAGACCATTACAATATAGGCATGAAACACAAGCCTCGAAGGACTTAACCAACCCAAAACAAAGTTAAAGTAGGCCAAAATAGTAGCTACAACAACTTGAAGTTAAGCTAACACAAGCTACAAAAATAGGCTAAACCATTAAGCATGATAGACTAGTAAGCACAATTGCACTACAAGTACAAAAAGCAAGCAACAAATGCTCCAACCAACCCAAAATAGAGTTGAAACATGCAAAAACAGGGCCTAAAACATGCTGAGATTAAGCTAACATAAGCTACAAAATCAAGCTAATATGTAGTGCTAACTAGGCATGCAAGAGAGGCACAAGAAAGAGAGGCTAACCCCTCCATTTTTTAACTTCAAAACATACTTTTTACCACTGAAATAACTCTGAATTTCATTGGTAAAAAGGCCCAAAAATTTTGATTTAAAGGTGGTAATAAATGGCACAAAAGGCTTCACAAGCCAAAGAGCAAAAAGATGAGACAACCCCCTAACTCAACAAGACTCAAACCACTATTTTGAAACCTTAAAAACAGAGTTTTTTATGGTTGAAAAACCAGGTCAAAACTGTGTAAAGGGGTAGCCAAGCAAGCAACTAAAACAAATTTTAAATGAGGTAAGCCTTATACCTTTGAAGCACAGCACTAAACAGGTCCAAATTCTAGCTCAAACTAACCTTAAGAGCTCAAACTGGGCCTCAAAGAACCTTAGCTCCAAGATGAGGATGTTTGCTTAAGGGTCTCTTTGCAAAAGTGTAGAGAATTCTCACTTTCAAGCACAAAATAGAGAGAGAGAGAGAGAGAGAAAGAGAGAGAGAGAGGATTCTAGAGAGAGAGAGAGGAAATATGCTCACAAAATATCCAACGTCCTCAAAGGCTTGCATTCATCCCTCATTATATAGAAATCCCTCCATTATATAGAAATCCAAGCCAAAGGCTTGCATTCATATCTCTATACACGTGTATGGAGATGGCATTTAGTGATCAACAGCTGGCACAACTAGCAAATAAAATATCTGAAAAAGGAGAAAAATGGCCGTCGGCCACTTTAGGTGGCCAGCTGGCCACCTCACCTAGCCGACCGACCACTTCAAGTGGCCGACAAGGGAGAAAAGTTGGCGACAAGGCCAAAAAGTGGCCGACAAGGCCCTTCCCCCATCCAGGTAAGAGGCACCAAGGTTTGGTCCAAAAACAAGCGCAAAACAAAGACGGTTTAGAGGCTCAAAGACAAGGCGTTCCGCCGGGAACTTCGAGCACTCAAAACGAGTACAAACAAGCACAATCATCGAGTACACAAACGATGACGTCTAAGTCTTGAGGTCGGTCAAAAATGGGGTGTCTACAAATAGTATGTTTTGGCATCCTCCTTGCATCCTAGGCATTCCTAAGCCCTACTTAAGATATAATGATGTGGATAACAAGCAGAAACACACCAAAAGAATAAAGAACTTAGTTAATAATTCTGGGTGTGTAATTCAATACGTATTCATTCTGTATCTGTGTAGGTTACGCACCGCAAGTTATCTGATTTGTCTGCTCTGTTGTTCGCTTTGGAGCCATCTGTGAGTAATAACTTCGTAAAGCTATGTTCAACTTTATTTATTTTCTGTATGTGGAATAAGATCTGTTTTATGAAATGTTATGCTACGTACAATGAATGATTGTCCAGTTTCTGACAAGCACTGGTGGCAATAATTCTGTGGTCCAAGTATATGATATGTTCCCAATACTGGAGGTTCCTGTGTAGAATTGGCAAGTTTGTTATCTGTTCCCAGTACTGGAGGTTCCTTTGTGGAACTGGCAAGCATGTTATCTGTTCTCGATACCGGAGGTTCCTTTATGGAACTGACAAGTATGACCCTTAATGCTTTGTATTTAATTTGTTACCGCTAATGGATGTACCACATATGAACAAGCATGAATTTTGATTTCTGTATATGATTCAAATAAAAAGATGAATATGAATTTGTTTTTAATTTCTGAATCTAGTGGGACATTATTTATTTAACCATTTACTCTGTTATTATTCATTGGGCTTCCGCTCACTGTTTCTATTGTGTATGTAGGTGAGTAGCTGCGTGACCAGGCCTAAGTTGCTGCCTAGAGAGTTTTGGAGTCAACCAGCCACTATGCCTCCTAGGGAGGTTCCAATTTATAGAAGTCAAGTTTTGTGGATCATGCTAAGAACGCTTACGTTTAGTTTCATTTTTGTTTATCCGTACATTGGGCTAAGTCCCTTTTTATAATACTTTTATCGTGTTGCATGTCTTATGTAGACATGACATCATATATTATATACTTTATACAAAGTTGTAAATTACCTGCCTCATGTATGTTAACACAGCTCAATGGACTATGTATATATGCTATTTTGTTCAGAGACCTTGGGTAATCCAAGGTTTTATTGACGTTAAACCTATAGGGGCGGGTTTGAGTTGTGACAAGCTATCCAAGGAAGGATATCCAGTGGAAAGGTAGAGAGGGGCTTGAATGTGCATTCTGACTCAAGTGTGAGGTATTTGGATCGTCTTTTTGTGCCAGAATCTTGTAGGGATGAGGTACTCTGAGAGTTCATCCATTCATGCCTTGCAGTACACCAGGGAGGCACAAAGATATACCACAACGTTAGCCTCCAATTTTGATGGAAGGGGATGAAGAGAGATGTAGCCTTGCTTGTTTCAAGGTGTCTTACCTGTCAATAAGTGAATGTCGTGCACCAACGACCAGTGGGTTTGTTGTAACCCTTACCTATAACCGAATGAAAATGGGAGCATATAATAAGGGATTTTGTAGTGGGTCTTCCAATGACTCAATGGGGTAATGATGCCGTATGGGTGATAGTAGACCGATTAACTAAATCAGCACACTTTGTACCTATGCACACGAGTGACTCAGTTGATTATCTTGCCGACCTTTATGTTAGGGACATAGTTCGACTACATAGGGTCCCTATGACTATTGTTTCGAATAGAGATCCATGTTTCACGACTCAGTTATGGCAGAGCCTTTAGAATGCCTGCAACATTAGATTGACATTTAGCATCACCTATCATCCTTAAACTGACGAGCAATCCGAGCGAACCATTCAGATCTTAGAGGACATGCTTCAGGGTTGTTTTCTGGATTTTAAGGGGTTGTGGGAGAGGCATTTACCTTTGGTGGAGTTTGCCTATAATAATAGCTTTCAAGCGTGTATTGGTATGGCACCGTTTGAGGCCTTGTATAGTCAACCGTGTAGATCTCCAATGTTTTGGGCCGATGTGGGTGATGCACCTATGTTAGGTCCAGAATTAGTCTCGGAAACGATGGAGAAGGTCACACTTATTTGTAAGAGGTTAGTTTCGGCTCAAAGTCGCCATAAGAGCTATGTCAACCGTAGGAGGAAACCTTTATCTTTTGAGGTAGAAGATCACGTGTTCTTGAAAATATCACCAAGACGGGATTTAATGAGAATTGGGAAGAGCGGGAAGTTGTCTCCTAGATTTGTTGGGCCTTTTGAGATTCTAGAGTGGATTGACAAGGTAGCTTATCGTTTGGCCTTGTCGTCTCAACTTTTCGAGGTTCTTGACATGTTTCATATTTGTATGCTCTAGAAGTACGAGCCTGATCCTTCACACGTGTGGGATTGGACTGGGTTAGAGGTAGATGAAGACGCCTCGTACGAGGAGAGACCATTGTAGGTTTTAGATACTCGGGACCAAGCTTTGCAAGGCAAGACTATTCCATTGGTTAAGGCGTTGTAGCGACACTATAGGGTTGAAGAGGCAACTTGGGAGTGTGTAGCAGAAGTCCGTGAGAACTATCCAGATCTATTTCTTGATATTTGGGACTTGTGTTGAAAATCTTATTCATGTCATAATATATAAATTTTGTATATGTTTTGTCAAATTGTAATATTTGGTGTTGAAAAACTCTATTTATCCTTGTTACAAGTATGGATGATCTGTGATTTGATTTGCATTCAGTGATTGTTGCCTTCTTTTAAATTTTGCAGACGAAATTCTTTATGGAGGGAGATTATAACGGTTCCAATTTAGACTTGACTTATTTCTTACTTTGAATATGGGAATCCATGTCCATGACTATTGTTCATTTCATTTTTTTTTCTTGTGCTGGTTGAGTTTGATTATTTGGTAGTGATGGTTGTGTTTAAAATAGGTTGGGTGGTTAGTTTTTCAAAAGAGTTGTTGCCTAGATTTTTGCATATTCGCTCGAGCGGTCTTTATGCGCTCAAGTGGTCTTTTACAGACTACAAAACTACTGGAAGTAAGGAATCATCACTCAACCGGTCTTTCTTGCGCTCAAGCAATTTTTTGCAGGTCTAAACTTCTATGAGGGGGTCATTGTGTGCTCAAGCAATGTTTTTGGTCACTCGAGCAGTGTCACTTATTGTGTCTGACGCTCGAGCAGTGTTTTGGTCATTCAAGCAGTCTATGCGTCTATCAGTCCATGAAAAGGGTTTTCTGAGTCACTTTTTCACTTCTCTCTCTCCCTCTAAACATTCCAAAAACCCTAGTTCTTCACTCTCTCCCTAGTTCTGGCATTCAAGCTCCAAATACTCCCAAGCTAATGATTTCTTCACCCTAGCCCTTTGGAGAAAAAATTAGAGCACGTTGAGAGCTTTGTTTTAATCGGAGTAGTTATCGTTTTCGGCTCCACATACTTTAATTCTTACTCTCTCTTGTCTTCTACTTTGAAGTAGGGATTTCATCAACCTTTGGTATGATTTTTCACTTAGTTATTTGTCTATTGATAGAATCCAGTGAATTGGAGATTTTTGGTTAAACTTAGGGTTTAGTTTTGAATTGAAAATGAGGGGCTTTCAAATGAGTTCTTAAGAAAAGTTATTGGGATGTGTTTATGGTTGACATATGTTAAAATGGTGGATTTTTTTACTTAAAATTGATTTTGTAAGTAAAAGGGGTTTTGTTATAATATTATGGATATTTGGTTTCTGAAAGAAAATGGAAAATAATGTTGGGTTTTGTAAGAATGGAACAATGTGTATGTTGATGATGATGGAGGAGTTGGATATGTAATATCACTCCCATTTTGAAAATGATGAGATTCTATCTTTTGTTGGAAATTATCTGTTGTATAGAAATATCTGTTTTGAGCTATCGGTGGATGATAACTTTGATTGTTGTAGAAATTGCATGAGGATTAGGTGAATCGAAACTAATCATTCATACATCTTGCATTGAGCATTGCTGCATACTTATACATTGAAAATGTTTTGTTTTGAGAAAAAGCAGTATATACCTTAGTAAATTTGGTTAAGGGGTGTGGTTGTGCTTGTTATGTTGACCTTTGTATCCTTGGTTTAAAGTTTAGAAACCCCGTGCAGTTAGGTGCCGATCCTTCCGGTTAGTACTGGTAAAATGGCTTTGGTAGTGCTTGTATAGCCTACTAGTAGATACATACCTAGAGATTTCCAATATTTTGTATCCACTGTCCTGTTTTCTGTTATGAAAATGATTATTTTCATAAAGTGATATATAATCTGACATTGCATTGTTTTGAGATGGAAATGTGAAATATTTGACAAATGACATGTATGTACATTGACCTTGTGATTTTGTTAAGATTCATATATTGTGTTAAAGTATCTCTACTAGGTTTTGGCTCACCCTATGTGGAAAACAACTTTCAAGTGCTAATGATAAGCCTCCACCAAAGACATAGCTTGGGAGGACTTAGAGCCAAGAGTTTCTTTTGTTTATTTGATGTAATTATTTTTACATAAGCCTCGGGCTTTAATTATATTGAGTTGAACTCATTTTGATGTATCTAAGCATTGACTTGGAAAGATGTAGCCATTAGGGCATATAATTACCTAATTTTACTTTTATTTTTAGATTTGTGTATCTATGTCACATGCTATAAATTCGGGATCTAGAATTTATGAATGTATACAGCATATGTCATCTTTTATATGATCAAATTTATAAATGGAATATAAGATATGTTGTCATTGATCATTTGTAAAGAATGTTACGAGATGAGGTATTATTATTTATTTTGGGGCGTGATATTCTCAGTAATTTAACATATTTATAACAATGTTCAAAAAAAATTCAAAATAAATAATAACAAGATATTATTAAACTAAAGGGTTAATTATATCTTTCATCTTTATATTTTGATTCAAATTTTACTTAATTCTTATAGTTTCAAATTGAACAATTTATTCTTTAAACTTTAAGTCAAATTTCAATTTTTTCATTTCATTCAAATCTTTGTTAATTTTTTTTACATGTTACCTTAGAAAATTGACAAGTATCTAAAAAACGTTAAAATTGATAGTTCACTGGATCAATACGGGGAAATCTCTCAAGTATTTAACGAGTAAGGTTGCATTACCTTGTTTTAGGTTCTCTCTGAGCTTTTATATATTCTGCATGGTAGACTCCTTAGTAGGACTCTAATTCCCTTTCCTAGAATCCCACTAGGATTATCTTCCTGAAGAATATGGCTTATCCTTTAACACCCTTATCACTAAGTTCAGGTGAAACGGCCTAATAGTCTTAGGCTGACAATCGAGCTAAACAAATCCGTAGTCCGGTTACACGTCAATTGCGTAACTGCATTTGTTGTCTTACTAACTTTAGATAAGACCACTGAGCTAAAACCTAGCATCAAGACCATGCTATGTTTGCCCAGTTCAACCATCCCTTGAATTCTTCATTCTGGTCGAAGGCCTACGTAGCCTGGTGAAAGTCGTAACGGTCTTGTCAACCCGAAAAATAACCAAGCTCTGATTGTCCGGTTGACATTCTAACACTGTTTGCCCAATCAGCCTTCAAGCATCATTTGCCCGGTCCAATGCCGATTGTGTGGCCCAAACTAATCAAGTCGACTAGACTTTTTTCCGGCCCAAAATTGGACCATGCTAATTTAGTCCGCCCCACTATTTCGATACAAATTACCCTATCACTGAGCAACTTAAAATAGAATATTGGCATGATTAGAATAACTTAGGCAAAAATATTTTAATATAATTGAAACAAAACAACGCTCATAATCCAAATTTGCTTAGAATTTCACTCTTTTGTTGCACAAATTTTAAATTTTAAATTTCACTAGTCATGAAATTATTAGCCTAATAGTGGACTTTGTCAATATATTCAAGGCCAAATGCTGTGACGTTGACAATCATGTTTGGTCTCTCACAGTAAATAATGTTAAAACAAAGCTTTGAAAGTTCTTTTTATTTATTTATTCATAATTATAAAATTTCTTTTGCCATAAATCCTGGTTTTTAAACTCCTATATAACTTGCTTTTAATATATTGATAATATTATATTTAAAACTTTATTAAAACTACTTTTTATTACCTTATTTATGCCTCGACCGTTTGCGAGAATGCTTTTAATTCTTTTGGTTTATTCTACAAAATAGTTGTGTTCCATGCAGGGCCGACTTTGGGGCCTAAGGTGGATACAGAATATGGGCCCCACTCTCATACAAATTTTAATATATACATTGGTAAGAGATTAATAAATTTTAATTTAATTTAATTTTTTTGCTTGTGCCTTCTATAAATCTATTGCATACGATACACATAATTATCGACATAAATCATAATTATTGAGATAAATTTTGAACATTTTTTATTGTTAACAATATTAATTTATTCACATTTTCCTGACATAGTAAATTAAATTGTAAAATTTGATTAAATTCAACCTAAAAAAACTATTTCTTCAGAAGGAATTGTAACTTGTATAGTCAAATAATATTCTATAAATAATTCATACATTTGGCAACCAACCATCAATTATTTTTAAATAGTTCACCAATTCAATTGTGTGTTCAAACCTTCATTTTTAAACTAGTAATACTATAATGTCGTGTTTCACTGAAATGAAATTGAATTGAATGAAATGATTATTCGTTAGTCTTTTTATGAAATTACTATTTATTTACAATGGTGAATGATGATTTCATTTGTAATATGTTTTAGTAAATTAAACGTGAAAATGGACCATGTTAAAAAAAAAAATGTGAAAATGGACACTATCATGAAATGATTACGCTATTCAACTTATTTTAATAAACCAAACATAATTTAAGACTGAAATAATTAACCAAACATAACTTAGGGTTGGTTTGGGATGTTTTAAAAAAGTGCACTTTTTGACTTATTGGCTTATATGAGTTGGGTTTAGGTTGGGTTTTGGTTGGGTTTGATGTGATGTGTTAGAGAGCTGATGTAATTTAAATAAGATGATGTGACTTAAATAGAATAGTGACTTTCTGACTTTTTGTATTATTTAGTTTATGCCAAACCAACCCTTAATATTGAAATTATTTTGGGGCCCTATTTTTAAGCAGTATTTGGAGGCCTGAGGTGGCAGCTTTGCCTGCCTGGACTCAGGGCCAACCCTAGTCCTGATGGTTGAGAACGAAAATGAAGTGGTTACAGCGATTGTGATGGTCGCAGTGGTGAAGCGACAGAGGAAGTAGTGGTTGTGGCGATGAGGGCCTGAGAAGGTGGTTGTCATGACAGTGGTGATGGTTGTGGCAGTGAGACAACAGAGGGAGTGGCAACTGTGGTTAGATGGTGATTCCAAGTGATGGTGGGCGGAAGTGATGGTGGAAGAAGTTAGGGTTCTTTAGGTTTTGGGTACAAGGAGAAGAGTGGATAGAACAATAGAAATTGTAAAATAAATAAATAAATAAATAAATTTTGAGAGTGTAAGGAGTTAATTTTATGGTGTAAATAAAATTATTCCATTACAAAATGATGTAACATTGCTTATAGAGTTCACTTTAATCAAGGATCAACGCTAACCCTCAACCAAATCTGTTACAAAAATTGGCAGAAAATAATCCTGCCTAATTTTTACGTTGATTCGTGACAATTTTATCAATTTTCTTGGTGACATTGAAACTTGATCAAAGGTAAGACTTTGACTGACTCAATTAAAATGTGACGATGCAAAATGAGATTGACTGTAAAGTGTAGAAGAGTAGGAGTAATAAGTGTATTTTACACCTTCTAAAAAAAAATGAATATGCTTAAAAAATAAATAAATAAACCAAAATAGAGTCGTCTAACATATTGATTGATAAATTATTATCATATTAAAAATCATAAGTGAAGACTAAGCATGCTTAGCAGAAGGACAATGCATGGAAAATTATATGGTGATAGAAGTTAAATAGCAAGAGCAATTTGCGCAATGGTCAAATGGTGAGAGACAAAGAACAGAGAGGTTTTGGTCTTTGTGATGGCGATGGTTGTGGCCTAGACAATCCTTTGGGTTTTTTTTTTTTTTTTTCATAGAGAGAGAGAGAGAAAATGACGAGACAGAGAGGCTATAAATAAGAAAATCAATCACGGCAAATTGCTTATATGACTTAAAAAACACGGATTTTAGATGACTGATGTGTGAAGGCATAATAGTTATAATGCGTTTTCAGTGCAATTGACTTTGAGTTCTATTTTAAGAATTTGAACCGTTTACTTTTTAGAATCCATCGCGTAGTACGTCCCTATAAAAAGCTAATTTAATTGGACATTAGCAACCTTTTGATCAGAATATATTTACATCTATATAAATGAACAGTACTTGTAGTTTTGAGTGTTAACTTGAATACAAATATGAAATGATTAAAAGACTATCGATGTCCGATAAACTTTATTTTTTATATGAATATATTACTCGATGAATTTTAAAAAATAAACAACTCATATTATTGAGATAGGATCCGGAGTGGGTCCTACCGACAAAACAATAATGCCTGATGTACAACAACCATCCCATATTCCCAAAAAATACGGGAATGACTTTCATACTATTATTTTTCAACGCTTTCCATATTCTATTTTGTGAGTTTCAGTCGAGGCCCACAATGATAATCAGAATTGTTTATCTCGTGGCACCAAGTAAATATGAGTTATGTAAAATATTAATTTTATTTGATATCACTAAACATATGAATATTTTAAATATTATTTTTTAAAAGGGTTGGCAACTATAAGTTTAAACATAAACAATAAAACAAAATATGATTATTAATCTATTCATTGATATTTGATGAAACTAATTTTTTACATAGATGCAAGGACGGAACTACCTTTAGACCTAGAGGGGCCTTGGCCCCCCTACTTTGTATAAATTTTTTTGTTATTATATATAGATTTATTTTAACACACCAACAACTTCTCCTATGTGCCCCTCCCATCTTATAATTTTAACTATTTTCTTTACCAGCTCTTTATAATACAATAATAATATAATATGTAAAAAAAATGTTATTATAAGAAATATATGATTTCTTTTTTATGAAAGTTTAAAATATTTGTAATGTTATGTGTAGTAAATGTTATGAGTAGTTAATTCATGGTGTACATCTTTAAAGTGAAAGTGAAAGTTATGAATTATTGTAGTTACGTTATAAATAGTGTAGTGTAAATCTTACGAATTATTTATAATGCAAAATGTTACAAACTATTTTGGTGAAAGAAGTTGCAATTTGTTATGATTATGCTACATACATATATTGTGATAATGTATATACAATATGTACCTTTTGAAAAGTGCACACCATAATAACTCCCTAACATATTATGTTCTAAAATATATTTTTAATTATATTATTCACTTTATAAATGAAATGAAATTCACAATTTTTGTATCTCATTAGCCCAATCATTATTTATCGCAACTGCAATATAAAAACTCTCATTGATTAGTAATGCTATAATATAATATTAATGTTACATCAAATATTTAATAAAAATAAGAGTTTATCCATTTTCAATTAATAGCATGAAAAATCACAATTATTTATTGCATGAAAATTCGTTGCTTTAAATCTAACCTCACTTATCTTCCTATGTTTTTGGCCCCCCCAAAGATCGAATTCTGGGTCCGTCCCTGCATAGATGGTCTTCACTACGAAATGTACAAATTGAACGGTTCGAATCATCTTTGAGAATCTAGAGAGCAACCTACAAAACAAAAGTGTAAAAGAGTATGACGAATAGTTGGGTAATTTTATTTTCACATACTAATTTCCCTCGGTGCATACACTTAATAACATTTTCTCATTACACATTGAAAAAATTTAGTACACATCTCTTTATTTCAATAATACCCTCATCTTCAATTTCAAAATCTTTAATTTTTCTTTCATCCACCCACCTCTCCTTAGTCGTTGTTGCCGCAACTCTTAGCCATCCATAGCTACCGCCACCAATACTCCCAGCTCATCTCCTTCCATGCTATACCTCTACAGTAAACTTGAAAAGTTGGTGGTTCGTAGTGAGAGGCTTGTGAGAGTGTATTATGGTTCATGGTAGAAGGTGGTGGCAAGCGAGGGTAATAAAGGCGACTGGAGAGACAATTTTTACGTTGATTGGTGACAATTTTTATCAATTTTCTTGGTGATATTGATACTTGATCAAAGGTAAGACTTTGGCTGACTCAATTAAAAAGTGAGGATGCCAAATGTGATTGACTGTAAAGTGTAGAAGTGTAGGAGTAATAAGTGTATTTTACACCTTTCTTAAAAAAAAAAAAAAAAAATGAATATGCTTAGAAAATAAATAAATAAACCAAAATAGAGTCTTCTAACAGATTGATTGATAAATTATTATCATATTAAAAATCATAAGTAAAGACTGAGCATGCTTAAGAGAAGGACAATGCATGGAAAATGATATGGTGATAGAAGTTAAATAGCAAGAGCAATTTGCGCAATGGTCAAATGGTGAGAGACAAAGAACAGAGAGGTTTTGGTCTTTGTGATGGCGATGGATGTGGTCTAGACATTCCTCTGGGTTTTTTTTTTTCCCCATAGAGAGAGAGAGAGAGAGAGACTATAAATAAGAAAATCAATCACGGCATCTTCCTCATTAAATTGCTTATATGACTTAAAAAACGCGGATTTTGGATGACCGATGTGTCAGGGCATAATAGTTATAATGTGTTTTCAGTGGAATTCACTCTGAGTTTTATTTTGACAATTTGAATGGTTCACTTTTTAAAATCTATCTAGTATGTCCCTGTAAAAAGTTAATTTAAGGGTAAACTACCAATAGGTCCTACTTGGGAGACTTATTACCCAATAGGTCCTTCTTTGAGACTTATTACCCATTAAGTCCTATTTGATATAATTTATTAAGTGATAAAGACAAATTTTATCAGTCTTTTTTTTTTATGAATAATTTTATAGTGATAAATTTATCAGTCTCTTTTTTTATGAATAATTTTTTAGTGATAAATTTATCACTCTCTTATTTTTATAGTGTTAAATTTATTAGTTAGGACCTGTAGGTAAATAAGTCTAGTGAATAAGACTAATTGGTAAGTACCCCTTAATTTAATTGGACATTGGCAACCTTTTGATCAAAATATATTTGCATCTAAATAAATGAACAGTACGTGTAGTTTTGAGTGTTAACTTGAATAAAAATATGATATGATCAAAAGACTACCGTTGTCCGATCAACTTTATTTTTTATATGAATATATTACTCGACGAATTTTAAAAAATGAACAACTCAGACTATTGAGATAGGACTCGGAGTGGGTCTTACTGACAGAACAATAGTGCTCAATGTACAACAACCCTTCACTAGATATATCAAATCTATTATTCTATTATTTTTAAAAATAAATTTTTTTTATTGCATAGACTTTGTATTTGACATCAATATAGAGCATGTCAAATTTGACATATTGAGTTTATGCCAAATGCCAACTCAGCATTTGGCATATCGAGTGGACTTCATATTCTTTATGTCAAAATAGAGTTGTTGGACTGCTATATTGAATTTGACATATCAGGTAGGGGTGCTCTTTGAGAAATTTTGGTAGTCTCCCGTTTATAATACTGATTTTAAAATGAGTTGAATTTGCTTTTATCTTTTAAATTATTATTATTTTTGGCCGAATATCAAAAAATTAAAAAAATAGAAAGATAATAAAATAATTTAAAATTTATGAAAGTACAAATGGCTCATGCACTAATTTACGCAAGAGAATGTTATACGAAAATGCATTTAAAATTAATTTACTATCTTCCTAACTTTTTTTTTAATTTAATTTTTTATTTTATATTCCCCCTTATTTCTTCTATTTCATTTGTAAACATTCACTTTCATCCATGTAAATTTTAAAGTTTTTAATTTATATTTATGCAGACTACAATTGTAGAAATCAATAACTGTTAAAATTTAATTTATAGTGGATAAAAGGATAATTTTATAATTTGAACAACTTAAATCATATAATCAAATGCTTAGGATGTACTATGTTCAAAATAGTAAAAAATGAGTATTTTATTGTATAATTTGAATCATTCAAATTATGAAATAAGAATTCTTTCTATCAAATTAAGCTTCATCAATTATTAAATTTGTAAAATTGTGTTCAATTAAATCACATGAATAGAAATTACAATATCCTAGCCTTTCAGTTGATATAATATTATCTTACTTTTAGCCATAAGAGATGGACAAAGTTCCCATTTTGTTGAAAAATTGGAAGGTCAAGCTGAATAGGAAAATCAAAACGTCATTCGCCTAGTGATACCTTTTGATAATTTCTGTCTCATTGCGAGGGTTACAGTGATTGTTGGACATGGTGAATTTTTTTTTTTTTTTTTTTTGACTGAAGAGTAATTATAAGTATAAAAAATATTAGATTCGTTTATAATAGTTAGAAAATTAATAAAACTTGTTAAGTCCAAGCCCAACAACCACTCCATTAGGTGGTTCTTTTGTGATGTTTGTGTTAACTTGTAGATATGTCTTATTGGACTATAATTGCATAGTTTAATGTAATAATTCCCATATACATTGCCAAATAAATAAATGGGCATGGCTTCTGTCCAGTCCGCAACCGGACTGGACCGTGCTATTGGGCCCGTGGAGGCGCACCACATGTCCCGTTTTGATAATCTGAACCGTCTAATATGTAGAACTTGTCGAGTACTATATACTTGTAAAAAATCACGTTGATCGGAAATCGATAGCTATGTGATCAAAACAGATTTTTGTCAACCGTTAATTTATTCACCGTTCATTTTTTTTATACAAAACTGGTTTGATCACAAAGCTATTGATTTCCGATCAACGTGATTTTTTACACGCATATAATACTCGACGAGTTCTACACATTGAACGGGTCAGCTTATCAAAACGGGACCCGTGGTAGGCCCCCACGGGCCCGACAGCACGGTCCAGTTCGATTGCAGACTGGACAGAAGCCACACCCTAAATAAATAACTGGATAGGAAAATTAACCAACTGAACTAACTTTGTTGACTGCCAATGTATATTGCTATCTTAGAACTCATGGGGTCAATTTCTCCTACATGCAAGGATTTTTTTTTATTTTTTATTTTGATAACCGAGTATCCGGGCCAGTACCTTTCGGAAGGATTGATAATTTCTTTCATATTATGGGTCTTTTTATTGTATTTACTAGGAGAAATAACAAGGGGTACTTACCAATTAGTCCTATTAACTAGACTTATTTACCTACAGGTCCTAACTAATAAATTTAACACTATAAAAATAAGAGAGTGATAAATTTATCACTAAAAATTTATTCATAAAAACAAAGAGACTGATAAATTTATCACTATAAATTTTTTCATAAAAATAAAAGACTGATAAATTTATCTTTATCACTTAATAAATTTATCAATAGGACTTCATGGGTAATAAGTCTCCAAAATAGGACCTATTAAGTAATAAGTCTCTAAAGTAGGACCTATTGGTAGTTTACCCAAATAACAATGCAGGGTAGAAGATCAAATAATAATAATAATAATTGTAAAACATAAGCGTGGGGTACAACTCAAAAGCTTGCACATCCCTATGTCTATATGTATATATATATATTTTTGTATTTACTAGGAGAAATAACAATGCAGGGTAGAAGATCAAATAATAATAATAATAATTGTAAAACATAAGCGTGGGGACAACTCAAAAGCTTGCACATCCATATGTCTATATGTATATATATTTTTTTATCTGTCTCACAGATATATAATTCCTCCCATTTATTATTCATTTCTTCTTTGTTATGGGGCTATTTGTTATTATTGAACTCCTATAGTTGTTGGATTACGAATACTTAAATATAATTTTTTTTTCTCAAATTATGAGGCTTGTTTTGTTGAGCTTCTATAATTACATAATTATGATTGTTCTTATATAGAACATTCCAAAAGACACTTTTGGAATAAGTTTGTTTCAGCAATATTATAAAATATTCTTCTATCAATTAAAAAAAAATATTCTCTACAGGAAATCTATCTTTTGAGATCTGCTTAAAATACGAATTGTCTTATGTAGTTTTGAAAATTACATTTCACCCATGAAATTTCTAATTTTATAACAAATGATCTATCATATTAATAAATCATCAAGTCAATTTACTGTTCTTAATGATGTCAGAAATATATTTTAATTTTATAATTTAGGTAGGAGAACAGTTATGAATTTTATTTTTTCAGTTAATTTTGTTAAATAAAAAATTTAGAGGATGGGGTATTTGTAATTTTTCAAATCATAAGTGACAATTCATATTTTAAACAAATATCAAAAAGTGTATTTGTAATTTACGCAGTTTGATTTACTTCAATTTTAGTTAAACAACAAACATTATTTCACCGTTTAAAAGGGATAATATATATCACAAGAAGAAAATTGGTTATGAAGAATCATTGATTATGTTTTCATAATCCATCACAATTAAGGATAATAGCAAGCTGTCCACAAAGTTCAATTCATATAACAAAACGAAGTACTTTAAAGGCCATAACTTCTCTTCAGTCTACTTTATGGACTGGACAATGCTATGAAGCTTGTTATGGGTCTCATTTCGATATTTCGAATATTTAATGTGTAGAATTCATTGAATACTCTATTCTAGCAAAACTCACGTTGAATGGATAGCGATAGCCCTCGATCATATCATATTTTTGTTAATGGTAAATATAATTTTAAAAATAAATTGTTGACAAAAATATATTATGATAAAGTATTTATTGATATCACATCGACGTGATTTTTTACAAGGATGAACTACTCAACGAATTCTACACATTTAACTCCAAATTATCAAAATGAGACCTGTGATAAACTCCACAGGCCCAACAACAAGTGGATTGGAGCTTAAATTGGTGAATTTTGCTATAGTAGAGTAAAATAATGCTCTGTGATGTTGTATAGAAGGGTAATACCAGTGCCACGAAGAGATTTACTAATATTTCTATCAAATGTTTGACATAGATGTAGCACTTATATAAAATATTTCATAAAAATGTTGATAAATTTCTTTGCATTCCTAATATTTTTCTTTATGGAATGAATGATGTAGAATTTATTGGGAAGAAGAATGTCCTGATTGCAACCTCATCAAACTAATGCTCTGTGCATTTCATACTAAAGAGTGACACTCATCGAATAATTATTATTTTTATTTTAAAAACAATTTTGCTACATTTAATATATATATATATATAAGTCACATAATAAAATTTCTCCAATTTAAAAATTGTTGCATAAATGCCTTTACCCTGGACAAAATTGCTACAATGTTAAGGTGCACAATGTAAGAAAAGTAAAAATTTTATGGTGAAACTTATATTTTTTGTGATGAAACTTATAATTTTTGTGATAAAAATTTTGAATGACAAAATTATGGTGTGTGACCCTAAAATTGATTGCAACATATGCAACGTAACCACAATATTCCAAAATAACATATCACAACATGTCATAAGTTTTCTAATCACAAATTATTCGTAATACTTAGATTCCACTGTTCATAACATAAACAGTGCACATCATAAATTTTCAGAATAATTACCAAAAAAATAACAGGATTTGAGCCTTATAACAAAATATATCATAAGTTTTTAATTTTGTCAATTTAAATATTAATATTTTGATTTGTTTTTAGTCTAAACCATTGGCCTATTTTTGTTAAGTAAAACCAATGGAAAAACAGTATTTTAGTTATTAAACTCAGTGTAGATATATATAAAATGTCTAAAATATCATATTTCATTGAGTATAATGACTAAAATACCAATTTTCTATCTACCAAAAATAGGCAAATAGTTTAAATTGGGAATGAATGCAAAGTTCAGAGTTTAAATTGATAAAATTGAAAACTCAATGTTTATTTTGTTATAAAAGTCAAACACTAAGATTTTTTTTTTCTTTAATTTTTGTAATTTCTCCAAAATTTTCCTATTAGTAATTTTACTACAAAATAATGTGACCTACAATAAAAAGTAGCGTAATATTTCTTAGAAGAGTATATACAATAGATTTCTCGAGGACTAAATTTTAACAAAATAAGACCTAGTTAATTTTTCAATAGGACAATGGATTAATCTTTTCACTTACAAAATGAATTTTAACACTTTTATTAACCTTTGAATCTATAGTTCTTTATATTTGTTATGAGAGTAGAAATAGAAAAAAAAAAAAAAAAAAGAGAAACTCTTGTATTCAATATATATTATGAATGAATAGGTACACACCTTTATATAGGAGAGAAGATAAGTATATACAAAGACTATCCTCTATAACAACTATATACAAATATATACAAATATATTTAACACCCCCCTCAAGCTCATTGTTGTAATGCAGAGATTAAGTTCAGCTTGGAAAGTAAATCAAAAAATTGTCCTAGAGAACGAGTCTTGGTAAAGATGTCAGCTATTTGACCAGCAGAGGTAACACAGATAAGACAAACTGTGCCACTAGTAATGTGTTTTCAGATGAAGTGACAATCAGTTTCAATATACTTGGCGCGATCATGGAAGACATCATTATGTGCAATCTGAATAGCACTCTGATTGTCACAATAGAAGTTAGTGGCAACAAGATGGGAAATTCCCATATTAGTAAGAAGCTAACAGAGCCACACAAGCTCTTGAGTAGTATCCGCAAGAGCAGGATACTCAGCCTCAATACTAGAACGAGCAACAAGAGTTTGCTTCTTGCTACGCCAAGAAATGAGAGAATCACCCAAGAAGAAGCAGAACACTGTAGCAGAGCGGCAGTTAGTAAGATCTCCTGCCCAATTTGCATCAGAAAAAGCAAGTAATTATAGAGAAGAGTGTACTGAGTAGTGAAGACCATGGAACATAGTGCCTTTTAGATAGCGCAAAATACGAACTAGAGCATCATAGTATGGAGAGCGAGGAGCAGCCATGAACTGACAGAGAATGTGAACAACATAGGCAATGTTTGGACAAGTAATTGTGAGATAGACAAGACTGCCAACTAACTGACGATATAAAGTAGGATCAAATAATAGATGACCATCAAGAGGTGTGAGACGAGTCTTAGGATCAACATGAGTAGTAAATGTCTTACAATCGGTGACTAGCACGAGTCAAGAGATCAGAGATATACTTGACCTAGGTGAGAAAGTAACTAGAAAGATCATGAGAAGTTTCCAAGTTGAGGAAGTAGGTAAGCAAACCCAAATCTTTCGTCTCAGACTAGAGATACCCCCTGTGTCATCGCCAGTGATGATCATATCATCCACATAGAGAAGAATAATAATAATACCACACTCTGTCTGACGTATAAACAGGCAGAATCATAGGCACTGGAGGAGAAGCCAAACACACGAATGGTGGAACTGAACTTGGCAAACCAGGCACGAGGAGCTTGTTTCAACCCATACAAATCACGCGCGAAGTTTGCAAACTTTGATGAATGGAACAGAGGAACCAGGCAGAGGTAGCATAAAAACTTTCTCAGTGAGATCACCATTGAGAAAGGCGTTCTTAACATCCATCTGACAAAAACTCCAGTGGCAAGTAGCAACAACGGCTAATAAGCTGCGAATTGAAGTAAGACGAGCAACAAGAGTAAATGTTTCCTCATGGTCAATCCCATACTCTTAAGTGAATCCCCGAGCAACAAGACGGGCTTTGTAACGTTTAATGGAACCAGCAGAATGAGTTTTGATCTTATAAATCCATTAACAACTAACAACAGTCTTGTCAGGAGGAAGATCAACCACGTCCCAGGTACGAGTTTTATCCAAAGCCAGTAGTTCATTAGTCATAACTTGCATCCAAAGAGGGTTAGAACAAGCCTCATGATCGAAAGTACGTTCATGAGAGGAAAAAATAGTTGAACCAACAATATAATCACAGAGAAGAACAGAAGGTTGTTTTACTAGAGTCGAATGACGATCTACTAAAGGAGATGGTGGTAGAGATGGAGAAAGCTCCACAGGAGATGATGGAGGAGGCTCCACATGAGGTAATAGAGGAGGCATAGAACCATCGTCAGATGTGGAAACCTCATGATTGACAGTGGGCATAGGCAGCTGTGAAGGCATTGGACTGGAATCTGCATCAATTCAGGAGACAGCAAGTTTGTAGAAAGATTAGTAAAAAATAGGGAATGGGTGGACTGTGGTAGGTGAAACTTAGACAAAGTAGAGAACATTTTGTGTTCCCAGAAAACCACATGACGAGAAATACGAAGACGTTTGGAGACTAGATCCCAAAAATGATACCCTTTATGTTCTATACCATACCCAAAAAAACAGTAAAGACGAGAACAAGGTTCTAGTTTAGTGTGTTCATGAGATTGAAAGAGAACAAAACAAGCAGAGCCAAAAACTTTAAGAGTGGTGCATGTAGGAGGAAAACCACATAGACATTCATAAGGAGAGATATTAGCTATGAGCGAAGTAGGCACACTATTTATGGTGTAGACAGCAGTGACAACAGCTTCCCCCCAACACTTTTTTGGAGATGAGAAGGGCCTGAGTAGTGTCTAGAATATGACAATGCTTTCTTTCAGCGCAACCATTTTGTTGGGATGTGCCTGCACAAGAACGATGAGATTGGGTACCATGTGCCCAGAGAAAAGGAAAAAAATCATAATCCACGTATTCCATAGCATTATTAGAATGAAAGATTTTAATAGTTTGAGAAAACTGAGTGTGGACCATGGAAGATAAATCATAATAAATCTGTTTAAGTTCAGACCTATTGTTGAGAAGAAATATCCAAGTATAACTATAAAAATCATGAACAAAAATCACAAAATATCTAGACCCCCCCCCCCCCCATGGTCAGGGTGGGGGAGGGTCCCCAAATATCTGAATGTACAAAAGCAAACAGGGCAGTAGAAATAGAATTACTTTTATTAAAAGGTGATGCAGGTTGTTTAGTAATTTGACAAGGTAAACAATCAACATTTTCATAACTAAGACAACCTAACAGACCACTAGAAACCAAATTTTTTAAACCACAACAAGAGACATGTCCTAAACGACAATGCCAAATGTGAAAAGAAGACATGGAAGTAGAAACAGCGAAAGAGGCAACATAAGCAGCATGGGATGATATAGATGGAATGCGAAGATGACGAAGCCCGAATAGACATCCATGCTTACGGCCTATCCCAAGGATCTGTTTCGTCTGCGGGTTCTGCACCAAACAACCATTAGCAAAAAAAGGTGACGATGAGACCAAGTTTACACAATTGACCAATAGAGATAAGGTTTGATTTAAGAGTAGGAATGTGCTAAACATTAGAAAGAGATACAGTGGAAATAGAAATTTAACCAATGTGACTAATAGACATATGAGAACTAGCAGCAGTATGTATAGGGGGAACATAAAAGGATGATGAGATAGAAGAAAATATAGTAGAATCAGATGTCATATGATTACAGTAGGCGGAATCAAAATACCATGAAGGATTACCTGATGTGACTAAAAGAGTAAGAGAAGGAAGAGTATCGAATTTGGCAAGCACCTGCTGGATAATGGACTCAACATCATCCATAGAAAATGATGGAGCAATAGGATTAGTAGAGTGGTGAGTGCAAGAACTCGTTGATGCAGCAACAACAATAGCAGGACGAGAACCAGGAGCAGATTTGGACTGATGCCCAGAATAAGAAGACCCTTTCTTGGATGAAAAAATAGGGCCAGCTAGAGGACAATTGCTTTGGAGATGACTCGGCGTAGTCTTGTGGCAAGTCAAGCATTCACGAACTTGGCACTGAAGTAATGATTGGCAGGTAGGGCATGGTTGGGACAATAAATGCATGAGCTAGGAGGCTGTGAAGATGAAGAACCCCGTGATGATGGCGTAGCAAGAACATAATCCAAATTTGGAGTTTTGAGCATCCCCAAATGAGTTTCTTCGGTCAAGAGTTCGATAATGGCTTGCTCCAAAGTTGGTAAGGACAAACGATGGAGTAAGGAAGCACGCACAGGTTCAAAGGTGCTATGAAGAGCCGTAAGAAACTGCAATAGCCGCTGATGATTCATATGAACAATAAATAACTGTGCATCCTTAGAATGTGCCCAAGTAGGTTTAGAAAGAGCCAAATGGTCCCAGACATATGACATCTAGGACAAAAAATCATTTATGGACTAACTAGGCTCTTGGCGTATGTGATGAAGAGTTTGTAGGAGTTGATATTGGTGAGCATGTCCAGTAGTCTGATAGCGATCCTTTAAGAAATCCCAAATTGCCTTGGCAGGAGAGACAATGGAATCATCATCCTGAAAGCGGCCAAACTGAAGGTTAATGGAAGGAACAGAAGTAGCCCGGAACCATGTGATAATCTGGTAAATTCTTCCCTTCATATTTATCAAGATGCTCATCAAAAGCAGAGGCAGTCTCTTTTTCTTTTTAGATGGGTTTAGAAAGTGCTCCAGTGATAATACACCAAAGCCGCTTCCTTTTGATGAATCCAGAGAGAGCTTGGGCCCAGAGAATATAGTTGGACCTATCAAGTATAGTAGAGACAGAATGAATGTTGTCAGAACGATCCATGATGCTTAAACTGGGGAAAAAAAAAAAAAGGTTCTTTATAGAGACTAATTTTGCCAAAACAGAACATACCAGTAGATTTAGGAGGCCGAAAACAGAAAGGATATGGTCTGAATGGGGTCAAAAACACGACCAGAAAGGCAGTGAAATGACTGGTCAAAGTGGTTTGACCAATCTGGTCAACTAGGGCAGATGTCACAACAAGGACAATGATGTTAGCACACGCGGCACATGTTAGTAGAGATGCACAGCACACGATAGCAAGAGGAGCAACAGTAGCGCATGGAACTAGCAACGAGGATAACGTCAGCATGCGCGGTGCACGTTAGTAGAGATGCACAGCGCACGATAGCAAGAGGAGGAGTAGCAACAGTGCACGGAACTAGGGCTGATGTCAACTAACGTCAGAAACACGCGGCGCACGTTAGCGGGTGAGGTCGCGGCACACGATAGTGCGAGACGAGCAAGAGGCACGTAGGGCGAGTGGGAAAACAGCACAGTGTGTGGCCAATATTCGGGCGACGAGTTGGACATCGTATGGAGATGATTCTGTTGGTGTTGGCTTTGTCTTGAAGAGATGAAGAAGTTGGTATGGTCCAATCGTTGAAACAGGAAAGGATTAAATACGTAGAAACCAACAAGAGAAGAAAACAGTCTGCTAGACAGGAAAAAAAAAAATGATGAAGAAGAAAAGGAGGCTAAGAGAAAACCCTAGGCTCTGATACCATGTTATGAGAGTAGAAATAGAAGAGAAAAGAGAAACTCTTGTATTCAATATATATTATGAGTGAATAGTGTGGAGAAGTGGTTTGGAAATACTCTTCTGATCCTGGGGGACGCTCGTGATTCTCTGCTAGTCACCTGAAAATGAATAAACACTCTGGTCGGGGGTGCCAGAATTAGCACTCCGATGGGCAAGTCAGTCTCTACACTCAGGATTACTTGTATTTTAAGTTAAACGTAATGGTCCTCACATACCTTTCTCTAACTGAAGATCCTGTATTTATAGTATTCTCTTTGGGCCTTAGGGCTCGGCCCATCCCTGATCCTTTACACGTACTTCTACTCGGCCTCTGTTCTACTAGTTGGAATGCAGGCTATCTTATTCGGCTCTTCAATTGACTGGGATAAATGCCGAATATAGGTTAAAGAATGGACTAGACTGGTCCATTCTTCTCTATTGATCGAAGTAAATTCGACTCCCACAATTGCCCCAAACACCCCACTAGTATCAGTTAGTCGGCGTGTTTGGCTTCTAGCCTGGGAAGTCAAAAATTCAGCGGTTAATCCTCTTCCTAATGCGTGTCAGAATACGTACACGCTTTTTGGTCATTGTAACGCTTTTCCGCCCTTTTGTACACTGCCTCCATTTAATGTGATTTGAAATTCTCTCTTCGAATGTATCTTATGAATACTCAAAGATATCTAGCTTGCCTTCTAGTGCAACTCCTTCACTTCACGGCTTCTGTAACTCCTTGTTTCTCGTCTTTCCCTTCGTCTCCTGTAAGTTTTCTTCTTCTTTATTTTTGATCCCGCTTCCTCGTCTACTTTTCCTTTTCCATAATCCTTGGGCTGGCCAAAAATGGCAAAACATCTGAAGGAGCTCCTTTTAGCGGACCAAATCTCTGGCTTTCGACGCCATTTTTCCATCCTCGATGACGTCCATCTGTCACTTTTGGCAGACAGCACCACTGATATGGAGAGGGATGATGAGAGCACAATCGTCTTTCCTCTCCTATCAATTGCTGAGGGCGGAGTCCGCTTTTCCCTTCACCCATTTTTGAGGGCCGTTCTTCGATACTGGGGTCTAATCCCTTCTCAGCCCAACGTGAATTTCTTTCGCATCATAATGGGAATTGTAGAGCTAAATCGGCGTTTTAGGATTAATTTAGGTATACCTGCCATTCGACACTGTTATGTCCTAGCCAAATCCACTGGCCGACTAGGACGCTACTTCCTTAGAGCCAAGGATACTGATCATCACTTAGTGACCATGCTTGCCAGCTCTGGTAAGCGTGTTGATGACGTGATGGTCGTTGTCCGCGGCAATTGGGAATTCGGCGAAGGTGAAGATCGCCTAGACCCTGTGCCACGGCGAAAAAGGCGAACTAGGTGGCCGATTAGATCACTTTTGTTTATGTTATTTCCATGTCTTTATTCAGCACTATGCACATCTAATCGTCTTGTTTATGCAGGCAGCGACTTGAAAAGAGTGTTAGCTTCAGATGACAACGTTGTGCTTGAAGCCATTAAAACCGCGCTACGGTTCGTCAGCCGTCCAAACCTTCAAAAACAAGGGAGGGCGGCTCACATTCTTCTGCAGTACGAGCCGACTTATATGACATTCTCGGTGGCAGACAACATTCCAATCGTGCCAGACGACGACCATCTTATAGCTCTCATCTTCCCCAGCTTCAAAAACTTGAGACAGATTGGTTTAGAATCATCCGATTCTGAACACGTAGAAGAACAAACTGCCGAACCAATCACTGAGGACCCGGATCGGTTGGCAGCAGAAGTTGACGAAGTTATTAACACGACCTTTGAAGAAGCCGGATTGAACTCGTCTGACCCTCTGTCTACATCATGCCTAGGGAAAATCTCGCGCGGATGGCACGAAAGAGAAACACCGAACGCATGGCCGCCCATCAGAAAGCCGAGGCCATCCGTTCCGGAGTTGTCCCGACTGAATTTGTCGAACCGATTGTTGTAGTAGAAATGGCTCACGTCGACGTGGCCGAGATGGAGAAGGTGGCCGATCGGCCGAATCCAGAAGAACAGCCGATTTTAGATCGATGAGAGAAACGTGCCACCGAGGGCGAGGCCGGCTATGAGAAGAACCTTGCTGATAAACGGCCACGCTTAGAGAAATCAGATGTGGTTGTTTCTTTTGTTGTTCAACCAAAGATTAAAAACACGCCGATCTCTTCCGAAGCGTCGGCCTTGAAAGATCCCACTGTGGCGTTGAGCTTGGCTGCCTCGGTCTCATTGCCGGCTGACAAGGCAACCTTTTGTGCGGAGCCAGATTTGGTAGCAATTGTATTAGCTGTCCAGTCGGCCCTCCTGGTATGTGACGATCATATTAATCCTTGTTTTGGTTTTGTTTGCAAGTGGTATTTCTTGGTAAGTGACGATCCCAACTTGTTTTGCAGACGGTCAGAAGGATCGCCGAATTCGGCCGCCAGCATGATGTCGTTGAAAGGATTGGCCGTTTGCAGTCGGAAGTGGAGGGTCAGCGGAGTAGGGCCGAGTTTGAGGCGATGAGAGCGACAATGGAAAGTGCGCGGGGCGATGCTGAGAAGGAAAAGGCGCGGACTGCTGACCAGCTCAGAGCAGAAGCCAAGGAAAGGGCTAACGTGAACGAGGAATCGCTCAAGTTGGCCAAGGAGGCACTTGCCAAGTTGGAGGCCGAGTTGGCAGAGTCGAAAGCGGCGAAAGAAAAAGCCGACTCCGAGGCATCTGAAGTATTCGAGGCTGGGAAGAACGCCGCTCTTGAAAACTATGTAGAACAGGTCCCCAAATTCGAGAATCGGGGATTCAAACATGGCTGGCTCAAAGCCCTTACTACCGCTGGAGTGACATTGGACATGTCGATTCCATACGAGCAAGTGGATGTTGAGCCGCTTGAGTCTGATCCCGAGGATTGATTTGGGGATCAGTTTAGGAATTTTCAATGTATCTTTTTGTAATCATGTTTTGTTTTCTTAGTAGACAACTATTTGCTTGGGGTAATTTTCATGTATAAAATGATGACTATGCTGTATTCAATTTATGAATGAATATTTCCCTTACCTTGCATTATTTCCTGTATTTAATTGTAGTTATCAATGAAGATTACTGTTTTGTTTTTGTTATTTTGGGTAAAACTATTGTTGTCTATTATATTAATCGGTCGGCATTAGGCTTAGGTATTTTGCCGATCAGATTAATAAATCTGCCCTTGCCCCAGCCAATGTATGAACTCCGAAAGCCGAATAGAACGAGTTCATGGAGTGGCTGCGGCATAAATTGGTCGGCATTAGGCTTAGGTATTTTGCCGACCAGATTAATAAATCTGCCCTTGTCCCAGCCAATGTATGAACTCCGAAAGCCGAATAGAACGAGTTCATGGAGTGGCTGCGGCACAAATTGGTCGACATTAGGCTTAGGTATTTTGCCGATCAGATTAATAAATCTGCCCTTGGCCCAGCTGGTTCATGAACATAGAACGCCGAATATCAAAGGTTGATGGGGCGATTGGGGCATATGACTCAATCGGCGCCGGGCTGTTGAGGTTTCAATATTAATGAGATGTTGCCTCGAAGGTGCTGCCCTCGTAGGGAATAAATGGGCGTGTACTTCGTGAACGAAGGTCTTATTTATATGCTCAGTCAGCAACTTAGTCCAGCTCTTTGAGGAAGGTTAAACAAGTGTGAATGTCAAATAGACTTTTCTTCAACAGCAGAGAGGAAGCGAGGACGCTAGCTGAGCTAGGAGGAGATATGAGTCGAAGTGATGAACCGTCGCGCACGGGAAATAGGACTTCGAGGGATCGGGAGAGACACCAATCTCCTCGTCGTCGAAGTAGGTCGCCCAGGAGGGACAAGCATCCATAGAGCAAATCTCTTCAACCCCGTTCTAGAAGGGAATCTGACGCGACTCCGCGCCCATTGAGTTTTGCGGTCTTCGTGGCGAATAGACCAATGACGGAGGCGGACTCGATCGTTCGAGATCCAAATGTGGCAGTCGAGTTTGCTCGATAGATTTTTCCATCCGAAGTCCAGCAGTCAATGGTAGGTCGGCGGGATTTCGAAGTGTTTCGTAAAGGCATTCACGGGGTGGTGAAGGGACATTACACCGCTTATGAAATCGGCATGCGTCTCCGCATCGCTCGGCGCGATATAGAGCAGAGAGATGAATGCATTCGGAAGTTAGAAGCTCACGCGGACAAGGCCGAGCGTGAGCTAAGGAAAATCAAATCTGCCGAGTCTCAATCAGCCAGTCAACCCAATCCGGTTGTGGAAGAGAGGGTGACTCAAAGGCTGATAAGTGATGCTATTACCGATCGGAACACGGCTAGCATGTTTGCGATTGAGACTGCGAGGGCCGCAGCTTATGAAAAAGGCTTCCATGATGGCCGAAAGGTCAGAATTCTGAAGACCATGGAGAAACTCGCCGAAGAGGTTTGCCGATGTGAAAATCGTGGATTCAAGCACGGTTGGATCAAGGCACTTCAAGCCATGGAAGCTCTCCGAGCGTCGGGCATTGATTTGGCGTTGCCATTATACCAACATAATCATTTTCCCTTTTCCTCCTTTGAAGTCGAGCAGAGTGAGGATGAGGGAGACGCCGGATAAAAAATACTCATTGTAATGCTCAAACGCAGATTGCGTTCAAAACTATGTAATTATTGGCTGATCGAATAAAATGTTTTATTTTAAACGTTTGTGTTTCGTTGTAATTTTTATTCGGCACACACGTGTTTGCATGTTTTGTGTTTCATTGTATAAATGTTTGAATAAATGTATTTTAAATGTTTGAATAAACGTTGACCAGCCGAGTTAACTAAGCATTTCATTTCGAATGTTTATATGCTTTAATGCGTTAACTAAGCATTTCATTTCGACGTAAGAGCATTCTACATTAGATATTTACTCGGCATACACGTGTTACGCATGGCCCTGGCTCCAGATTTGGAGATTCAAAGTCGTCATGCGGATGCTTTTTTGGCCCAAAGGCGTCATGCACCGATGAGGCTCTGAATCTGGAGACTATTTAGCCAATCGTGTCCACAAAGGCCACTCTGAATCCGGAGGCTTTTTCGGCCCAAAGGCGTCATGCGCCGATGAGGCTCCAAATTCGGAGACTTTATTTGGCCAATCGTGTCCACGAAGGCCGCTCCAAATCCGAAGGCTTTTTCGGCCCAAAGGCATCATGAGCCGATGAGGCTCTGAATCCAGAGACTGGCCAATCGTGATGTCCATGAAGGGCGTTTCGAATCCAGAGGCTTTTTTGGCCCAAAGGCGTCATGCACCGATGAGGCTCCGAATCCGGAGACTTTATTTGGTGAATCGTGATATTCACGAAGAGCGCTCCGATCCGGAGGCTTAGTCGGCCAATCGTGATATCCACGAAGGGCGCTCCGAATCCAGAGGTTTTGTCGGCCCACAGGCGTAATGCGCCAATGGGGGCTCCGAATCCAGAGACTTTATTTAACCAATCGTGATATCTACGAAGGCCGCTCCGAATCCGAAGGCTTAATCGGCCAATCGTGATATCCACGAAGGGCGCTCCGAATCCGGAGGCTTAATCGGCCAATCGTGATATCCACGAAGGGCGCTTAATCGGCCAATCGTGATATCCACGAAGGGCGCTTCGAATCCGAAGGCTTAATCAGCCAACCGTGATATCCACGAAGGGCTCTCCGAATCCGGAGCCATTGTCGGCCCAAAGGCGTCATGCGCTAATGGGGGCTCCAAATCTGGAGACTTGTGAACTGAATTGCACGGTGAAGAAATGAGAAACTTTGCATTGCAAAAGTGAAATATGTACAAGTATCAAGCCCCATAAGTCAGGTCAGTGATAGAATTTACGTAAATGCGTTGAATTCCAAGGTCGTGGAAGACTCCTTCTAGACATGTCTTTTAGCCGATATGCCCCTACTCCCGCGATCGAGTCGACCTGAAAGGGGCCATCCCAGCTAGGACCCAATTTTCCATCGGTCGGTTTCCTGGTAGCTGGAAGTATTTTCTTCAGGACCGACTCTCCTGGTGTGTAGCGGCGCAGCTGAATGCGTTGATTATACGACTTAGCAAGCTCCTGTTGATACCGCGCCACAGATGCAAGGGCACGGTCTCTTCGTTCTTCAATCAAAACTAAATCCAAGGCTAGCATCATGTCGTTTTGGCCCATATCAAAAACTTTCGATTTCAAGGTTGGGAGGTCGATCTCCAGAGGTATGATTTCCTGAGTGCCAAAGTATAGAGCAAACGGCGTTTCCCTAGTGGATCGCCTCGGCATAGTTCGATGAGCCCACAATACACTTGGCAATTCTTCAACCTATTTGCCTTTGGCTTTCTCCAGCCTCTTCTTGATGCCGTCCATGATGGATTTGTTAGAGGCTTCTGCCTAACCATTGCTTTGCGGATAAGCCGGCGTGGAAAAGTAAGACCGGATACCATACTTGCTGCACAACTCTCGGTAGACGCCATAATCAAACTAGGTGCCGTTGTCTGAGATAAGTGCTCTTGGGATGCCGAATCGTGTTATGACATTTCTCTAAACAAAACGCTTCACGTCGGTATCTCAGATGTGCGTTAGTGCCTCCGCTTCTATCCATTTTGTAAAATAATCTGTCGTGACAATCAAGAACCGCTTGTTACCCGGGGCACGAGGCAGTGCTCCGACGATGTCAAGTCCCCATTGGGCAAACGGCCAAGGACTGGTTATGGAGCTTAGCTCTTTAGCAGGCAGGTGGGTCAAATGAGAGAACTTCTGGTACTGTTCATACTTTTTCACGTAACATTCGGCGTCGGCTCTCATTGTCGGCCAGCAATACCCCTGAGTCACGGCTCGATGAGCCAAAGAGCCCCCGCCAGAATGGGTGCCACAACTGCCTTCATATATTTCGGTCAGAAGCTCTTCAACTTTGTCCGGATGCACACATTCCAAATATGGACCAGAAAGGGATTTTTTATAAAGCTTTCCCTGCGGATCTAAGTAGTATCGCAGGGCTTTGTTTCGCAGCTTGTGCGCTTCTTTCTTGTCCTCTGAGAGCTGTTCGGAAGACAGAAATGCAGCAATGGGATCCATCCAACTCGGTCCAGCTTCTATGACATTGACCTGGACTTCTTTCGAAGGGCCAATGCTCGGCTCCAAGATGAAACCTACTTCGATGGTCCGTTTAATCTCTGAGTTAATGGCGGAGGCTAGGCAAGCCAGGGCATCTGTATGTGTGTTTTGATCACGTGTTATCTAATTCAATTCATGATGGTCAAATTTTGCCAGCAAGGAGTTAGCCGTTTTCATGTAAGCCGCCATACGGTCGTTTCTTGCCGCGTACTCCCCCTTTAGCCAATTGATCACTAGTTTTGAATCGCAAAATACAATCAGACGCCGAGCATCCAGAAGATGTGCATTCCGCAAACCGGTTAGAAGGGCTTCATATTCGGCTTCGTTATTTGATGCTTCGAAGCCGAGCTTGATGGCCTGCTCAATTATTGCGCCGTCGGGAGCCATGATTACTACTCCGGCTCCGCTGCCCTGCTGATTGGATGATCCGTCACAATACAACAGCCAAATGTCGCCAACATAAATTCTCCAGTTCAGCTTTGGTTGAATTTCATCAGATTTGAAGCCGGCAAGCCCCCTAGTGAATTCGGCTACAAAGTCGGCCAGCACTTGTCCCTTGGTTGAGGTTCTCGATACAAACTGAATATCGTACTGGCCGAGTTCAAGAGCCCACTTTGAAACACGTCCTGATGCTTCTGCATTACGTAGTACTGATCGGAGGGGATAATCTGTTAGCACCCCAATGCTATGCCCTTGGAAGTAATGCATCAGTTTTCTTGCCGCCATGACTAGGGCTAGAATGAGTTTTTCCAGCGGAAGGTAGCGTGTTTCAGCGTGAACCATTGCCTTGCTCACATAATACACTGGCTGCTGCTTCCCAAACTCTTCCCTTATAAGTATGGCGCTGACGGCCCGGTCGGAAACTGCCAGATACAAAATGAGCGGGTCACTTGCCGAAGGTGTTGTCAAGAGTGGCACTGATCGGAGGTAGGTCTTAAGGCTGTTGAAAGCAGCTTTGCAGTCGTGGACCATTCAAAAGCCTTGCCCTACCGTAGTGTATGAAAGAACTGTCGGCAGTGGTCCGTCGAACGACTGATGAACTTGTTGAGTGCGGCGGCCATCCCCATTAACTTCTGAACTTCCTTGACCAATCGAGGGGAGCCGAGTTTTAGGATTGCTGTGATTTGCCTTGGGTTGGCTTCGATTCCTCGGTGGTTGACAATGTAACCCAAGAATTTGCCAGAGCCGATCCCAAACGCACATTTGAAAGCGTTCAACTTCATTCTATATTTACATAGAATGTCGAATGTCTCTTCTAGGTCGGCCATATGATTCTGCTCTTCCTCGGACTTGACCACCATATCGTCAATGTACACTTCCATAGTGTGACCTAGCTGCTCCTTGAACATGGCAGTGACCAGTCTTTGGCAAGTTGCCCCTGCATTTTTCATCCCAAAAGGCATAACCTTATAGCAGTAGGTTCTTCTTGGGGTGAGGAATGCAATTTTGTCTTGGTCCTCCGGATGCATGGCGATTTGATGGTAGCCTCTGTAAGCATCGAGGAAGCTCATACGCTGATGGCGTGCTGTCGCATCTACAAGTTGGTCAATTCTGGGTAGGGGAAAGCAATCCTTGGAGCAGGCTTTGTTCAGGTCCGTGAAATCAACGCACACTCACCAAGTCCCATTTTTCTTCTTCATAACCACAGTATTAGAGAGCCATGTAGGGTAGGTCACTTCCTTGATTGCCCCGATGTCAAGCAGCCTATCAACCTCCTCGACAACGGCCGCAGTGTGCTCTGCGGCTGACCGCCGGCTTTTCTGAATGGTCGGCTTACATTTAGGGTCAACATTCAGACGGTGTTGTGAAACGGACGGATCTATACTCGGCATCTCGTATGGAGTCCACGCAAAGACATCAAGGTTGTTGAGAAGGAAAGAAATTAGATGTTGTCTGTCTGCTTGATTCAGGGAGGCGCCGACTATGAAGAACCTCTCTGGGCTTCCGTTGATTTCAACTCAATCTAGGGCTTCCGTGGCCTTGTCACTCGGGAGCCGCCCAACGTCGTTGAGGCTTTCCTGATCTGGGACCTCAATGGAATTCACTTGCAACTCTTTTGGCGTCTTTCCAGCAAGGAGATAACATGCTTGTGCCAATTTCTGGGAGCCACAGATTTGCTCAATGTCGCATTCTGTCGGGAAGCGTAGCAGCTGATGATAGGTACTCGGCATGGCCTGCATGGTGTGCAACCAAGTTCGCCCCATGATGAGGTTATACGGCGACGGCAGCTTAATGACCAAGAATTCTACTTCCACTGTTCGGGAGCCCAGTCGAATGGATAGTGTGATTTTCCCCAACGGGTATTCTGGATTGGCGTTGAAGCCGAATAGTGGATAAGGTGCCGGAGAGAGATCCGATTCGGAGAAGTTGAGTTTGGTGAATGTCTCGTAGTACATAACTTCCGATGTGCTCCCCGGATCAATGAGTACGCGCTCAACTGTGAAGCAGTTTACGCGCAATTCAATTACCAAGGGATCGATGTGGAGAAGTGTCACTCCGGCCAAATCTAAATCATCGAAAGCAATGCTCGCAGCTTCATGGGGCGTTTAGCTGGAGTGAGTTGATTTTGAGGGTTGGAATTTGACTGAATCGTATGCACCGCAGATGACATTGGCAGGCTGTATATCATGTGGATCACGCCGAGTGGAGGGGAGTCCTGTCTTAAGGCTATTGCTTTGGTTGAGTTGCCTTTTCGGACGTACTGTTGTAGCAGACCATCTTGTACCAACTCCTCAAAGCGATCCTTCAATGCATAACAACTCTCAATATCATGGCCATGGTCCTTGTGATACTCACACCGTCTATCACGTCTTCTCGTGTCGGGAGGTCCCACCATTTTGGACGACCATTTGAAGAACGGAAGGTGTTGGACTTTAGACATTACCGAGCTAATCGGCTCTGTCAACTCCGTATATTTCTTGTCGGCGCGCCTCGTGCGCCTGCTGTCAACTTGCAGTTGTTCATTTGCTCGGCTGGAGCATTGGTCGCTCGATCGGCTAGAATCCCGTCTCTTGTCTCGTTTGGCCTGATGTCGTGGTTCAGGGCTCCAAGGTGGTATAGAATTTATTGGCTGAACAATTTTAGAAGGAGCCGTCATGTTGGCCGTATTTCCGGCTTTAACCCGTAAGGCGTCATCTTCCACTTTGCAGTATTCTTCAACTTTCTTCATCAACGATCAGACTGTTTTAGGGGGTCTTCTAGTCAAAGAACTGCGGAGAGCACTGTCAGGATGCAAACTCATTTTGAAGGCGGTGATGGCCATGGAGTCATTGCAAGCGTCATCAACAAGATTAAAGCACTCCCAATAGCGCACTGAATATGCTCTTAGTGTTTCTCCTGGCTGGATCTGCATTGCCCAGAGAGAGTCGGCTTGTTTCGGCTGGACCTCGTTGGTGATGAATTTGGCTCTGAAGGATTTCTGTAATTGATGAAAGCTTTCATCGAAGCCGGCTCTAGTTTTATAATACCACCTGACAGCCAATGGTCCCAAACTGTTGGAAATATTCGGCACATGAGGGCCTTGTCGTCTGCATGGAATGTCATGGCTTGCTTGTAGTGACGGATGTGATCGGTGGGGTCTGATTTGCCATCATTAAGAGTGAACGACGGAGCTTTGAATTTTTTGGCAGAACCGCCCTGGTGATCCGTCGCACAAAGAGATCATGCTGGTCTTCTTCATCTGAACTGTTTCTTCTGTGCTTTTTCCTTATACATTGACTCTCTTCGGAGGAACTGGAAGTTTCGGGTCGTCCCTTCTTCTTGGGCTCTGGGGATAATGAGTCGGAGTCGCTATCAGTGTCTTGTTGTCGGGCTCGAGGTCGTCGACCACCTACCCTAAGAGGTCGTTCCAGATCTTGGCGTACAGTTTGTTTGGACTTCGGCACTTCCAAGGCCAAATCCTGACGGAGACGTTCGTTTTCAGCGATCATGTTCTCCAACCTCTGTTCGTTTTGCTTTGCTTGTTCTATGATCGCTTGCATTGCCTCATGCTCAGAAGTCGAGGGTGAGGCGAAGTTCAAAGCGCGTCTTGCAGGGATAGTCTCCGGTCCAAGCATGTTTGTTGGAGTGAGGTTGTCTCTCTGCGTGGTTTCATCAGTGACTATCGGAGGGTCTTCCATTACGCCCGCCATGGATGTATTTGAGTATTCCCACAGATGGCGCAAATTGTGGAGAAGTGGTTTTGAAATACTCTTTTGATTCTGGGGGACACTCGTGATTCTCTGCTAGTCACCTGAAAAGGAATAAACACTCTGGTTGGGGGTGCCGGAATTAGCACTCTGATGGATAAGTCAGTCTCTACACTCAGGATTACTTGTACTTTAAGTTAAACGTAATGGTCCTCACATACCTTTCTCTAATTGAAGATCCTGTATTTATAGTATTCTCTTTGGGCCTTAGGGCCCGGCCCATCCCTGATCCTTTACACGTACTTCTACTCGGCCTCTGTTCTACTGGTTGGAATGCCGGCTATCTTATTCGGCTCTTCAATTGACTGGGATTAATGCCGAATATAGGTTAAAGAATGGACCAGACTGGTCCATTCTTTTCTATTGATCGAAGTAAATTCGGCTCCCACAAATAGGTACACACTCCTTTATATAGGAGAGAAGATAAGTATATACATATAATATACTCTATAATAGATATATACAATTATATTATCAAATAGATACAAATATTTTAACAATATTATTCAAAATTCTATGAAAATTTGAAGATAAAAAGTTAGTTTCAATAAATTCACCAAAGAATCACCTGGCATTAAAAATTAAAAATTGATACGTAAAATTAATAATATCCATTAAGATTCTCAAACTCATATCCAAATTTTTTAATTTGGTAAATTATACTTTGTATACTTTACATTCTCAATCCCACTTTGCACTATTACTTTTTAATTATGATTGTCAAACTCTTGCACTTTTGGTCAATTATCAATCCAACTCTAGCCAGAACTGTTACAAAAATTGATAGAAAATTGTCATGTGTGCAACATGTATCTATTTTTTACGATGACAAGTGAGAATTTCTGTCAAAATCTCAAACAATTATCTTTACAGATGTTGACATTGTTACTTGACCAAAGTGAAGGAATTTAATTTAACTACCTCAATTAAAAACTGAGGATGTAAAGCGAGATTGACTATACAGTGTAATAGTAGTAACTGTATTTTGCATTTTCTTTTTTAAATGACAATTTAACACTGTTGAATATAAAACTACTAAATACATCAAAATACATATGATTTTTTTTTTTTTTTTTTTTTTTTTACTATTGGGTTAATATATAAGAGAATTTTTAATCAGGCATATAGTTGTATAACATTATTTTTTGGTGTGAGGTTGCATGTTCAAATTATATGAATGAGAAATTCAAAAAAATTATGTTGTCCCATTTTTTACTACCAGCTCTTATAGATGCATACCATGTAATAGAAAATAATAATAATCATTAAGAACTTCCACCAAAAAATAAAAAATCAAGAAAAGACTCATAAGCATAAGTCAAGACTGATGAATTTGCCTAAGAGGAAAGGCAGTGGAAAGTGATATTGGTTGATAGAAGTTAAATAGGGAAAATGATTTGAGTAATTGGTCAGATTCTCAATAAATGATCAAGATTGAGGCCCGTATGGGGATTTTTGTTTTGAATTAAAATATTACTATAAATTATATATTATTGTTATATATATTATATATATATATCTTTTTATAAAAAAAAATAAAAATTAATTAAAATAGTCAATTTTTAAACAATGCCTAAATATAATTAAGAGAAACCACAAAAAAAAGTGATATTGGTAATTTAAATATAAATATCGATTTGGGCATCCTTTGTAAATGTTAAATAGCGAAACACTGAGAACCATAATAGCAACAATTGTGGTCTAGACACTTCTCTAGTTTTGGAATAAAAATTTGCTACAACGATAATACTACGTCATGGTACACATATTATCACAAATTAATAACAACTATTATATGAAAAGAATAAACCTTACTAATCACCTTGTCACACATGCATAGGAAAAATAAATAAATAAATAAATAACTATTAAATAACGATACCATGTCATTACTATCATTGTTATATTATATTGAAGGAATCACAAGTGGGAGAAGCAAAAAAAAATTACTAACACATAGAGGATAGTGACACTTGCAATCTCACAACTTTTCGTTTACATCCCACCACAGACATACTTGCACCTCCTATGTGTTTAAATTTTTTTTTCTCCTTCTTCTACTATCATGTAATTCCCCCTATTATATTTTGGTAGAAGATGATAATAGTGAGAGAAGATAACAAGAGAGAAAGACGAATAAAAGAGATGAAAGTCATCAACTCACATCATCTTTTTAAGTTAAATTGTTGGAAAACAATATACAATTTTGGACATGTTGGTTTGATTTTCATAAACTTTTAATTTTTTTTTTCAAAAAATAAAAATTAATTGGTGAAAGAAATAAAAAATAAAAAACCATTATCAATTTTATATAATTTATACTATGGAGGCCATAAATAATTTTTAAAAATTTTAAATTATATTTTTTATGTTTATTTTTATCCAACTAGTTTCCATTTTCTCAAAATAAATAAATAAATAATCTGAGTTTTTTTTTTTTGAACAAAAACTACACATTTAAACCTATTTTCTAGATCTGTTGATGTGTAAAAGAGATAATTGATTAATGATATGAAAATATACGAGTGAGAGAGTTACTACAGATATTTTAACTAGACTCCCCTCCAGTCATCGATCAAGACCGGAGGTAGTTATCCAGGCATGTAGAGCCCACCACGGATCTAGTTTCGAATATTTTGAAACATTTATTTTGTAGGATTTTTCATGTATATTATATCATCCACACAAAAAAATTATATCGATTTGATAATTATAATCTATTCAATTTATTGAGTTTGTTATTCAAAAAAATGAATGGTTACTTTTTAAAAACACACTTGTCATTCATTTTTTTTTTTTTTCCAGAAAAATGCTATACATTAAAAAAAATAATGATTATTGGTTTGATCTAATTTTTTTTTTTTTTATATGGATGATATACAAGAACATTACAAAAATAAATGGTTTGAATAATCAAAACTGGACTTGTGGTGGGCCCTAAGGACTCAGCCTTCACCCTCCAATCGTGATGGGTGACTAGGCGGGTTGCTAGTCCATATTTTAATAGACCACTATACCATTGGATTTAAAAAGTGAAATCTAACTTTTGAGTTAGAGTAAACTACTTTAAAATGTTTAGGATTAATTATACTTTCACGTTATAGTTTGATTCAACTTTCACTTTATTTTTTATAGTTCCAAATTGAATAATTTAATTCATATACTTTAAGTCCAAATTCAATTTGTCTTTCATTTCTATATATATATATATATATATATTTTACATGTCACCTAAAAAATGACAAATGTCTGAAAATTGTTAATTTTAACATTAAATTTAGTCAAAATGACTAAATTGAAACTGAACATAAAATGTATGGATTAAATTATTTAATTTAAAATTATAAAAATTGAAATAAAATTTGAATCAAACAATAGGAAAAAAAAAATGATTAACTCAATTGCTTATTTAGCTTACATCTGCGATAATATATATATATATATATTGAATCTCAAAATAAAATAAAAATAAAAAAACTAACAAAAGGAAAAAAAGTTTTTTTTCACTCATTGGTCAAATTCTTAACATGTTAAAAATCATATGATGGAAAAAAACGTGAAACAGGAAAATGACATTGGTGACACCGTTTAAATAGTGAGAGCGAGTTCGCACAGGTTAAGTAATGATGGGTTAAGGACTTGGAGATTAGTCGTGGACAACTTTCATAAAGGTTAAATAGCAATAGACTAAGGATTGACAAATTAGTTGTGGACAACTATAACGATTTCGGGTTAGACCCGACCAATTTATTGTTTTGGATTTGGGATTCTTTGCCTTGAATGGTTGTTCATGTCTTTATTCATCTTATTTATGGTTGGGTTTGGCTGTTTGGGTGTTGTTGTTGCATTTGGAATAGGTTAAGTTTTTTAAAGGAGTTGTTGCCTAGATTTTTTCTTGTTCGCTCGAACAATCATTCTTGCGCTCGAGTGATCTTTGAGATTTCCCAATATTTTTGCAGATTTGCAAAACTTTTGAGAGTATAGTGTTCTTCGCTCGAACGGTCTTTCTTGCACTCGAACTGTCTGCTTTTGTCTGCAAAACTTCTGGGAGGGTGTCATTGTGCACTCGAATGGTGTCACTTATTGTGTCTGTCGTTCGAGCGGTGTTTTGGTCCCTCGAGCGGTCTACATATAAATCAGTTTGGAAAAGTGACTTCTTGGATCACATTTTCAGTTCTCTTTCTCTCTAAACATTTGAAAAACCCAAAGCTCATCACTCTCTCTAGTACTTGATTTCAAGTCCCAAATTGTCACGACCCAACCCCCGCCCCAAGGGATTAGAGAAGTGACCAACTAGTAATCTGAGATTACCAAAAGCCTGCTTAACAGTAATATTATAATAGGGGTTGCCCAAAGCCAATAAATAATAAAATATAATGTCCAATGAGCTGTGAAGACTTAAATGAATAAAGCATAACTTTATATGTATATACATATGCACACTAGTCTACATCAAGTTTGTGTACAAACATAAACAAAACTTAGGGAGTTAATCCCCATAACCAAAAATCAGTATCAAACAAAAACATTCTTACACTTGAGCACAATCCAAGAGGGTGTATACAAAACCACCCGTGAATCCTAGGAGCTTGACCTCTTGGAACCTCGCAGTGAGGCACGAGAGTTGGCTTGACAAAACAGAGGCTAGGTCGACGCCACTAAGTCCGATCTTACACTTGATCACCTACATACATATATAACCAATGGGCTAGAGCCCAGTGAATAACAATTATGTAAAGGGGTTTATGAATGATGTCTTTATAGTAATTTAAAATAGTCAGTTTCAGTAGTGAATCAGTTCTCAAAACAGTATCTCATACATTTTCGAGTCATAATGAAATATAAGCAGGCATACATGGTACATCCAATAGCAGAACAGTACAGTAGGTCTTAAAGACCGAACAATCATTTGATGGCTATCAATATAGTAAACAATAGTTCCAAGAATTGGAACTGATAGAGATTTCCATAATAAAAACAGTAAACAGTAACAGTAATAGATGCTATGGATGCCATGAATACTGCTCATAAAATAGGACAATTATTCATTCAATAAACAGTACCATTTTAGAAAAAGTGCATTTTATTGATGAGAAAATAATTATAATTGAACATAGTTTTACAACATTGTTACTCAAAGTAGGCTCCTGAATCACGTGATCACATTGCGGCATTTGACCTACACAAGTACATTCGAGCACAACATTTCAAAATACGGTTCATCTATTCCATCAGTTCATAACCAATTCGTCCATTCATTACTTATTCACTAAATCGTTCATATTCGTTCTTTAATTTCTATCGTGATCATGAAATGCATATGAATATGAAATACACGTAAAAACTGTGCAAATAGAGGCCCGAAAGTTAGAAAAATGGAAAGAAAACAAAACTGAGCCTGCCTTGCTGACTGCACGTGAGATGGCCTAGCTGCTCATGCGACGCCAAAACAGAATGCATTTTGGTGTAGGGGAGGGCTGGTAGCTTGTGCGGGCCCTCAGGCTGCAGGAGCGATCTGTGCGCAATGCAAGTCAAAACTTTACTTCAATGTGGCACTTTTCCCCTTACAAATTCAACTCACTTTGATGCAAAAGAAGGCCCAAAACTCTTCAAAAACATGTTAATTTAAACATTTCCAATTTTAAACAAGGGTCATGATTTGAAATCAAAACTCAAATTATTCACTTTTAGAGTGTATAACCATGAACGTAGAGTGTAAAATCTTAATCCATGCATAATTTGAATTTCATAATTAAAATCCTTGAAATTTCCTCTCAAATTTGAGAAACCATGCAATATCTCACATGTATGGACAAGAATGAAGGCATGTATGATAATAATTTAAGCTAAGTCTTTCAATTATTCACTTTTATGATCATATGTGATCATATGAATTCTCAACTCTAATTTCCCTACAGAAACCCTAAATTAATCATCTATTTGTCCTATTTTTATAAGGTCATGAGTGTATTAACACCATTTCAAGGAATTACTAAACAAAATTCTTACCTTGAGTTTATGATTTGTGAAGATCCAAGTATACCTTTTATGTTTCCCTAAGCTCTTTTCTTTCTCATTGGTTCTCTCTTTGGAAGCTCTCTCTAGAACTCTCTTGAGTGTATATGTGACGACCCCGCCATCTATAATATTTTATATTTGGTTAATTAAAGAGATTTGGGATTTTAAATTGTCGTTTTCCTAATTTAATTTGGGATTTATGAGAATTGTGGAATATGATTTGTATATGATTATATTAAAGATTTATTTCAGAGTTAGAAATTAAGGGTCCAAATGGCTTAAGAAAGTGAAACTAAGAAGTTGAATTAATTTAATTTTAATTACGGACCCATTTGGCAGTTTAATTAAATATTCAATTCAGTTTAGTAAAATTGAGGTTCGATTAATTAGGTTCGAATTGGAGTTAATTAAGTTAGTGAAATTACGAGGATTGAGAATTGTGATTATTATGAATTAAATTTATTTATGGGATGTCCAATTTGAATATGTAATTTGTTGACAAAAATTTGGAGTCTGATGAGGAACTGAAGGCCTAAATGATTTGGGAAATCAAAATTGATGATGACAATAAGTTTAATTTAATATTTGGAGCCTTTTGGAAGTTTGATTAAAAATCTAACGCTGACTGATATAATTAAATATAATTAATTAGGCTCTAAAGGAAGTCAGATTAGACTAATTAAATTATGTGGGATTTGTGATTAGTTACGATTAATTAATTATGTGTTAATCAAGATTTATAAAGAATAAGAGTAATTTATTTAAATTAATCTTAACCATAAATTAAATTGTAGAATGACTTAGAGTTTGAGAATATATGTGTGTGTGCGCAAAGAAATCTGGGTGTGCAGAGAAAGTCTGGTGGGTGTACTGAGAAACCAGATTTGTGTGTGTATATAGGTGTTGTGTTGGAAGCTTGGATAAAGGTGCACGCGTGCAATATATGTCAACAAGAGAGGTGTGCATGTGTGTATGTATGGAAGGATTTGAATCAAGACCCATTTTGGGTGTTCTGCTGGGAGAGAGAGAGAGAGAGAGAGAGAGAGAGTTCAACCCAAGGAAGAAGAAGAAAGTAAGAGGGTTTTGTGGGTTACCAAAATTCAAGTTAAAAATTTTGGAAAAATCATCTTAAGGTAAGAAATTATATCCTCTTTATAGTGTTGTTTAAATAATCTAGATATAAATTGATTCAAGATGAATTTTGGAAGGATTAAAAATGAAGATTTGTAGATCAATTATATAAATGGATAGAAATTGGGTTTTGCATGTAAAATGAAGCTAGGTTGAAGAATATGAGTTTTGATTCTTTAAATTTGTTAAGTTTGAGCTTAATTTTGAGAATTATTATTAAATTGTGTCATATAAGTTACATGCAACAATGATGTATTGAAGATTTGATCCATGCAATGGAGTTAGGTTCAAATTTATGAAATTTAACTTAGAAATTAATTATTTTGGGTTTGATTTTGGAATATCATGCATGAATTGAGTCCTATTTCTACATGCATGGACAAATCCTACAAGTTTTAATACTCTAATTGTACATGCATTACGGATTTCTAATAAGTAATTTCATGTTTTGATGAAATAGGAACTAAGCTTTGGAAAATTATGAGTTCATGAACAAATGAGTTCAATTTTTAAATTAAAGGAGTTTTGATGTAAATGATTTAAAATTGATCATATTTTCTTGATTAATTAAGAGTTTGTGTGCTTTAGACAAATCATGTATGAAACCAAGTTTTGAAATTATATTTTGAAAGTTTAATTCATATTTAGAATTTATGAGTTTGAAATTGGGTTCGACATGAAGAAAATTAAATTGGATAAATCAAGAAATTAATTATGATTTAGAATTTGACAATCAAGAATGGACTTGATTTTGGGTTTGAATTTCATTCTTGCAAATATTTTTCTAAGAGCTTGTGGCTTAATTTTATGTTTTGTAAGAAAGGAAGAAAAATATTAAAATCGTTAAATTCATGGAGATTTGAGCTAAGAGTTAGAAATGACTTTGAATATATATGTTTTTGGGAGTGTCATTGCATATTAGAATGTATTATACATGGAGTGGACCTTTGGAAATGTGTTTTGAGCTTCAAACAGAATTCTGGAAATTCCAGAATTTGACATGTCTGCTCGAGCGAGGAAAATGCCGCTCGAGCGCAGAAATCAAGCTCCCAAAAATTTTGTAAATTTTGTAGTCCGCTCGAGCGACTAAATCTGCGCTCGAGTGGAGAGCCTTGTTTCAGAAATTTTGAAAGGTTGCTTTATGTTCTGTTTTCCATTCTCTTTCACTCCTAAACACTCTTAGGCATACGTTGAGCATTGTAAATGACCTAAAAGGATAAGGAAGAGGCCTAAGAAGAAATATATAAATTAAGAATGGATTGAATCGCTTGTGACCCAATATGTTATGTAATGTGTAGGGTCAAGCGCAAGGGCAAATCCATCGGCAGAATACTGTGAGTAATATCATAGTAAAGATATGTTCAAGTATGTTATTTTCTAAACGTTAATTCCGTATAAGTGTTGTGGAATTGTATGTTTGAATTATGAATGAGTATTCTAAATGTCAGTCTTTTGGATAAGACTAATTGAATACAGATACGATTATGATCATGAGTATGAAACACACATAAATATGAACATGAATGATTGGGCCAAAGGTTGTCTGATATGAATGATTGGGCCAAAGGCCGTCTGACATGAATGATTGGGCCAAAGGCCGTCCGACATAAATGATTGGGCCAAAGGCCGTTTGACATGAATGATTGAGCCAAAGGCCGTCTGACATGAATGATTGGGCCGAAGACCATCTGACATGAATGATTGGCCCGAAGACCATCTGATATGAATGATTGGGCCAAAGGCCGTCTGACATGAATGATTGGGCCAAAGGCCGTCTGACATGAATGATTGGGCCAAAAGCCATTTGACATGAATGATTGGGCCGAAGGCCGTTTGGCATGAATGATTGAATCACAAGCCATTTGGCACAAACAAATTGGGCCTGAGGCCGTTTGATGAGAGCGAATTGGGCCTGAGGCCGTTTGATATGTTTGGGCCTGAGGCCGTTTGATGTATTAGATAAAAACGTAAATGGGCCTAAGGCCGTTAGATATGGTTGTTACGAATTTCATTCATGTAACTTCTTTATTTTGACATTATTCACTAGGCTATCACTCACTCTCATTTACATGTGTGTAGGTGAGCAAAGAAATGTCCAAACCCAACCTAGTGAAAGATATGAGAGGAAGTCAAGTTTTGTGGAGTTAGCCCGCACGTATCACGCACGAGACCTTATTTTTGTTCTAGCATTTACACTTTTGCTTTATCGGAGAATACGTTATCATCCATGTATATAAGTTTGTTTTGTTTGGTTGAATGCATATCTTGAAGCTCCTAGATGTATAAGATATTAACTCTGCTTTTATGTGTGAGTTATTATTGGCTGTTTATGAAATGTTTCGCTTTATCATGTAAGCACAGCTCATTGGACAAAATTTTTAAGTCTGCTTCCGCTTTTGGCCCCACATGGTTATTTTAAAATCTGTTTTCTATCTGAGGCCGTAGGTAATCTAATGATTACTGGCCGGTTATGAGCCTAACCTATAGGGGCGGGTTTGGGTCATGACAGTATAACTCCTGTCTCAACAAAACCCACCAAGTATCTTTCCTCTAGAGTCTTCTAGCTTTTTATGTTGAATAGGCTTAAAGAGTGTAATTAATTACTAAATGGTTTTTAAGCCTTAATTAATTCTCAGTTTAACTTCATAAATCATATTCACTTAAATAACTCATTCTCATCATAATCTAATTTACTCCAAACTACACTAAGCTTAATTGAACTCATGTGAATTAGGCTCTAATTCCCTATTCAAATATTTAATTCTAACCTTATGGTTTACTAATTCAGAAAGGTTTAATTCCCATTCTATATATATTGTTCACATGATCATAATACAACTAACACTTGGCACATATTGAACATATAAACACATAATCAAGGCAAATCACAAAATTAACAGTTAATTAAGGAGGTAGTTGTTACACAAATACACCATTATCTACCGATTTCTCCATACTTGTCCTCTAGAGAAAAAGGTAGAGCACGTCGATGGCTTCGTTCTAATCGAAGAGGATCTCATTTTTGGCTCCGTCAAAGTTTCATCCTTGCTTCCCCTTGTCTCCTAGCTTTGAGGTAGGGATTTCTTCAACCTTTGGTAAGATTTTTACCTTAGTTATTTGTCTCTTTAAAGAATCTAGCAATTTAGGGATTTTGGGTAAACCTAGGGTTTGACTTTGGAAATTAAAAAGAGGGGTTTTCAAATGGGTCATTCGAAAATGTTGTGGGAATGTGTTTATAGTTAAGTTATGTTAAAATGGTGGATTTCATTACTTAAAATTGATTTTGAAAGTAAAGAAGATTTTTTTTTTTTTTTTTAAAAATCATGGATGTTGGTTTATGAAGGAAAAATGGAAATGATGTTGGTTGTGAAAGATTAGGATGAATATATATGTTGATCATGATGGTAGAGTTGGATATGTAATATCACTCCCATCTTGGAAATGAGATTATTTATTTTATTGAAAATTATTTGTTGAATAGAAATATATGTTTTGGCCTATTGGTGGAGGATAGCTTTGGTTGTTATGGAAATTGCATAAAAATTAGATGGAGGCTGAGCATCAGAGTCCAGCGGGTTTGTTGCAACCTTGCCTATAGCCGAGTGGAAGTGTGAGCCTGTAACGATGGATTTTGTTGTGGATCTTCCGAGGACTTAACGAGGTAATGATGTCGTGTGGTGATAGTCAATCGGTTAACTAAATCATCACACTTTGTACCTATGTGCATGAGTGACTCGGTAGATTATCTTTCCGACCTTTATATTAGGGACATAGTTCAACTTCATGGGGCCCCTGTGACTATTGTTTCAAATAGAGATCCACGTTTCATGGCTCGGTTGTGGCAGAGCCTACAAAATGCCTTGGGCACTAAATTGACTTTTAGCACCGCCTATCATCCTCAGACTGACAGACAGTCCAAGCGAACCATTGAGATCTTAGAGGACATGCTATAGGGTTGTGCTCTTGATTTTAAGGGGTCTTTTTCTTGATTTTAAGGGGTCGTGGGAGAAACGTGAGGCGGAAGTCCGTGAGAAGTATCTACACCTATTTGTTAATGTTTGAAACTCATATTGGAAATCTTATTCATGTTGTGAAATGTAAACATTGAAAATGTTTTGGAAAGCGAATTGTAATATTCAGTGTTGAAAAACTTCATTATTCATTGTTACGAGTATGGATGAGCAATGGGTGGGTCATGGTTGCAAGTTGAATTGGTTATCATTGTAGTATTCAATTTAAAAATTGTGGTTGTTGGATTGATTTAAATTTCGGGGACGAAATTCCTTAAGGGGGGAGGTTATAAAGATTCCGGTTTAGACCTGACCTATTTATTGTTTTGGATCCAGGATTCCTTGCCTTGAATGGTTATGTAGACAACTCATTTTTTACCGCCCTTAAGTCTTGGGCGCCATCGATTGCTCACCCAATGATGAATTTATACGCTTGTCAAACGCTCGATTTCATCAGCAGGAAGCCTCGGTTTTGAGCCTCAGAAATCTACAAACCTTGTACCATTTGTTTTGTACCAAAACAACAGTTTTCCAGGCCTAACCAAGCTTGACCACCCAGAGGTCTGCAGGCCACTTGGGGGCCGGCCGGCTACAAATGAGTGTACGGCCGTCCCCTTAGTGGCCAGCCGGTCACTTGTGTCAAAAAACCAAATATTTTTTCAAGCTGTGCTAGCGGTCTTCACAGGTGCATGCACTGCCCCAGCTATGTCTGTGTTGATATTTCCGACAGTCTAACATAATTTTCTATATATACTTAACCCCCTCTCATAAAATTAGGTTAGAAAAATTTGAAGAAGGAAAATTATTAGAAAATATTTCTCTCTTTACCTTGCAACCTATATACACCTTTACCTAGACTTCTAAAAGAAGTTCTTTGAGGTTCCTTTGCTGAGGTGCTTGAGCTTGCATCTTAGCTCTTGAGGGTGTGAAATTGGTGGTTTGTAACACAAAGGGTCATCCCTCTTCAAGAGGTATAACTCCTATCTCCTTTGCACAATTTCTTTACCATCTTTGTTTGCTATTTTTGGGCATTTTTCACATGTGTTTATGGGCTGAAACTTGTGGTTAAAAGCTATCCAAGGTAGAGGGGGTGACTACCCTTGTTTGAACCTCACTTCATAAGATTTTACCCTTGTGTTTCCTATCTCTTCATCAACTTTTTTTGAGCTTTTTACCACTGAATTTCAGAGGTTTTCAGAGGATATAAATGTTAGTCCCAAAAATGAAGGGTTAGCCTCCTCTCCTTGTGCTTATTTGCTAGCTTAATTTCCTCAATATTGTAGCTAGCTTTTTGAAACTTTTCTATATGAATTTTAGTGTTATTTTTGACTGTTTTAGGATTGTTTTAAGTTGTTAATTTCATTTATGCTTTGTATGGCATGCTTGTAGTGTAATGGTCCTCATAGGTTTGGTGGTTTAGGCCTTACCCACCAACCTGTTTGAGTTGATGGCATTTGTTTAGTGCTTTCCATACTTGTGTTCACCTCTAATCACCTCTGCAAGCTCCCTATTTTCTTGGCTTTTTCTTTGCTTTGAGGGTTGTTTCAAATGATCATTGTTTAAGCTTGAGATAGAGATCTTGTGCTTAATGGTTTAATCTCTTCGGAAGCTCATTACCAAAGGCATGACATCTTTCTCATGCCCAAAACAACCCTTTGTCTGACACTTCTCTCCATTAGTGGACTTAATCTTCATTATTGGACTAAAACGACTAATGAATGGGAAGGTAATTAAAAGAGGTAGTGAACTTGAATGAAGGGGAAACAAGAAAATAAAATGGTTTGGGGTTCAATCAGACATTAAATTGAACCCGTTTAGTTTTGAGCCATTTCATACTGTAGACACCCCATTTTTGACCGGCCTTAAGACTCAGACGTCACCGATTGAGCGCTCGGTGGTGTTGCATATTGTGCTCGTTCAGAAGTCTCAGAGTCGCGGCCGTGCGCCCTGCCTCCGGACTTCCGAACTCTCTTCTGTACCTTGCCTCGGTTTGCGAACCAGACTCGATTTTCTCTGTTTTCTTTCCTAAGGGGAGGGAGAGGTCCCGTAGACCATCTCTCAGTGGCCGTGGGCTACATTTCGTGGCCGTAGGCCATTTTGCCCATTTCGGAGCCCGGTTCCCGATTTTCGGAGCCGTCAGGCCGTGTGCCTCGGTTCGGGACCACCCAACCATATCCGATTCCTCCGGTTTTTGGCATGCATCTCATTTACTCCCTTTCGAGGGACACTGGGGTCTTAGATACCCACTTCGTGGCCAAACACCACTTTCGGTGCTTAACGGCCGGTTTTCGGGACCCCAAACTGCGTGTTTTGGTCCCCGAGCATTCGTTTTGCATCAGTTTTCGTTCATTTTTGGCAGGTACCTCTGTTTTATCATAACGAGGGACACTGGGGTCTTAGATACCCACTTCGTGGCCAGACACCACTTTCGGTGCTTACAGCCTGTTTTCGGGACCCCGAACTGCGTGTTTTGGTCCCCGAGCATTCGTTTTGCATCGATTTTCGTTCATTGTTGGCAGGTACCTCTGTTTTATCATAAGGAAGATCAATGGAGGGTGGGAGGCTAGTAATTGTCCAAGCAACCTGTTATGCTCTTCCGGCGCCCCCCGGCGCCCGTTTTTCTCACTTCCGGGCTAATGTTGAACACCCTAGGGCCATTTTCTTCGAGCCAAAACCACATATTTGTGATGTACACACATGGGAGGACCCTAAAAACCTATGGCCGGCCAGTAACTCTCATTGAACCTTTTGAACCCCTCTTTGAATTGGCCTATTCTCTCTCCTGTTTTAGAGTTGTCAAATTTGAACCACAGGTCTTGTTCAGCACACATGGGAGGCCACCAATGTGTGGTGGCCGGCCAGCAAATCTTCACTTCATTTTTACCCCTTGGCCGGCCGGCCACCTGCAGAAAAAGCACATGGCCGGCCATGCTCCTTGGGGTGTGTTCCTTACAGCTACACAGCTGTTTCCCCCAAAAAAGAGCTGTATCCGGGGGATATTTTGGAGGGGAATACTTGGGTGCATTTCCCTCCACTTTACACCCCTCCTTTTGTCCATATAACAGCAGCTACAACATTGTAGAGAGGGTTAGAAAAATTGCTTCAAGCATACATACACCTATCCCTATCCATTTCTCTCAAATCTTCAAGTTTTGCTTCCATTCCTTCACCATCATCAAGCATCACCATCACCACTCCATTTCCAGCAGCAAGGAGGGGTTCTTCAAAGGCTTAGAAGCAACTTTCATCAAGCCAAGAGGTAGCAAAAGTGTAGTCTTCAAGGGTAAGTCTCAAACTCCCTCTTTTATACCATTTTCTTGCCTCATTTCTTAAGCCTGTTTTCTCACTGTTTTGGGCTCCGACCTTAACTAAAACTAGGTCTATTTTGAGCTATTCTTGATGTTTGTTCAAGGGCTCAACCCTGTTTGAGCCCTCCATCTTGCACTTCTTTCAATATCCTCTTATATGCCATTATTTTGCATTGCATATTTGGCCTATGTGTGATCTAAATTGGAGCATCTCATGAACTGATATTGTGCTTATTTTGAGGCCCTCTTCAACATTGAAGAAGGGCTCAACCTTGTTTTCATGCTCCATATTCCACTTGCTTTGAATCCATGTTTTACCCTTTTTTTTGCATGCTTTTTCTAGCCTATGAGTGATCTGTTTTCGAGTATAAGGTAAACTGTTAGTGGGCCTATTTTGAGCTCCTCTTAAACATTGAAGAAGGGCCCAATCCTGTTTGACCCCTCTATCATGCACTTGCTTCACAATTTCTCATATTTACCGTAAAATTGCATGATTTGTTTGAGCTACATGTAGTCTGTTTTGGAGCATGTTATGAACTGTGATTAAGCTTATTTTATGTCCCTCTAAAACATTGTAGAAGGGATCAACCTTGTTGGGGGTCTCCATGTTATACTTGTCATTATATCCCTCTTTGGCCCCCATTTTTGCATGCTTTTTTAAGCTTATCTAGCTTCTGTTTTCGGCCATCATCAGTACTGAAAATATTCATATTTTGATCTCTTTGACATATTTCATTGAGGATCTTTGCTGGTTTGATGAATATTTGGGGTACCTCATGTTATAGCCCTATGTATCCTCAATCTTGCATGGCATTTTTAGCATGGTTGCATACTGAGTTGGGGGATGTCATCTACTGAAAATATGCATATTTTTATTCCCTCATCAGTGTTGTAGAAGGGTACTTTTCAGTTTGAGCACCGCATGCATCACTTGTTTCAATACCCCTCTCTTGGTCCGTATTTTTGCAAGCTATTGTTGCCCTATCTATGCTTGCACTTTGGCCTTGTTCTAGACTGAAAAATGCTATTTTTGGGGCTGCCTTGCTACTGTTTTTCATGTCATGTACCAATTACGCATGTTTAGTGTGGCTGTAGGCCATTTCGGATGCTTAATATCGCATTTCGGGACCATTCCGTGCATTCGGTGTCATTTCCCCGCCTTTCGGGACTGTTTTGCATCATTTGTGAGTGCTGGAAATTCATTTGCATGCTTGCATATCATTTCCATGCCATTTCATGGTTTAGTACCATCGCCTCGGTTTGCGTGCCCACGTGCACGCATTTCGAGGCACCTCATTTTCATCTCACGGCCTCTTATGTGAGTGTAGCTGAGGCTCTCTCATGTTAGTATAAGCCCATTTCGCATTCTGTATGCCATTTTAGTCTCATCGCATTGCGTATGCCATCGCCTCGGTTTGCGTGCCCGTGTGCACGCATTTCGAGGCATCTCCTTTTCATCTCACAGCCTCTTACGTGAGAGTGGCTGAGGCTCTCTCATGTTAGTATAAGTCCAATTTGCATTTGGAGTGCCATTTCATGCTTTAGTACCATTGCTTCGGTTTACGCGCCCGTGGGCACGCATTTCGAGGCACTTCATTTTCATCCGATGGCCTCCCGTGTGAGTGTGGCTGAGGCTCTCTCATGTTGGTGTAAGCCCATATTGCATCGCATATCTCAGTTTAGTCCCGTTGCATTCCGTATGCCATTTTCTCGGTTTGCGTGCCCGTGGGCACGCATTTCGAGACATCTCATTTTAGTCTCATTGCATATCATTTCCATGTCATTTCATGCCTTAGGGCCATCGCCTCGGTTTGCGTGCCCGCGTGCACGCATTTCAAGGCATTTCATTTTCATCTAACGGCCTCTTATGTGAGTATGGTTGAGGCTCTCTCATGTTAGTGTAAGTCCATTTGCATTGCCCATGCCATTTTATGCCTTAGGATCATCGCCTCGATTTGCGTGCCCGCGTGCACGCATTTCGAGGCATCTCATTTTCATAGCATTGAGCATGCTAAGATTGTATTTTAGTTGCATTCATGCATATCATGCATATTGCATCGTGTTCGGGATAAGAGTTAGCCCGGGCACGGGAAACGAGGCGCATTTCGTACTCCGAGTGACAGAACGGGTCTCAATTCCCAAGTCACCGACACTCCGGATTACCCATGATGGAGTTAGGTTTTGTTGTAGCATTCATCTGCATTCATCCTATATTGAATTGTGCAATCCGACTCCTCGGCCATCATGCATCGAGATGCGTGATTGGTGGCACGAGGATCGAGGCATGCATATATTTGTGAAATACATTGCTGTGCCCCTTTTCTGCTCTCTGTTGCAGCAAAATGAAGAATCAGCAACTTTTCGAAGTCTGGCACGCATTTCGAGAAACGTTGCAAACAGAGGCTAAATTGGGCATCCCAATGGATTTCTGCGCAAAACAGCCCAAAACATGCATCACTTCATTATCCGGAGCAGAGTCGAGGCAGCTCCTGGCTTGCATGCCAGTTTACAGCTTTCTTAGTTTAATTTGTTAATTAATTAGGAATTTGTATATTATTCGGACTGTAGTATTTCGGACTGTATTATTCTTTCATTTCGGACTGTATTATTTATTCGGACCCTCTGCGCGAGGGCATAACTGTAATAAGTGTGGGTGAGTGTGATGTATGTCTTCCAACCCCACGTCTTTCTTCCCTTTTATTTACCCGCTTATGATGGTTAGATATAGGGCATATTTCAATTAGCATACAGTATGACAGCATGTTTGCATCATTCATCTGTTTTGCACGCACCGGGCTCGGCGCATCATACAAACTGCATTTGTATTTCAATTCCAAGTTGAATACGTGTTAGTTGTAGCATTCCATATGCCATGTTTAGAATAGCCGAGCCTGCTATAGTTGCATTATTGCATGTGTTGCATTAGGCAATTCTATATAATTAGGATCATGCATGATTTCTAATCAGTTTTCTGTTTTGACTTGGAGTACTCGGTGAGTTTTATGCTTTAGCATCCTTGCATGCGTGTGAGTGTTGCCATGAATAGCGTGCTTGCCATGAGGCTAACTGCTTATGTGATATAACTGCCTTGAATGCCTGTGGGTGGAGGTTGAGTTGCTTGGATTGGACAATGCATTGAATGTTTGTTTTAAGCCCACTAGATAGTGGCAAAATCATGTTTTTCTAAGCCCACCTGAGGGTGGCAAATCCGCGTCTTAGCCTACCTGCGGGTAGCACCATCAAACCATTTTCAAACAAACAAACATGAAATGTTTTGTTCCAATTCAGGCGGCCCAGTCTATACTTATTTGCTGCGAGCATCACATAGTAACCTAGGCTAATAACCGGAATAAGAGCATACAAGGTTTCCAAAAACAGATATCATGGTTAGTAGAGGCCGGTCTTTGACCGGGCGAGCGGGGGTGCTCACGAAGTGACCTTCCCCAATCGTACCCAAGTTCCCGAGCCGAGGCAACTTTGGTGATGACGGACACGTGGCCTTTGGCACCGAGTCAGGGTTTCCTAAATTTCCCATTAAAAAAACATTTAGGTGGCGACTCTGTATCTGGCAAAGCAGTCCATGTTTGGCACTTCTTTCAAAAAATCTGTTTTCCAAAACAATTTGCCGGATTTGGACTCTTTGGTTCAAGATTAAGAACCGTGACACAAATCGAGTCCAAGCTGTAGCGAGGTCCCCCGCGGGCTTGTTACACATACTCTCTTGTGATGAAAATGGTTCAAAATATCAAGTCAACCACTTCCCTTGATCAATGTCATGATAGGGAGGGGTTTTTGTCGGTCCTTTTTTTTTTAGCTTCATTTATTAAGCTTGTGTCCCTTGATTCATAAATTATCATGCAATGAATGTGCATTTACTAATACCTTGCGAATCGAGCGTACCCCTCCTTTGACCTATTTGATGATAAGGAGAGGCAGGGTGGATAAACATCTCCTGAAAATACTCTATTTGTGCTCTGTTTCATGTCTCTTGCAGCAGGGCAGTACCAAAAATTAGTGGTTGGCTGGCCACCTTTACTGTACGGCAGACCACTTCTTCTGGCCCATCGGTCACCTTTTTCAGCCAAGTAGTGTTGTTTTTTTTTTTCTTTTTTTTTTTTCCAGAAGAGCAGAGGTGGAGGTAAAAATCAGTGCAATTTTCTAACTGTGCAACAAAAGCATTTTGGCAGCAGAATAGAGAGCATTTTCAGGTGAAAATCCGCGTGTATGCATGAGTCATTCCTTGATTCTCGGGGCCGGTTACAATTGTGTTCACTAGTAGTGTGTTACAATTACTTAATTTGTGTTGTAAATAGTTAGTTAATTCATGTTGTAATGTGATTAATTAGTTAGAGTAGTTAGTCCATTTTGCTTTAGATTCATTAGATAGCTATTTATTTTTGTATTGTAATAATTAGTTAGTGTAGCTTGTTATTTCGATATTGCAATAATTAGCTTAAAGTAGGACATTATTTGGATCCTCCTACTTGAGGGTGCAATATGTAATAATGTGTATGTCTTCCAATGCTCCATTTCTTTCTCCATTTTATTTACCAGCTTACGATGGATTGAATGTAGCATCATGTTTCCTTAGCACTTTCCATGTTTGCATACACTCGTTTCGCTTGCATTTAGGATTCGGCTCATCATATTAACTGATGTCAAATTCAAAATTCTTACTTGAATACGTGATTTCTCATGTGTTGGATTGGATCATACCATGCTAGTAGTCGAGCCTATTAAATTGAATGATTGTATGTGTCTCATTAGTGATATTGCATTAATTAGGAGCATGCATGTTTTCTAATTATTTTGCTTTGTCTGGCTTGCCTCGGAGTACTAGGTGAGCGTTTATTGCTTTAGCATATTGCATATGTGTGGTTGTTGCCATGTCAAGCATGATTACCATGAGGCTAAGTCCTTACTTGATATACCTGTTTGGATGCCTGTGGATGAAGGCTAATTGCTTAAATTGGGATAATTTGATGAATGTACATATGAGATCGCTTATTATTATTATTTTTAATTTTTTATTTTTTGAGTGGTACGTATTTAAAAAAATTTCAAAACCAAACATGAAATCAAAATGTTCCAACTTTTGCAAATTAGTCTATACTTGTTTGCAACACATAGTAAATTAGCCTAACAAATCGAAACAAGAGCATATAATGTAAATAAGAATCACATCATGACCGATCTTTGATCAGGTGAGTGGGGTGCTCAATTCATGACCTTCCCCTCTCATACCTAAGTTCTCGAATCGAGACACTTTGTTGATGACGGATAAGTGGCCTTTGGCACGAGTCTCGGGTATCCTAAATTTCCTAAAAATATTTAGGTGGCGACTCTGTAATTTGGCGAAGGAGTCCATTTTTTGCATTTTTGATTCAAAATCGATTTTCCAAAAGAATTATCGGATTTGGACTCATTTGTGCTTATCTATTTCACATTGCACTTGTGCAATCAGATTCAAAACCACGGGAGTCCAAACTGTAGGGCTAGCCGTATCTGAAAGGAGCACGAAAAGCAAGCTACAGTTTTTGGCGACTCTACTGGGGAATTAGAGAACTTGACGTGAAATTCATGATGTGAATTTTTATTTACACTTATATGTTCTTTGCATTGCAGCTGCATGCTTCTATCAGTCACTGTGTTTTCCATCTGCTATTCCTAGACAGTTTGCTGGAGGCTTACCCAAAAACTTGCCAAAAAGCTGACTGGTCGTAGGCTCTGCCATGTTGGAAACACAACCCTTGGATTCAGACTACCGCTATACCACTTGATCCTCCTTTTACTTCTTGGTGTTACATATGAGAGGTATATTAGATAGTCTTGCTGAGGTACCCCCTTCGACCATTTGGCCTAGTTGCATATAGTAAAGCCATAGTGACTATTCCAAACTAGGACATGAGGCTCACTTGTATGCAGGATTGCGTGAAACCACTTGTTTGAAGTAGTGAGTCCTAGTTCATGACAAAACTAGGACAGGGTAACCCTATCCTCTCATAGGGGTGTTTTGGCTCTCTCTTAACTGGTATGTGCTTTACAATGAGGCTGTACAGGAATGTTCATATTAGTGGCAGAGTTGGTATTTGTTTTGGGGCAGAATTCATTGTGGAGTACAGTCATATAGTTTTGATCATGTCTGTATTGATAACATCTTAGCCAGAGCGCTATGCAGTTTCTGATTACTGCTCTTTTGCTTTATTTCTTTTACTAGGTAGTTTAAACCATAGCTTCAGAAGGTTCTCATATCCCCCAAGTACTCTGGACTCGCATCAGAAGACTTTGCAAAGTCGGAGATCTTGTTTAGGGATAACCCGTATTTACCTCACTATCACTAGTTATGAGGTGCAGAATGGTCAGACAGAATTCACCAGTTCAGTTCTTACAGCAATCACCTCTTAGATCACTTGTGTTCAGTCCGGTTCAAGAGCAGCATCTACTTCCCGTCCAGATCAGGAACAGTCACCTATTCCGATGGCACAGTATCCCCCAGTAAAGATGGAGGACTTAATACTCCAGCTGTAACAGATAGTTGAGACATTACAGCATGACGCAGCTAGTCAAGCCGAGGTTATAACTAGGCTACAACGGCAACAACCGCAGCCAGTAGTGGCCTTTGTATCACATGCACCCACCGCAGCTATCCCTGTACCCGCTCTCACTGCTAATACTGCCACTGCTCAAGATCCACAAATCGATGGCGTTTTGGTTTTCCCAACTCAAACAAAACCCATTCCATCACAAGCTTCCAAAACCCCGATTTATCAGATCGAGGCACCATTTGAATTTGAGGTTGATCTTACTACGCTCAAAGTCAACAAACTGGAAAAGTTGTTAAAAAAGGCACAAGGGGTCAATTCCATTCTAGACATAATGGAGGGATACACTGAGTCTGCGGTTACTTTACCAGAGCAGTTCAAGATGCTGCACATTGACCAGTTTGATGGTTACGGAGACCCGATGGTTCACTTATGATTGTTTTTAGATATCTTACGGCCGATGGGCTTAACTAGACTACAGAAGTTATCTCTCTTTGGTCGCACTATGTCGAGTATAGCGGCCATTTGGTACGCCAAGTTAGAAGATTCAGTAAAGCGGAATTTGGAGGAGTTAGCTGAGTCCTTCATTACTCAGTACTGTTATAACATGCAAATTGAGGTTAGAACCTGTGATCTCAAGGCGACGCGACAAGATGGAAAGCTAAAGTATCCATGATGACTGTTTGACCTTCAGAGAAAGATTAGATCAGAATGCTTGTCCGAAATTTGCATGGCAAGCTACTGCAGAAAATGATTGTTCTCCCCCTGTTTACATTTAAAGAACGTCATGAGATGGGGGTTGAAATAGAGGATGCCATGAAGCAGGGGATTATCATCGGTGATAAGGAGCCGGCTAAGAGGCCTTTTGTTCGCAGGTCGAATGCTGCTAGTGGTAGCACAACTGCGAGGCCATCCGATTTAAGTGTTGTCACCACAACCAAGACTGCCGACCCCTTTGCCAACATATGCCTACAAACATCGTCAAACCCTACCTAACCTCAAGATAGGACTTTTAAGCAACTATACATGACCCTATCCAAAGCCATGCAGGTGTTGGTCAAGAAAGGGCACCTAAAACCCTTAGGGCATGTTTGATTGGGTGGATTAGAGCATGGGATTGAGATTATTAATCCGTGGGCCCAATTATCCTATGTTTGTTTTAACATTTTGGTTTAGGATTATTAATCCAATGGATAATTAATCCAACAAATTTGTAGGATTATTAGTAATGGGGTAGGGGTGAGACTATTAATCCAATGGATATTAATCCAAATGGATAGTGAATACCACACTAATTTAATAGGATTATTAATACTTCACTATTAATCTTGTGAATCAAACATGACCTTAGAACCTTGTCCATTTCCTGATCCTCTTCCACCCAAGCATAACCCCGCAAAGTACTGTGCTTTTTGACAGTAGCACAGTCATGATACCGACCAGTGTTTCCGCTTGCATCATGAGATTCAGGATCTCATTGACAGCAAAGTCATCGCTCCATCTCAGAAACCATATGTAACCACAAATCCACTCCCAACCCATAATCAAGTCCTCCCACCTCGAAACCTGAACCTTATCCATTCATTGGCCACCTCTTATGACCCCATCGTATATATTACCCCCTCCTACCTACCAAAATCGATGTTGTTCATTCCCGAGGGCACAGATTTATGCATGATGAGCACATCTAATCCACAACCTGAGCCTCACAATGTGGTGACAATAACTGTAGTAAAAGAGATTTTTGCTTTAGAGGAAGGTACTAGTTTGTCGTCGGGGTGTCTCGGGGATCTATTTGAAAGGGCATATGATCCGAGTTGCTATGTCATGCCAAACACTCAAACTAGGCTCGAAGTGGTGTTACAAACCTCGGATAGAGATTAAAGTGGTTAGGGAGAATGGCTCGAGCCAAGGTTGGACGACCTGGCAGATCTCAAAGAAGACCTAGACAACTTATAGTTCTTCGATGAGCATGATCAGGGAGGTGACCAGATCGGGCGGTTTGACCTGAATGGATTGACCGATAATACCAGATGGCTAAGTGATGAGCCAGACAAGGAAGAAAAAACTAGGATGAACCCAGGGGAAAGGGAACAAAGGTAGTTGCGGTAGTCGGAAAGGCTGAAAAAGGAAAATTGCTAAAGGGCCTCATGTGCAGGAGACCCAGCCCAAAAAGTGTGTTGTGAATACCATAGATATTGAATAGGAAGCTGCGCTGAGGAAGTTTGACAGTGAAAGAATTGAAGACAGCCTGAAAATTGTAATCGTGTGTCGCCCTGAGGGGGGCACTTGTACTGTAGAGATGATTCAGGAGGAGTTGGACAACTATTTGTTGGCAGCCGAGGGCGAGTGGTGGGCGACAACGATTTGCATTTGGTCCATACTAACAAAGACTGGGGGGACTGCATCCCGGATAATACCTGGCATACTGAGGAGATAGACTATCTTACCTGAAGTGGACAGTACTTCAAGCCGCCACACTTGGATCAAGCAGAGCCATTAGGAAAGGACAAGGAGGTTGAGAAATAGAAGGAGACGCAACTAGAAGAAGAGTTAGTCATGAAGCAGCTCAAGAAAATCCAAGCCGATATCTATATTTAGGGGCTCCTTATGGCTTCACGGGGTGCACCGACAGACAATATTGTCGACAATGGACAAGGCTAAATTTTCCATTGATACAACGCTCGAGCAACTTGTGGGCTTGGTCTTCCCCAGCTGTGTGAAGCCAATGCTCACTTTCTCTGACAAAGAGCTGCCACCGGAAGGGTCGGCTCACAACAAGCCGTTATACATATCTATGGAGTGCAGAGAGAAGTGAGTGCCAGTGGTGTTGGTAGCCACTAGTTCTGCCATTAATGTTTGTTCCTCCTGTACTGCCTATGTAGTTGGCCTCAAACTGGCTGACTTTGTCCCCACAGCCTAGGTGATACGAGTGTATGACAATACAAGCAGGGAGGTCATGGGTACAACGAAAGTGCAGGTTTAGGTGGGCCCGTCAGAGCAAGAGATCGAGTTCCATGTCTTGGATGTGCTGACTACCTTTAATCTGCTGTTGGGGAGGCCTTAGTTACATCATGTGAAGGCTGTCTACTCCATCCTCCATCAGATGTTGAAGTATCCTCATGAGGAAGGAGTAGCAACTATTTTTGGGAACTCATCCATCCATCCACCTACAGAGGTGACTACACCAGTGCTAGAGATCAACCATGGCGATGAAGATGTATTCCTCTTAGGATTCACTTTGGCGGAAGCCCGAGTAGTGTAGACCATTCTGGCCGTGGACGAAGGCATGTACGTCAGTCCTAGTCTATCTACTTCATGAATGACCTACGACACATGCCGGGAATGGGACTTGGACAGAGCAAGCGGAAAGGTGTTACAACATCAACCGAGGTGTCATACAACCTGCATGCCTTTGGACTGGGCTATGTGCCCACCAAAGAAGACTAGATAAGAAAGTGGGAAGAGATGAGGGGCAAAGCCAAGGCCAAGAGAGATGGGAAGGATTACGAGCTTGTCCACAGGCTAATCCAGGGGACATTGAATGGCCATTTTGTTCGAAAAGGAGATGATTTCCCTTTTTACGGCTTTCCTGAGCCTTGGGTAAATTCCTTGAAAACGTGAGTCCTCGGATTCGAAATCTTCTTTGATCTACAACTACAAAATAATGATAAGGAGAGGGATGCGCCAAGTATCAATGTTAGCCAGAGCACGGAAGATGACTTAGATAACAACGAGGCTAAGTAGGGGCAACACTGGCCAATCTCCTGACAGATCTCGCGATTGACCTGGAGTACTTAGGGGATAACTTTACTGTCTCCATGATCAGGGAAGAATCGGGTGTGGATGCAACCAGTGGTATTTGGGAAGCATCGAGGGTACCACGTCTTACTTGGCAGTTGGAAAAAGGCTTTATTTCCAGTTCTGAATCAGGTGATGAGTCGGAATCTGATTCCACTAAGTCTGTGGAGTCAGGATCAGATTCAAGTTGTTTTAAGTCTGAGTCTGGTATTTTCGGGGGTGGTAACCCGGATACCAAAGTCCTGTCTAGGTTTTTATTTAGCTTTTCTTTTGAGTCTATAACCAAAGAGCCAAACCTTTTGAATGAGAACTTTGCAAATTCTATGTACTTTTCTGTGCCGATGATTTATTATATTGACCAAGATTTTTAGAATTTTAATGAAAACGAAAAGGAAGAAATTCCTTTAGCTTTGAAAAATAGGATTAATCGAGAGGAGAAGAGGTGTGCTAAGCCCTATATTGATAAAATCATTGCTATTAATGTGGGTACTAAGAAGGATCCGCGCTTGGTCCAGATCGGGTCCACGTTGTCTTTGGAGAAGCGTGAGTGTTTAATCACTTTATTAAAAGATTTCAAAGATGTTTTCACGTGGTCCTACGAAGACATGCTTGGAATCGACCCTGAGATTGTACAGCACTAGATCTCTCTTGACCTTGAGGCCTGACCAGTCAAACAGAAATTGCGCAGAATTCGTCCGGATTGGGCACTAAAAATCAAGGAAGAGTTCACCAAGCAGATTGATGCAGGATTCTTGTTAGTGTCTGAGTATCCAACCTGGTCGGCCAACATCATCCCACTGCCAAAGAAGGATGGCAGAATTAGGGTATGTGTTGACTTTCGGGATTTGAATAGAGCTAGTCCGAATGATGACTTTCCTTTGCCGCATATTGATGAATTGGTAGACTTCACCTCGGGCCATGCATTGCTATCATTCATGGATGGGTTCTCCGGATAAAACTAAATTCTGATGGCAATAGAAGACTGAGAAAAGACCGCATTCACCACGCCGTAGGGCACCTACTGCTACTGAGCCATGTCTTTTGGCTTGAAAAATGCTGGGGCTACCTATCAGATGGTTGAGACCACCATTCTGCATGACATGATTCATAAAGAGGTTGAGGTGTACATGGATGACATAATTGCCAAGTCCAAAGAGCGAGAGGGCCACTACACTGCATTTAAAAAATTCTTTCAACAGATCAAGGAATATAGATTGAGGTTAAACCCACAGAAATGCACCTTTGGTGTGATGGCAGGGAAAAAGCTGGGATTTCTGATCACACAGAGGGGAATTGAAGTAGATCCGTCCAAAATCAAGGCCATTTTAGAAGTGCCACCACCAAGGATTGAAAATGAGGTGCATGACTTTCTAAGTAAAACACAATTCATAAGACGGTTTTTTTCCAAATTAACCTTGACTTGTGAACCACAATTCGGTCTTTTGAAGAAAGGAAAGAAATTCTGATGGGACGATCGATGTCTGTTTACCTTCGAGCAGGTTAAGCAGTACCTCCAGAATCCACCTGCGTTGTCCTTGCCGGAGCCGGGGAAGCCTTTGATTCTATACTTGTCAGTAACAGACTCGACCATGGGGTGCATGCTCGATCAAGAATCTAAGGATAAGGTAGAAAATGCCATCTACTACTTGAGTAAGAAGATGCTGGTCTATGAGACCAGTTACATGCCCCTCGAGAAGGCTTTCTTAGCCTTGGTATGGGCTATCAGGAAGTTAAGGCACTACTTGTTAGCTCACTCTGTAATCCTGGTTTCATGATTTGATCCTATCAAATTTTTTTTTCGGAAACCAGCGCTTATGGGTAGGCTAGCTCATTGGTTGCTTTTTCTCTTCGAATTTGATCTCAAGTATGTCACGCGCAAATCAGTTAAAAAGAGAGCTGAAGCAGAATTCCTGGCAAACCACCCAGTAGAAGGAGATGAGGCAGTAGAATACCTGTTCCCAGATGAGGATATTCTATAGGTAGAAGAGGAAACTTGGACGATGTACCTTGACGGAGCGTCCAATCAATACGGTTATGGGATAGGTGTGTTGTTGATAGCACCCGATGATTCTCATATACCCTTAGCCTTCAAACTCCAGTCCGAAGTGTGTCCAACAACGAAGCAGAATATGAGGCGTGTATTGCTAGTTTGGAAGCTATCCTAGAACTAGGGGCAATAAGGTTGGATGTTATTAGAGACTCGAACTTGGTTGTTTTTCAAGTAAACGGAGACTGGAAGGTCAAAGAAGAGAAAATGAAGGTTTATCATCAGGCCTGGATATTCTGATCCTGAGGTTTGAAAAGCTGACATTCACACACCTGCTTAGAGAGAACAATCGGTTCGCTGACGCACTAGCAACTCTATCTCCTATGGCAGACATCCCGCTTGGAGTCAAGATGTGTCCGATCATCATTGAACAGAAGTACACGCCGACCTATGAGACCATTGTTGTAATAGATGAAGTTCAAGACAAAAAACCCTGGAATTATGATATTTGGAATTTTCTGGAAAAGAAGACGTATCCACCAGGGGCAAATGCCAAAAACAAATGGGGAATATGGCATCTGGCCGTCCAATTTATCATCTGCGGAGGCAAGCTGTATAAAAGAGGTCATCTGAAAATGCATAAGCTGTGTGTTGAAGAAGAGGAATCGAAGCGCCTCATGGAGGCTATCCACGGAGGGGAGTGTGGAGCGCACATGAACAGTGTGATGCTAGCTCGAAAGATTCTCAGGCCAGGCTATTATTGGTAAACTATGGAGGATGATTGTATTGGTTTTGTACGACGATGCGACAAATGCCAAATTCATGCCAATCACATGAGCATACTACCGTCTAAGCTTTACAATTTTACTTCGCCATGGCCTTTCTCAGTCTGGGGAATCGACGTTTTTGGTGCAATCTCGCCAAAAGGATCAAATGGACATGAGTTCATTCTGGTGGTGATTGACTATTCATGAAGTGGGTGGAAGCTCAGTCCTATGCTGTGTTGAATGCATCGCATGTAACCCAATTTATCAGAAACAACATCATTTGCCAGTACGGTGTTTCAAACGAGATCATATCAGATAATGGTTCACACTTCAAGAAAGAGGTGGTGGATCTACTCAAGAAATATAACGTGGCTTTTCACAAGTCATCAACATATAGACCACAGACCGATGGAGCTGTTGAAGCTGCCAACAAGAGAATTAAGAACATCTTGCGGAAGATGGTTGAGACCTACCGACACTGGCCGGATAAGCTACCTTTTGCTCTCTGGGGCTACAGAACGTCGATTCATACATCCATAGGGCAACCCCTTATTGTTTTGTCTATGGGATGGAAGTCGTTCTGCCAATAAAAATTGAAGTGTCATCGCTGCGAATTATAGCTAAGTGTCAGATAGTAGAGGTGGATTAGCAACAGAGCAGGCTCGAAGAGCTGATGCTATTTGATGAGAGAAGGCTGAGGGCACTATATCACATCCAGGGCTACGAACACAGAATTGCTAGTGTTTTCAAAAAGAAGGTTAAGTCCAGAAATCTCAAGGAAGGAGATATGATGCTGAAAGACAACCGAGCTCCCATCTATGACCCTAGGAGCAACTTTAGACCTAATTGGACTGGCCCTTACATTATCAAATCTATCTGGTCAGGAAAGGGAATTATTCTCATACACCTAGATGGTTTGGAGTTTTCACAGCTGATCAATATGGACAAGTTGAAGAAATATTACCCTTGAGGGGCTCGCTGGGCCGAAAACCCAAAAGGGCAACCTAGGCAAAAGTTCGAGCATGAAAAATTAGAAATGAAAAAAAGCTGAGCTCGCAAGGTTGAAAACCCTAAAGGGCGACATTGGCAAAAGTTAGAGCGCAAAAAGAGAGAGTTAATACTCGAGTGAACCTGAACTGAACTGCGTAAGGCCTGATTCCCATTTTTGGGATACATAGGCAACTTCATCCCGAAGTTCGGCCATAACCATCTCCAGTTCAACTGTCCTATTCTTTTATCTGATCAAGCCATCTTTGTCCATCATCTGTCAACTTGGTTATTGTTATCTCCATTTTAGCAGAAGGGCCAGTTGGAATGAAATGCAATAAGTTTGGGTCATACATCTTGCGGGCAGATTCTGTGTGTGTCAGGTGGCGATCATTTTTGAAAATTGTTTTGAAAAGTTTTAATAAAGTTGATTTTTCTCAAAATTTTACCTTTACAACTTAGACCATTTTGGGACCAAAATGAAATTTTTTAGTACTCACAACTTTAATTCCATTGATTTCAACACAAGTACATTCTCCACATCTCTGAATAAATCAAAGTTGCTTTTACATCATAAAACTTGAAAAGAAAAGTCAAAGCAATAAACTGGGGGCATAGATGAGTCAGGTGTTCCTGCATCCTCTGTTTGTGCTTGCAGAAGCCCCTGAAGCCAAAGTTGGTCCAACCTGTGCCTCGTCTTCAGGCCAAGCCAAACACTCGCCAGAATGGGTGCAATTGAAGCTAGGGGCAGGGGCCAGAAGATTTGAAGCACGAATTGGAAATGGAGCCAGGTATTCCACCCCCTCCTCTGGGTAGATCTAGTCTTGTCCAAACTGTTGTCTGAACTGGAAGAGGAAGTAGAACACGCAGTGTGTAAAGCCAATCAATTGTGTGCCTGGCTGTCGGGACATGTTGTAGCTCATCTCAGTCAAATTAAGCCAAGGGCAATGCCAAGTTATGTTAATTGCAGATCTGCTGCATATCCAGTTGCACCACCATCCCTCAATGGGAAAGTCCACCAACTGCTAGCGGAAGTAGTAGGCTTGGGCTAAATACTTGGGGCAAGGGTCCACTACTTTTAGTTTATCCATTAGCCATACTTGGGAAGGGACAAAAAAAAACAAGAAGAAGAGAGATTAAAGAATAGAGAGATATTTGTTGAGAGAAAAGTAAAGAAAAGGGCATAGAGAAAAATAGAGTGTGACTACCGAGTAATGAGAGCTATAAATGAGAAAGGGTGGGGAACATTACCAGGAGTAGCAACGGACTCTCTGTTAACTGAGTAGTCTCTCGCTTATGAAAAGCATCTAAACCCATCAGAGTTTCAGCTAGGGCCAAGCCAATGCAACTCTTATCCTTCTTCAGGCATTGGGCCACCTCAATCAATCTGATGCTAGCTCTGCCATAACTAGGGGCAAGAAGGAAATATGCGAGCATATATAAATAGAGGGCATGTTGCCGATAACCTCGCCAGAGGAGGTCATCTCTATCGCTGATGTAAGAAAATCAATGAATCAAGTCGGGTATATCTATCTCCCCCATCATAAGCCAAGGATCGAGCTTCGTGCAAAGTAAGCCCACACATCCGTCCCAAAGCCTGGGCATGGGCAAAATGGGGCCAGGGAGTGATCTCCTCATCGCGCTGGGACTCCAACAATGCTTGAAACTCTTCAAGAGTCGGGCACATTTCCTATGCTTCGAAGCGAAATACCTGTGTAATTGGGTCCCAACATCGGACCGTGGCATGGAGGAACGGAAAACAAAGTGAAGTATAACTCAACGAAAAAAATGTATTTATGTCGAAACCTTAGAAATTTACCTTTTTCGTGCCGTCCAAAGTGGCTATCCAATCTTTGAGGTTCTCAGCAAGGAATGTCTCTATTTGTAGAAAAAATAGCAGCAAGAATAAGGTTCTGGCGAAGAAATTGCAAAGGAAGACCTTTTGCATAAGATAAGGCTGTGAGTGGGTGCTAGCTTTTAGCCTGCTGATGGATCACAACAACTAGCCGGCCGTCCACCTTTAGTGGTCGGCTGTCCACTAGTGTGGGCCTGGCGGTTTTGGCAGTTTGGTTGTGTTCTAGTCTTTGTATTTTAGGGTCTTATTTTGAGTCTTTTGGTTTTAGCAAGTGTAAATAGCTGTGTTCAGGTTGTTTTTACTTTGTTTTCCATTTATTGAGTTATATTTTGTATTTTGGTTGTTGGTCAGCTCATTATCTGGTTAAGAACATCATTTCAATGCAAGCATTTTGGTTGCAAATTCCATTCCATTTACATTCTATGCAAGTACGATGCTCATGATACAAAAACATAGCTCCTTTTATAAAATAGTAGGGTTTTACCTCGATCATAGTTATTACAAAAAGAGAATAGAAGGCTTTTCAAAAACAAAAGTAAGACATATCTGAAGCTATACATGTGCTAAGCTACTAAAATAAAAGAAATTAAGCAAAAGAGTACAAAAATCTGCACCAGTCTAATCAAGCTTGGGAGGCCCTTTTTGTCCTCTTCCTCGGAGGGGACTCAATGGCACTGTCTCCATCGGTGCAGCTATCAGAATCAGACTTCGACCTAGAGCTGGCATCGTCATCTTTGCTCTCTGATTCAGAGCCAGCCTCGGCACTCTCTGCACTCCCTGTCCTCAAGCCAATATCATCGTCCTTGCTCATGGACTTAGAGCGTCGGCTTACTGCCTCTTTTTCAGAGTCACTAGTCTCAGTATACTCAAAACTGGTTCCGAGCTGCTCCGACCATGGGCACCTTTGCCCCTGCCTCAACCTTGACACTCATCTCAGCTGCATGCTGGGGCCTTTCCACCTCTTCTCCCTGCCACTAGAGGAGGTGCTGCCAGTGCCCTCGGTGCAGGTGGGACTTGAGAAACAAGCACTAGAATATCAGATAAAATACGAGTATGTTGCCGAATACATGATGTGGTATGAGTGTGATACAGGAAACATATTCAGTATAGGTGCAGTGTATCAGTACAGTGTGAGGTAGTCACAAAAGGCAGGTCAGTTTATAGTATGAGTATCGTGTATCAGTGCGAGTATGGCATGTAAGTGTAGTGTGGGAAGCAATGCAATGCACGAGAGGGAGAGGGATCTACCTGGATACCGTTGTAGACACCTGATTTTTGACCGACCTTAAGACTCAGATTTCATTTGCATCGTTATACACTTTGCCATCGGCACCATACGTGTCCGCGTTTGATATAGCTCTGAACATATGTTGCTAACTTATTGTACCTATTAAGCTCCTTTCTTTTATAGGCACGATATTGTATGTATGGTTCACTCGGATGAGTTCCAGTGATTCATTCGTCTACCTTTTCTCCTTCTGCATGCGGTGCGTTAGGACACCTTCGGTTTCGAACACTCAGATGAGTTCCGGTGTTCTTTCATCCCTTTTCTCCTCTCGCATGCGATGCTTTAGGACACCTTCGGTTTCGAACACTCGGATGAGTTCCGGTGATTCATTCATACCTTTTCTCCTCTCGCATGCGATGCGTTAGGACACCTTCGGTTTTGAACACTCGGATGAGTTCCGGTGATTCATTCATACCTTTTCTCCTCTCGCATGCGATGCATTAGGACACCTTCGGTTTTGAACACTCGGATGAGTTCCGATGTTCATTCATACCTTTTCTCCTCTCGCATGTGGTGCGTTAGGACGTCTTCCGTTTCGAGCACTCATATGCGTTCCAGTGTCCATTTGTTCTCTTTCTCCTTTTGCGTTTGATACGTCGAGAGTTGTTTCGTTTTAGACTCCGGGTGTTCTCGATAGTAGCTTTTAGCCTTCTCCGCGTGAGACGCAGTGAGAATTGTATAATTTTCTTACATCCTTTCTGCATGAGATGTGGTTTGGCTCGTGTTTACTTGCTTTGCATAACATTCGCTTAAACTGTTGCATTTATTGTATATATCTGCTTCATTACAGTGTGCTTTGCATGATCATAAGTTATGTTCGGCTTTGTACATACCCCTTTGCATTTTGCCCCTGCCTGCGGGCATATCTCTTTGATTATCTCGCCTGTTTGTCTAAGTCTTCAGCCTTGTCAAAAATGGGTCGTCTCTGGGCTTTGACATTCACTCCCGTCATTGTTATGACTTTCGAGTTCTGTCAAAGAGGGGCAACTGTAGACACCCCATTTTTGACCGACCTTAAGACTCAGACGTCACCGTTTGAGCGCTCGGTGATGGTGCATGTTGTGCTTGTCCTGAGGTTTCGGAGTTCTCGGCTGAGAGCCTTACCCCCGGACCTCGGGACCCTTTTGTGTTTTGCCTCGGTTTACGAACCAGGTCTTGTTTTCTCTTCTCGAAGGGAGGGAGAGGTCTTGTAGACCATTTCTCAGTGGCCATAGGCTACTTTTCATAGTCGTAGGCCACTTTTCCCGTTTGGAGATCAGTTTTCGATTTTCGGGGCCGTCGGCCGTGCGCCTCGGTTTGGGACCGCTTAACATTCTCCGTTTGCCCCGGTTTTTGGGGTACACCTTGTTTCCTCTGTCTAGAGGGACACTGTGGCCCGAGAGACCACCTTTGTGGTCGTACGCCACTTTCGATGCTTAACAGCCAATTTTCGGGGCTCCTGGCTGCGCGTTTTCCCTCCCGGACTCTCGTTTTGCATCTGTCTTGGTTCATTTTTGGCATGGACCTTGTTTTCATTGTTTGAAAGGTGGTAGTGGGGTGGGAGACCACCTCTTCTCCTTGGAGACCACTTTTCTCCAGCCAGCCGATTTTCTTGTCAAGAAACTGGCCTCCTTGGTCTTTGAGCCATATTTACTGGTCTCCCACACCACCACTGGCTTGCATTCAGTTGGGAGACCACCAAATGGGGCTGCCGACCACTTTTCTTTCAGTTGGACTTTTAGAACTGGTCGGCCGACCAGGTGAAGTGGTCGGCCGACCACTTGAACTGGTCGGCCTACTCCCTCCAGTTTTGTCTCTCTGAGTTGTTGGCAGCTGTGCCAGTTGGAAGGCACAGACTGTATCCTCAATACACGTGTATGGAGGATATTTGGTCTTGGTTTATAGCTTCTTGAAGAAGCTTTGGCCTTGTATCTCTATAAGAGAGGCCCTTCCTCTCCTTTAGAGAGGTTCAGATTTTTGTCTAAGGCATACCATACATCTCCCTCTATATCTCTCTATTTTGGCTCAAAAAGTGTGTGATTCTTGGCCCTTTGCACACCACCTCATAGCCTAACACTTCCACCATCAACCTAAGGTTCTTGGAGGCCATTTTAAGAGGTTAAGAAGTTGGGTTTTGGGTCCAGAAGCTGCTGGTTTTGCTGAGCTACAAGGGTAACACATTTTCTCCCTCTTTAGGCCTTATTTTGATCTTTATCTTAGCCTTATTTGCATGCATATTTGAGCTTTGTTATCAACTGAAAAAGTCTTGTTTTGAGGTTCTTTTCATGTTTGTTTAAGGTCGTTTTGTTGTTGGGGGTCATTTACCCTCTTGCATGCTTGTTTTAGCCTTGTTTTGTGCCATGCATTAAGGCCTTTGTATTGATCTTTGTTTGGCCTTTTGACCACTGAAATCCAATGGATTTTCAGTGGTTATGTGGTTTTGAGGGCCAAAATCAGAGAGGGGTGATCCTCTCTCTTGTTTTCTTCCTTACTAGCATATTTGGCCTTACAAAGGAGCCTTCATTTGCACACCTCTAAGCCTTGTTTCAGGCCCTTTTCAGTGACTTTTAGGACCTGCATAGGCTCTTTCCAGAGTTGGTTTTGTCACCTTGGGTGTGTTTCTTGCATGTGTAGAATAACCCCTCTTATAGCCTATCAAAGGAGTATGACATTCTTGCATGAATTGATCATGTTTCAATGGGTTTTTGGGCTTTATTTGGCATGTCATGTCTCTGACTTTTTCTGGTTTGATGGCCTCTTGAATGCTTCATATGCTTGTAGTGTAATCCATGTTCACTAGCTCGCATTGCATATTGTTTTGGCCCTTGATTCTAGCATATTTTGGCCATGTTCTAAACTGATTTTATTCATGATTCGGGCTGCCTTAGCTCTGTTTTGAGGTCCCATGGTCGAATGATGCTTGCTATGCATGCTTGTAGTGTAATACCCTTGTCTAGCTTCGAGTTTTGAAGCCTCTTGCATGCTTAACTTGAGTTGTTTTCATGTTTTGGCATCATTGAATATGTTATTTCAGAGCTTATACTTGTGCCATATTCCCATGTTGTCCACTCTTTAAATGCGATTGAGAGTTGTGCTTGTATACCTCATTTATGGGCCATTGCATGAGCTTCATTTTTGTGCATTGCAAGCCATCATTTTAGTCCATTTTGCCACTATTTTGGGTCTGCATAGGGACTGTTTGGGGTTGGTTTGGTCATTTGGGCATCGCTTTGCATACCTCTAGTGTAATGCACTTCACTAGTTTCGGTAACTGTGCCATCCAACATGCATCGGGTGAGTTGTTTGCATGATTCGGGGCCATATTGTATGTCATTTCAAAGCTGGAACATGTGTCATTGTATGCCATATTTCATCCTTGTCATGCTTTGGTAGAGTTGCATTTTGTTCCTTAGGTTTGGTCCCTTGCATTTGTGCATGTTTGCATGTATCTTGTTGCCTCACTTTCATTATATTGGCCACTGATTTGGGTGTGGCCGAGGCCCATCCATCTTGGTTTAAGTCCAACTTGTATTGCGTATGCCCTATAGTCCATGTTATCGCATGTTTGATCATTGCATTGCGTGTGCCTCGTTCATAACACTGTGTATGTTAGTGCATTGTGTATGCATGCCACATAATCCATGTGCATTGAGTATGCCATTGATTAATTCATAGCATTGTGTATGCCATTTGCATGCTTGCATGCCATTCCGTGCATCTTCGCATCATTTAGTTGCATTGCATTTAGATCGCATGCTAGAGTTGCATTTGTCCATACATTGTTTGTTGCATCATGTTTGGAGTACGGTTTAATCCAAACACGGGAAACGAGGGACGTTTCGTACTCAAAGTGATGAAACGTGCCTCGATTCTTGGTCACCGACACTCTTGACTATCCATGATAGAGTTGTTGACTTTAGGTGTTTATATGTGCATTCATTTCACATTGAGTCATGCAATCCGACTCCTCGGCCATCATGCATCGAGATGCGTGATTGGTGGCCCGAGAGTCGAGAACCATACTCTATTGAGCTTACGTAATGATAGGGAGGGTGGTTGTGCATACATGTGTTGCAAATACTTTGCCATGCCCCTTTCTTGCTCTCTGTTGCAGCAAACCAGAAATCAGCAGCAAAAACTGGTCGACAGCCCTTCTACGGGTTCCCATGATGGATTTTAAGCTTTTTGGAGCTTGGTGCAAGGTCCTGAGAGCAGTTGCAAACAAAGGCAAATTGGGGCATCGCGATGGATTTCCGACAAGGCGACTCGAGCATGCATGCATCCATTGTCGTCCAAAACAGAGCTGAGGCAGTCTATTTTATTTAGTTTACATGCTTACTTAGTTAAATTTGTTAATTATCTAGTGTTGTGTAATAATTAGTTAATTCGATTCTGTATTATTTATTCGGACCCTCCGAGAGAGGGCAATGTTGTAATAAGTGTGCGTGAGTGTGTGCATGTCTTCCAACCCCACGTCTTTCTTCCTTTTACTTACTAGCTTATGATGGTTAGTTTAGGGCATGTTTCAATTAGCATCCTTATGATCGCATGCTTGCATTTATTCATCGGTATTGCATGCACCGGGCTCGGCGCATCATGCTAACTGCATTGTATTTCAATTCCTTTTTGAATACAAGTATCAAATTGCATCTCATATGCCATCTTAGAATAGCCGAGCCTATCTTAGTTGCATTCTTGCATGTGTTGCATTAGGCATCTTAGCATAGTTAGGATTCATGCATGATTTCTAATTAGCTTCTTTCTTTGGCTCGGAGTACTCGGTAAGTGTTTATGCTTTAGCATCCTTGCATGCGTATGAGTGACTGCCATGATAGCATGCTTACCATGAGGCTATGTGCTTATGTGATATAACTGCCTGAATGCCTGTGGGTGAAGGTTAGGTTGCTTGAATTGGAATAATTCGTCGAAACCCATGTTTTAGCCTACTTGCGAGTAGCAAACTTCAATCCATTTTCAAAACAAACGAATATGCGATGCTTTGTTCCAAATTAGGCAATCTAGTCTATACTTGTATGCTGTGCGCATCACATAGTAATTCTAGGTTAATAACCGGAATAAGAGCACATATGTTTTGAAAAGCAAGATATCATGTTTAGTAGTGGCCGATCCTTGATCGGGCGAGCGAGGGTGCTCATAGCTGACCTTCCCCAATCGTACCCAAGTTCCCGAGCCGAGGCAACTTTGGTGATGACGGACACGTGGCCTTAGGCATGAGTCAGGGTTTCCTAAATTCCCCCAAAATAAAATATGTAGGTGGCAACTCTATATCTGGCAAAGCAGTCCATGTTTGGCACTTCTTTCTAAAAATCAGTTTTTCAAAACGATTTGCCGGATTTGGACTCTTTGGTGATTTATCGGTCTTGCATTGCAATTTGCGAGATTAGATTCAGAACCGTGACATTTGAGTCCGAACTGTAGTGAGCCTAATGAACAAAACGGGATTTCTCCCGGGACGTTTGGGGGCGTCTACAACTGGGCTCTGAAAATCAAAGAAGAGGTCACCAAGCAGATCGACGCAGGGTTCCTGTTAGTATCTGAGTATCCAACTTGGTTGGCCAATATAGTTCCGGTGCCGAAGAAGGACGACAGAATTCGGGTATGTGTGGACTTCAGGGATTTGAATAAAGCCAGTCTGAAGGACGACTTTCCTCTGTCGTATATCGACGAATTAGTGGATTTCACTACTGGGCATGCGCTGCTCTCGTTCATGGATGGGTTTTCAGGCTACAATCAGATTTTGATGGCACCCGAAGACAAGGAGAAGACTGCTTTCACCACCCCGTGGGGAACCTATTGCTATAGGGTGATGCCGTTTGGGTTGAAGAATGCTGGGGCTACATATCAATGGGCTGCGACCACGATTTTGCACGATATGATCCATAAAGAGGTTGAGGTGTACATGAACGACATGATTGTCAAGTCCAAGGAAAGAGAGGGCCACTACACCGCCTTGCCGAAATTCTTCCAACGGATCAGAGAGTATCCGTTGTGGCTGAATCCTCAAAAATGTACATTCGATGTTACAGTAGGGAAAATATTGGGGTTCTTGATCACACAAAGGGGTATCGAGGTCGATCCTTCCAAAATCAGGGCCATCTTAGAAATGCCACCATCGAGGACTGAAAATGAGGTTCGAGGCTTTCTGGGTAAAGTGCAATTCATAAGACGGTTTATTACAAAATTAACCTTGACTTGTGAACCACTGTTTGGTCTCCTGAAGAAAGGAAAGAAGTTCCAATGGGATGACCAATGCCAAATTGCTTTCGAACAGATCAAGCAATATTTATAGAACCCACCTATGTTGTCACTGCATGAGTCGGGGAAACCATTGATTCTGTACCTATCAGTGACCTAAACAACAATGGGTTGCATGCTTGCACAGGAGCCTAGGGACAAAGTGGAGAAGACTATCTACTACCTGAGCAAGAAAAAGCTGGATTACGAGACCTGTTACACTCCGTTGGAGAAGGCTTATCTGGCCTTGGTATGGGCTACCAGGAAGTTGAGGCACTACTTGTTAGCTCACTCTGTAATACTAGTTTCGAGATTAGATCCCATCAAATATCTCTTCGAGAAACCAGCACTTACGGGTAGGCTAGCCCATTGGTTGCTTCTACTTTCCGAATTTGATCTGAAGTACATGATGTGCAAGTCAGCGAAGGGGAGAGCGGTAGCGGAGTTCCTAGCCGACCACCCAGTGGAGGGAGATGAAGCAGTTGAATATCTGTTCCAAGACGAGGCCATTCTGCATGTCGAAGAAGAGACTTGGACAATGTACTTTGACGGAGCGTCAAACCAGTACAGGTATGGGGTAGGGGTGTTGCTGATAGCGCCCGACAATTCCCGCATACCCTTAGCTTTCAAACTTCGGTTCAAAGTATCGAACAATGAGGCAGAGTATGAGGCATGTATTGCTGGACTAGAAGCCGCCCTGGAACTAGGGGCAAAATGGTTGGATGTCATCGGGGACTCGAACCTTGTTGTACCTCAAGCTAAAGGCGATTGGAAAGTTAAAGAAAAAAAGATGAGAATCTATCACCAGAGCTTGGACGTTCTGATTCCTCGGTTTGAAAAACTGAACTTTGCTCATCTGTTAAGAGAGAACAATAGGTTCGCTGATTCATTAGCAACTCTATCTTCTATGATAGACATCCCTTTCGGAGTCTGGATGCGTCCAATCATCATTGAATAGAAATTCGTGCCAGCCTACAAGCTGATTGCTGCCATAGATGAAGTACAAGACGAGAACCCCTGGTATTTCGATATTTGGAACTTCTTGGGAAAGGAGGCTTATCCACCAGGGGAAAACACCAAAGATAAGAGGGCAATCCGAAGAATGGCTGCTCAGTTCATTGTCTGTGGGGGTATACTGTACAAGAGGGGTCATCTCGGAATGCATAAGCTATGTGTTGATGCTAAAGAATCCAAGCATCTGATGGAGGCCATCTATGGAGGAGAGTGCGGACCACACATGAACGGGGTGATGCTAGCCCGGAAGATCCTTAGACAAGGTTATTATTGGTCAACCATGGAGGAGGATTGTATTGGCTTTGTCCAGCGATGCCACAAATGTCAGATCCATGCAAACCGAATGAACATTTTGCCGTCGAAGCTGTACAACATGACTTCGCCATGGCCATTTTTAGTCTGGGTGATTGATGTGATTGGGGCTGTCACTCTGAAGGGGTCCAACGGGCATGAGTATATTCTGGTAGCGATAGACTACTTGACGAAGTGGGTCGAGGCCCAATCTTATGCGGTGTTGAAGGCATCACATGTTGCTAAGTTCATCAGAAACAACATTATCTGTCGCTATGGGGTCCCGAATGAAATTATTTCGGATAATGGTTCCCACTTCAAGAAGGAGGTGATCGACTTGTTGGAGAAATACAATGTGGTTTTCATAAGTCATCTACATACCGGCCGCAAACCAACAGAGCTATTGAGGCCGCCAACAAGAAGATCAAGCATATTCTGCAGAAGATGGTGGAAACCTACAAGGACTGGCCAGATAAGCTGCCATTTTCTCTTTGGGGCTACCGGACTTCAATTCGAACTTCTACTGGGGCAACTTCGTATTCCTTGGTTTATGGGATGGAGGCTGTTCTACCTATCGAAGTTGAGGTTCCGTCATTACAGGTATTGGCTGAGTGCCAGATAGCTGAGGCAAATTGGCAGCAGAGCAGATTCGAAGAACTCATGCTATTTGATAAAAGAAGGCTGAAAGCACTGTATCACGTCCAGGGTTATCCACGAAGGATTGCCAGGGCTTTCAACAAGAAAGTTAAGTCCAGGAATATAAAAGAAGGAGATTTGGTGTCCAAAGACAACCGAGCTCCCATCCACGACCCTAGGGGCAAGTTCAACCCAATTGGACTGGCCCTTACATCATCAAGTCTATCTGGTCGGGTGGAGCTGTCATTCTGATGGATTTAGATGGCCTTGAGTTCTCCCAGCCGATCAACATGGACAAGTTGAAGAAATACTATCCCTGAGTGGCTCGCTGGGTCGAAAACCTGAAAGGGCCACCTAGGCAAAAGTTAGAGCATGAAAAATTTGAAATAATAAAAACTGGGCTCGCAAGGTTGAAAACCCAGAAAGGGCGGCCTTGGCAAAAGTTAGACCGCAAAAGGAGACTGTTAATACATGAGTGAACCTGAACCGAACTATGTAAGGCTTGATTCCCATCTTTGGGATACGTAGGCAATTTCATTCCGAAGTCCAGCCATAAACACTTCCAAATCAACTTTGTCCATGTGATCATGTTGGTCATCTTTGTCTATTTTGCATTCAAGAGCTCGGTTGTGATCTCCAGTGCAGTGCTGTTCAGCCTAGGGGCAACTTTCTAGTTTTTTGGGATTCGGTGTTGTACATTTCAGTGATAGATCTCGGGCGTGTCCAGTTTTGATCCATATTGAAAATGGTTTTGAAAAGTTATAATAAAAGTTGATTTTGCTCAAATTAATCTTTTTATGACTTAGACCATTTTTGGACCAAACGGAAAATTTCCAGTACTCACAACCTTCAATTACATTGATTTCAGTACAGAGTTCTCCTACTCTTGAATACAAATGGAAGTTGCTTTTTATTACATTCGTAAAGAAAACTTGAAAGTACTGATAAAGTAATAAACTCGGGGCATGGATAAGTCAGGTGTTCCGGCGTCCCCTCTTAGAGCTTGTGGAAGTCTCTGATGCCAAAGTAGGCCCAACCTGCGCCTCTTCATCGAGCCAAGCTATGCACTCATCAGAGAGGGTGCAACTGAAAGTGGGAGCGGGGGCCAGAAGCTCTCTCGTCCTCCATGCTGTGGCATACCGAGCTAGCTGTACGCCTCAGACTGGAAATGCGGCAGGGTATTCTATCCCTTCTTCCAGACAAGTCTGATCATGCTCAAATTGGTACTGGAATCGAAATGGGAACTAATAGACATAGTGTCTCAGGCCAATCAGCTGAATGTCCGATTGCTGAGACATGCTGTAACTCATCGCCGGCAGATTAAGCCAGGGGCAGCGCCAAGCAATGTTGACAGCAGACAGGTTGCACATCCATTCGCACCACCATCCCTCATCTGGGGCATCAACTAGTCGTTGTCGGAAGAAATAACTGCGTGCTGAATATGCTGGGCATGAGTCCACTACTCTCAACTTGTCCATCAACCATATCTGGGGAGGGATGAAAAATGAAAGATTGAAGAATAGAGAGGTGTACGAAGAGAGAAAAGTGAGAAAGGCTTTTTGAGAGAAAAACAGAGCCTGAGGGCCGAGTGATGTGAGAAATACATATGTGAGTAAGGAGGGAAACATTACCTGTAGCAGCAGTGGACTCCCCGCGAATCTAGTCGTCTCCCGGTGACAGAAAGCATCCAAACCCATCAGTGTCTTAGCTAGTGTCATGGCAATGTAGCTCTTGCCCTCCTTTAAGCCTTGGGCAACCTTAATCAAATGGATGCTAGACCCTTCAGAACTTGGGGCAAGCAAGAAATGAGACAACACGCACAAGCAAAGGGCATGTTGTCGAAAACCCTGCCAGTGATGATCGCCGCGGTCACTGGCATCAGAAAATCGATGAATGAAGCTGGGGATGTCTAGTTCTCCTTCACGAACCAAAGACCGAGCGTCATGCAAAATATGTCCACACATCCGTCCCAAAGCTTGGACATGGCCGAAACGGAATTGGGGCAAGATCTCTTCCTCGCGTCGAGACTCCATTAAAGCTTAGAAATCTTCAAAAGTGGGACACATCACTTGTCCGCCAAAGCTAAAAACATGAGTTACCAAATTCCAACACCTAGCCGCGGCATGGAGGAACAGAAAACGCAGCGGGGTGTGGCTCAGCGTGAATAGTGCGTTTATTCTGAAACCCTAAAAAATCAACTTTTTCGAGCCATCCAAGCTTGCAATCCAATTTGTGAGGTTTTGGGCAAGAAATGCTTCCATTTGAGGCAAAAATGGAGTTAAAATGAAGGCACCATGAAGTTGGAACCTTTATAGAAGATAAGGCTGTGAGTGGAGGACAAATGTCGACGTTTCGGAGGTTCTATCATCGATGGCCGGTAGTGCCTCATTGATGGCAGGCAGTGGCTCATCAATGGCCGGCAGGGGTGAATTGATGGCCGGCAGGCCTTCCCCTGTGGCCGGCTGCCTTTCCCTCATGCTCACTGACCTTCTTGGTGAAAGTTTAGTTATTTACTGTAGTGGAATCCTGTTATTTGCACCTTTTAAGGTCTTGTTTTGATCCTTTTTCGGCTTAAGTTTGTTTGTTTAAGTTGTAATCGTTTGGTGTTTGTGAGTTGTATTTTGTTGCTTATCAAGTTTTTGTAATTTTCTTATCGAGTTGTAAACTTGCTAAGGTCTTGTTGTTTCTTATTGAGTTGTTTTGTTTATTTTAGTTGTTACTCGGTTCACTGCCTGATTTAGACAAATGCATGCAATTTTTGAACAAAGATTAATCTCGTTTTCATGCTGTGCGATGTTATGCGATGTTCAAAATACAAAATACAACACCTTTTGATCAAAAAGCTATTTTCATTTCATCATGGATTCTTTTACAAAAGAGCACAAGTTTTAAAGAAAATAAAACTGCCTGAGGCTGTACAATGTGCTAAAACTACTAGTAAAAAGCGAATAAAGCAAAAACATCTGCATTGGTGCTATCTAGCTTAAGATCGAGAAGCCCTCTTCACCCTCGTCCTCGGCTGAGCAGACCCTGCACCATCACTGTCGACACCGCTGTCTGACCTGGATCCGTCGTCGTCTCCCTCCTTGGATGACTCAAACTATCGACTCGCCGCCTCAGACTCCTCACTCATCTCGTCATCATCATCACTCGGCACAAGCTCTGAAGGGCCACACTCGCTGTGGGTGCCTCTGCCTCTACCTCGGCTGTATGTCTGAGCCTGTCTCCCTCTCCTCTCTGCTGATGGAGGAGGTGCTGAAGGACCTGCCTCTGCTCCTGCTGCGGCATCTGATGGGCCTGGTATCAGGAAGGGAATCTGAAAAAGGTAGTTTGCCAAAATGCATTAGTAATGAAATGTATCAGACGCAAAGAATAATGTGCTGTGAGCAGTGAGTGATCTGCAGTGTATGTATGCCATAAGCCCTGTATAGGAGTAATGTATCAGATCAGTGTAGTGTGGAACTATACAAATGCTAGTGTGTCAAGAGAAGGCTTTGTGGCATGAAGTGCAGTTCGCAAGAACTCACCGGGATCCTGTAGAGGCTGAGCAGATCTAGACTCATCTATATCATCTCTATCAAGGAGGCCACTAGATCAATGGCCTGCCCTGTGTACTCTATGTTCGCCTGTGAGTGCATCGAAATGATCAGCATCTGATGAAGCATAATTGAAATGAAGTAAATATGCAAAATGTGGGGTTTAGTACATACCGGAGTCGGGCCTCGAATCCCCGGCAAGTGCCCGCCCAGCTAATGCAGGCGCCATGGGGATCTAATAAGTCTCCCCAGAACGTCTCTGATAAGTTAATGAAGTAGGCAGCTCTGGCCATCCAGTCTCCTGCCTCTCATCGGGATCTCTCCTCCTACGAGATCTGGTTGCTCTGCCTCTCCCTCTCGCAGTTGGAGCTCTTGCCCCCTCACCTCCACGAACGCCGGTTAGAGACGGCATCAGATGCGTCTGAATGAAGGTCGCGTAGTCGCCCTCCATGCGAAAATAGTCCGCATCCAGTCCTACCATGTACTGAATCACCTGGTCGGCGGACAGCCCGTGTGTCTCTCTCATAGACACAGGAGGTGCCATCGGTATAAACTGGGCAGGTGATCTCAAGGTCTGGCACACGAAGCGCTCACTCAAAAACCAAGCGCGACAGATCGGGCCCTCGAAGAGGATGTGGTAGCGGGAGACAATCCGGGTAGCGTTGTACTGATCTCAGAGTCCTGACGTTATCGCATCCCACGGCTGCCACGTGATCTGAGGGAAAGAGAACGAATAAGATGATCAGTCGTCAAATAACTAATGTGGGTGCATCAGGTTTATTGAAATAATTTCGTTGCAGAATTACCTCACGTGCCGTGACCGAGTCAAAGTACTGCCAGAAGAACAAAAAGCTCTCTCGGGTCCAACGATGGAGCTAGCCGTCGTATACATCAGAGAATGGGACTATCGCTGGTGTCTCCTCCACAGGCTCCGGAGCAAGTGTCGGGAAGTATGCGTACACTCACAGCTGTAAGGAAGATGTGATCAATACAGTGTATGAACAGAGTATAGAACATGCGAAGTAGAACGCAATACAATACATAAGGAGTGCATGTCTAGAGCAGAGATTAGACTTTGTGTGTGTAGTGTATGGTATGCAGTGTGCAGTATGTATGGTGTACAGAAAATACAAAGCAGAAAGCATACAGTGCAAGAGCAGATACAGAGAATGCAGAAAGTACAAGTGTTGAACAAAGTGAAAACAGAAAATGCTAAGCAAATAATGAAAAGAGGAAACTAAGCTGTGTACCTCCCAAGCTCGCTAGTAGCCACCGATTAGGGTCCCGCACATCTGAGAGGTCGAGCTCATGTATCCATACAAAGTGGTAAGGCCGGCTGCACCCCAATCATAGAAATGGACCCGCTGGAGTGCCACCAGGGCGCTCAGAAAGTATAAACCCACGGTATTCCACCTATTTGAAAACAAGGTGGTACCGAAAAGGAATAGGAGGAAGCCCCTAGCGTACTGCTCCACCTCCTTATCAGTCTCGGGATCCTCCCCTCTGTAATGCTCCTCGAACCACGTATATCTAACCATACCTGCTCGAAGTGTCGGTGGACGCGCTCCAAGTAGTGTATCCCATGCGGCCACCCACTCTCCCATGTCGGGATCGAGAGGAATCGGGTCACCTCCTACGCCCAGGTGTAACATGCCCGGGGGGTACCCGTGCGCGTTAAACAGTTCGGACTCCCGAGATCTCTTTGATCTAGTCTCACGAGTGCAATGTGAAACGTAGATGAGAGTCCAAATTTGGCAACTTTTATTGAAAATCCATTTTATTGCGATTTTGTCAAAAATGGACTGCATCATCTGATCTCAGAGTCGCGACCTAATATTTTGGGAAATTAGGAAACCTATAACTCATTGCCAAGGCCACTGTTTGTCGTAACCAAGGATGCTTGGCTCGGAACCTTAGGTATGAGAGGGGAAGGTTAATAATGAGCACCTCCACTCACCCGATCAAAAGATCGGCCTTTACTAAACCATGATATGAATTTTATTTTCTTTATATGTTTATGTTCTGATTATTTTAATAAATCCTAAAATTTACTATGTGAAACATACAAGTATAGACTATGTCACCCATTTTGGAACAACTTGATTTCATGTAGTTTTGAAAGAGTTTTGAAAATGTATAACCCAAATAAATTGAGTTTACAAACATGAAAATCAACATCATTTCAAATTAAGCGACACAACCTCCATCCACTAGCATTCATACAATTATATCACATAAGCAAATAGCCACATGGTCGAATGCTTAAACATAGTAAGAAAACACACACAAACGGGATGCTAAAGCATAAAAACTTACATGTTTGACGACCCGCGAAGAAGCTACAAAACAAAGTTAGTAAAACATGCATGATCTTATATACAAAATCCTAATGCAATTCACTCATGAGATGCAACTAAAGATTCGGCCTCTAAGATATGACATGTGAATCATCTCAAGAACATGAGGTAGCGCACATAATCACATAGGAATTGATTAAATCCACAAATGCAGACTTAGCCGAACAAAGATGCATAAAACATGGATGCAAAGCACGAATATAATGAAAAACAAATATGATGTTTATGTACAAATAAGGAAAGCAAGTAAAAGAATGGGATAGAAAGAAGTGGGGCGGAGAATTATTACAACGCTTTGAATAAATTATTACAAACTAGATAAGAGAGAGAGAAGGGAATATTTCAACAAAATAAAAACCTCACAAACTCTCAAAATAAAAAAAATAAAATAAAATAAAATAAAATAAAGAAACTTCATGTGCGCCGGAAAATATTTTGCTTGACGTAGGAAGACAGCTCCGTTCTGTTCGGGGAAACTTATTTTTGCGGGAGCACTATTCATCCCGAGATACTATTCACTGCCGGAAGTTACTATTCATCATGACAATTACTATTCACCTTTCTTGATCGTTATTCATCTTACCGGGCATTTTTCATCCGCAGTTACTATTCATCGCCGGAGGTACTATTCATCGACGGGGCTATTATTCATCGTCGGGGTTACTATTCACTGCCGGAAGTTACTATTTACCGCGGAGGTTACTATTCACCACCGATCACTATTCATTTGGCGGGGTCACATCTTTTAACAAATTAGGTGGTTCGACCAACCATTTAAAGTGATAAAATTACAACAATTTATAAATAGTAAACTACAACATTTTATGTAAATTACAACAATTTATATACAATAGTAAATTACAGCAGATAAAGTGGTAAAATTAGGTGGTTCGACCGACCATTTGAAGTGGTAAAATTACAACAATTTATAAACAACAATTTATAAATAGTAAACTACAACATTTTACATAAATTACAACAGTTTATATACAACAGTAAATTACAGCAGATAAAGTAGTAAAATTAGGTGGTTCAACCGACCATTTAAAGCGATAAAAAAAAAGTTATAAAAAACAATAAATAAAGTACTTAAACAAATTATATCACATTTTGAAATTAAATGAAAGTTTGCGAAAACTCACCTTTCGGGGAAATGATGAATTTTCTGATTCACAAACTTTCTTTTGATTACCCTCAAGTCTGTGAAATGTGTTCTCAATTCTCAATCAAAATTTCGAATTACAACTTTAGCGGTTCCTTCTTTCTGATTCTTTTTCTCTCAAAATTCTCTCGCACCAATTCCTTTTTTTTTTTATTCTCTCTCCCAATTTTTTAGACTCTTCTGATCTCTCTCTCGCCAAAAAATTCTCCTCTTCCTTCTCTGATCTTCCCCCTTTTATAGAGAATAATTGTAATAAAAAGACAAAAGAAGAAATGGTGGTGGAAGGAGTTGATTTCAAAAGATGCACAGTGATTTTACTGTGCATTGCACAGTAAAATTACTATGCACTTTACAATATAATAATATATAAAAAGGATTATTAGCATAAATACATGTACAATACCCAAAAAAATATATAAAAACACACAAATACGTAAAATTAAAATACATGGACTAATAAAATATATTTTAGTAGGCCAAATATGCAACATAACTTGACCAAAGCGGGTCTAAAGGCACAGAAAACAAAAAGACGCACGATGGGAGTGTAGTGAATTTTTTTTTTCAAAGGAGGAATAATACCTTATATATATACAAAAGTATGGTGCGTGGGTGACACCAGGGTACCGAATAAATTTAATAAAATATTATATAATATATATAATAAAGGGAAAGAAAATGGAGAAGGAGTCTAAAATAATTTGGCAAAAACAGGTGTAAGACTAGGATTAAAGTTTACATTCCATCTTTTTACTGAAAATTTTGTGAGATAGCATATTCCTGTTTTCATCATTGAGTAATCAAAAGAAAGCGCCCAAGTCTTAGGGCCGGTCAAAATGAGGTGTCTACAGTTGCCCCTCTTTGATAGAGCTCAAAGTCATTTCTTGCCGTGAGTGAATGTCAAAGCCCGAAGACGACCCTTTTGACAAGGCCATAAAACTTGGGCAAACAAACAAGATGAAATGCAAGTGGTTGAACCCGAGGGTTGCCTACGTATCCCTTTGCAAGAAATCAAACCTGCGTAGTTCAGGGGCAACATGTAACATGACATATGCAGTTTGAAAGTTGGACTTACATGCTTCGCGAAGCCAGTCGTTTGAAAATTCATGATTATGCAATGCAATGAAATGCCACGGAGTGATGATAAAGACATGAAGATGACAACATGAGAGGCAAGCTTCATGCAAAAGATATGAAACATAACAGGGGGTGCATTGCATATAAATGTGTCACAAGATCACATACAAATGTGCCATAACATAATTTTAACCAAGTGGAACAACAACCTAACGCATCTCACGTGAAAGGAGGAAGGATGGCGTAACCATCAGGCGCACCTGATGTTTTTAACCGAGCAGAACAACAACCTAACGCATTTCACACGAAAGGGGGAAGGATGGTGTAAACATCAGGTGCACCTGATGTTTTTAACCGAGTAAAACAACAACCTAACGCGTTTCACACGAAAGGAGGAAGGATGGTATAAACATCAGGTGCACTTGATGTTTTTAACCGATTTGCGATCCTAACGCGTCTCACGCGAGAGAAGAAGGGGTGGTGTAAACAGACAAGCGCATCTGCTATTTTTAACCGATTGGGCAGTGTGAACAGACAGGCGCACCTGCTGTTGTTAACCGATTTTGATAATTGGACTTATACGCTACGCGAAACCAGTTTGAAAATTGGACTTATATGCTACGCGAAGCCGGTTGTAATTGAACTTATACGCTACGCGAAGCCGGTTTGAAAATTGGACTTATGCGCTTATGCGAAGCCGGTTTGAAGATTGGACTTATACGCTACGCAAAGCCGGTTTGAAGATTGGACTTATACGCTACGCGAAGCTGGTTTGAACATTGGACTTATACGCTACGCGAAGCCGGTTTGAAGATTGGACTTATACGCTTACGCGAAGCCGGTTTGAAGATTGGACTTATACGCTATGCGAAGCCGGTTTGAAGATTGGACTTATACGCTTACGCGAAGCCGGTTTGAAGATTGGACTTATATGCTTATGCGAAGCCGGTTTGAAAATGGGACTTATACGCTCCGCGAAGCCGGTTTAAAAGTTGGACTTAAACGCTTACGCGAAGCCGGTTTGCAAATTGGACTTATACGCTACGCGAAGCCGGTTTGAAGATTGGACTTATATGCTTACGCGAAGCCAGTTTGAAAATTGGACTTATACGCTTACGCGAAGCTGGTTTGAAGATTGGACTTATACGCTTATGCGAAGCCGGTTTGAAGATTGGACTTATACGCTACGCGAAGCCGGTTTGAAAATTGGACTTATACGCTACACGAAGCCGGTTTGAAAATTGGACTTATACGCTACGCGAAGCCGATTTGAAGATTGGACTTATACGCTTACGCGAAGTTATACGCTACGCGAAGCCGGTTTGAAGATTGGACTTATATGCTTACGCGAAGCCGGTTTGAAGATTGGACTAATATGCTTACGCGAAGCCGGTTTGAAAATTGGACTAATACGCTATGCGAAGTCGGTTTTAATTGGACTTAGACGCTACGCGAAGCCGGTTTGAAAGTTGGACTTATACGCTTACGCGAAGCCGGCTTGAAAATTGGACTTATACGCTATGGGAAGCCGGTTTGAAGATTGGACTTATACGCTTACGCGAAGCGAGTTTGAAAATTGGACTTATACGCTTACGCGAAGCCGGTTTGAAGATTGGACTTATATGCTTACGCGAAGCCGGTTTGAAAATTGGACTTATACGCTTAGGCGAAGCCGGTTTGAAAATTGGACTTATACGCTACGCGAAGCCGGTTTGAAGATTGGATTTATACGCTTACGCGAAGCCAGTTTGAAAATTGGACTTATACGCTACGTGAAGCCGGTTTGAAGATTGGACTTATACGCTTACGCGAAGCCGGTTTGAAAATTGGACGTATACGCTACGCGAAGCCGGTTTGAAGATTGGACTTATACGCTTACGCGAAGCCGGTTTGAAAATTGGACTTATACGCTACGCGAAGCCGGTTTGCAGATTGGACTTATACGCTACGCGAAGCCGGTTTGAAAATTGGACTTATACGCTATCCGAAGCCGGTTTGAAAATTGGACTTATACGCTACGTGAAGCCGATTTGAAGATTGGACTTATACGCTTACGCGAAGCCGGTTTGAAGATTGGACTTATAAGCTACGCGAAGCCGGTTTGAAGATTGGACTTATACGCTTACGCGAAGCCAGTTTGAAGATTGGACTTATACGCTTATGCGAAGCCAGTTTGAAAATTGGACTTATACGCCCCGCGAAGCCGGTTGTAATTGGACTTATACGCTACGCGAAGCCGGTTTGAAAGTTGGACTTATACGCTTACGCGAAGCCGGTTTGAAAATTGGACTTATACGCTACGCGAAGCCGGTTTGAAGATTGGACTTATACGCTTACGCGAAGCTAGTTTGAAAATTGGACTTATACGCTTACGCGAAGCCGGTTTGAAGATTGGACTTATACGCTTACGCGAAGCCGGTTTGAAGATTGGACTTATACGCTACGCAAAGCCGGTTTGAAAATTGGACTTATACGCTACGCGAAGCCGGTTTGAAGATTGGACTTATACGCTTACACGGAGCCGGTTTGAAGATTGGACTTATACGCTACGCGAAGCCGGTTTGAAGATTGGACTTATACGCTTACGCGAAGCCGGTTTGAATATTGGACTTATGCGCTTACGTGAAGCCGATTTGAAAATTGGACTTATACGCTATGCGAAGCCAGTTGTAATTGGACTTATACGCTACGCGAAGCCGGTTTGAAAGTTGGACTTATACACTTACGCGAAGCCGGTTTGAAAATTGGACTTATACGCTACGTGAAGCCGGTTTGAAGATTGGACTTTTACGCTTACGCGAAGCCAGTTTGAAAATTGGACTTATACGCTTACGCGAAGCCGGTTTGAAGATTAGACTTATATGCTTACGCGAAGCCGGTTTGTAAATTGGACTTATACGCTTACGCGAAGCCGGTTTGAAAATTGGACTTATACGCTGCGCGAAGTCGGTTTGAAGATTGGACTTATACGCTTACGCGAAGGCAGTTTGAAAATTGGACTTATACGCTACGCGGAGCCGGTTTGAAGATTGGACTTATACGCTTACGCGAAGCCGGTTTGAAAATTGGACTTATACGCTACGCGAAACCGGTTTGAAGATTGGACTTATACGCTTACGCGAAGCCCGTTTGAAAATTTGACTTATACGCTACGCGAAGCCGGTTTGAAGATTGGACTTATACGCTACGCAAAGCCGGTTTGAAGATTGGACTTATACGCTACGCGAAGCCGGTTTGAAAGTTGGACATATACGCTTACGCGAAGTCGGTTTGAAGATTGGACTTATACGCTTACGCAAAGCCGGTTTGAAAATTGGACTTATACGCTACGCGAAGCCGGTTGTAATTGGACTTATACGCTACGCGAAGCCGGTTTGAAAGTTGGACTTATACGCTTACGCGAAGCCGGTTTGAAAATTGCACTTATACACTACGTGAAACCGGTTTGAAGATTGGACTTATACGCTTACGCGAAGCCATTTTGAAAATTGGACTTATACGCTACGCGAAGCCGGTTTGAAGATTGGACTTATACGCTACGCGAAGCCGGTTTGAAAATTGGACTTATACGCTACGCGAAGCCGGTTGTAATTGGACTTATACACTACGTGAAGCCAGTTTGAAAATTGGACTTATACGCTACGCGAAGCCGGTTTGAAGATTGGACTTATACGCTTACACGAAGCTAGTTTGAAAATTGGACTTATACGCTACGCGAAGCCGGTTTGAAGATTGGACTTTTACGCTTACGCGAAGCTGGTTTGAAAATTGGACTTATACGCTACGCGAAGCCGGTTGTAATTGGACTTATACGCTATGCGAAGCCGGTTTGAAAATTGGACTTATATGCTACGCGAAGCCGATTTGGGTAATTCATGATTTGTGCAATGCAATGCAATGTCATGAAGTGATGATAAAGCTATGAAGATGGCAACATGGGTGGCAAGCTTTGTGTAAAACACATGAAGCAAGCCACATTTCTACCTGGCTATGTTTGCAACTTTCCCTATTCTCCAACAGGGTGACAGACTAGGTTGGTTCAGTTTCCAGGGTTGAGGCGCATAGAAGCTATCTCAACCTATGGGGCTGCCATACAGATTTCAAGCCGGGGATACACCCCTGGGTTTTTATACCAGACTTTAGTCTCGGAAATCCCGAACCTTTTGCGTTCTAGGCATCGCCATTCGAACTCTAGTTTCCACCGTCTCAGTTGATCTCCTAGGAACTTATTATAAACACAGTCAGGTGGCTATACCAAACCGATTGAAGTCGACAAACACCAAAGGAATTGCACCTTTAGAGGATTTAAGGTCTCCTAGACCACGAAAGTCGTTTGGGCACGATAAACACCAAAGGACTTGCACCTTCAGAGGATTTAAGGTCTCCTAGACTCGAAAAAGAACAACAAGCACACTTGCTGTTTTTTAACCGATTGAATGGCCACAGATGCCGCTTTACTTCCTGATCATATTCACAACTTTCCTTATTCTCCAATGGGGTGACAGACTAGGTTGGTTCAGTATCCAGAATTGAGGCGCATACACGCTACCTCAACTTATGGGGCTTCCATACAGATTTCAAGCCGGGGATACACCCCTAGGTATTTAAACCAGACTTTAGTCTCGGAAATTCCGAACCTTTTGCGTTCTAGGCATCGCCATTCGAACTCTAGTTTCTACCGTCGCAGTTGGTCTCCTAAGAACTCATTGCAAACACAACCGAGATAATACACAAATATTTACATATAAATACACACATATATGTACATATACAGACAACATACAGACAGATATATACAGATATATACACAGACATATATAGTATATATACAGGTATATACGACACAGACATATACGGACCTATACACAAACATATACGGATATATACATAGATGAGAATATTCCGTTTGCAACCGTCAGCGGGAAGATGCCGTTACTGAGAAGGCATATTCCATTTGCTGACGTCAGCACACGTACGCAAAACACGCAAAAAGAAAGGAAAAACACAAAATGCATGGATGTGGGGATACGGGGTTTCGAACCCCTGACCTTCGGCCTGGTCTTCGAGTCCTCGACCACTGAACCACGCCACTCTTATGACAAGATATGGAAACAAATATATATATATACATATACGAGACATATATACACAAAATCAAAACAAACCAAAAGAAACACTCGATGTGGGGTTCGAACCCCTGACCTCGGGTTTAGGCTCTCTGAATCCTAAACCCACTGGGCCAAACCACTGAACCCAAGCCACACCTGTGACCCAAATGTTCAAACAAATATATATATATATATATATATATAAGACATATTTATACATAAAATGAAAACAAAACAAAAGAAACACTCAATGTAGGGTTCGAACCCCTGACCTCGGGCTTAGGCTTTCCGAATCCTCAACCCACTGGGCCAAACTACTGAACCCAAGCCATACATGTGACCCAAATGTTCAAACAAATATATATAATACATAGATATAAAATACATATACATATATATACAACTCTCCCGCCTCTCTTTCTATTTTTGTCTTACTCTCTCTTTCTTCATCTTCTTCGAGCATTGTGTCTGGCGCGCGATTTCAACAATCGCAGTGCCTGATCGACAGGCTATCCAATCTTGCCCTGATTGTCAATGATCGTCTCAAGCCTTCCTCCCTCTTTGTCTTCTTCTTTGGCTTCATCCTCTTCTTAAGTTGAGGCCTGCGATAGAGAGAGGCAGAGCGAAAGCCTGCAAACTTTCTCTGCCACCACTCCGCAAACTCTTTCTTTTGCATTACTCTTCTCTGCCATGGCCTCTTCACACGGTTCTCTCACTCTTTTTCCAGACCTAAACGAGTCTACGATAGAGATGACCAATTCTGACTCCCCTGAACCTCAACCACGAGCTCCTCCTCCTTCTCCTGTTTTTAACTTTCCAGCGATGTCAGTTGAACAAATCAAGGCGGCACAGTCTGACATCGAAGCAAACTCGTATACGCTGAGGTCATGTGTGGAGACCGTGACAGCGGTCTCCAACTTGTCCCATCGACTGCAGAACAGGACGTGTGAAGTACATCGTTACATGCACAACTCTCCCTCCTTCAACGTATGTACAAAGACGCTCGAGTAGAAATTGGTGGGCTGAAAAAGCAGAACAAAGAGCTGAAACGACTGACGACCTCCGTGACTCGATTCGGAGTTTCTTCGCACAATCAATTTGATGGCCGGCGAGGAATAATCTCCTTTGGAAGCTCTGCCAAGGCCGAGGCAGAGTCTTCAAAAGCTTCGAAGAAGTAAAGATGGAGCGAGGCAGCTGATGGGAAAGTTAGGCAATGAAGCTGTGTGCAATTGAAGCCCGTTGTAATCTTCGTCGCCGAGCTACTGCCGGAAAACTGAGAAAATGCTACTCTCTCTTCTTTTTTTTTTTCTTTTTTTTGTTTGTTTGTTTGTTTGTTTTTGTTTTTGTTTTGTGTCTCTGTGATTGGGGATGTCCTCCCCTAACTGCAATAAAATCAGTTTAGTTTTTCACATCAATGGCGTGACTGGCATATCACTTTGAACTTGAAAACATTTTGTTTGATTGAATTTGAGAATGATTGAATTTTTGAACTCTGAATTAGACATTGACTCTTTACTGATCTGAATCAACAAATGACTAACGAACTGAAAAACGAAGCAAATTAATCCAAACACACTTATATACACTGATTGGTATAAATACACCGACTGGTATAATATACTGACTGGTATGAAAGGAACACACTTATATACACTGACTGGTATGAATACCCTAATTGGTATGAATACACTAACTGGTATGAATACACACTTATATACACTGATTGGTATGAATACACACTAAATAGTTGACTCGAGCGGTGGAGAAGACAGAATCTCTAACTCGACTATGCTCCTAGTTCATTGCCTTGACCCTTTTTTGTCTCTTGATTTTTTGTAAACATGTTTTGATCAACATGAGAGTTAGATTAGCATACTTATTCCATTTTCTGTTTCAAATCATATAAGCTAAATGTGAGTACTGAAAATTTTCCCTTTTCAAATCCAAAGAATGGTCCAAGTTTTGCAAAAATGGAACAATTTTCGAGAAAAATTAGTCAGCTTCATTCAAATTAATCAAAACCTATTTTTGCAAATGGCCACTACTCAACTTTTATGGAATCAACCATTGGGGTGCATAGTCCCAAACCAGATAATCAAAGGTGATATCTGAACCAAGCCAACCGAACCAAGCCAATCCGAACCGAATGAAGTCGAGCAAAACTGGACCGGACCGAACCAAACCGCCAAATCGAATCGAACCAAACTGAACCAAGTTAAATCAAACCACTTGAACTGAGCAGAACGAAGATACACCAATCAAACACGGATAGGACAACCAAGTCGACTAAAGACACACCAAGCAAACATGGACGAGATGAATGAGTTGAAAAATTATTTAGGGCCGAACTTCGAGATGAAGCTACCTACGTATCCCAAAGATAGGAATCAGGCCATTGTAGTTCGGGCTAAGGGTCACTCGGGTATTGGTACTCTCCTTTTGTGCTCTAACTTTCGCCAAAGCCGCCCTTTCGGGTTTTCAACCTTGCGAGCTTCTTCTCTTTTTTTCATTTTTTTTTTATTTTCATTTTCATTTTTTTTATCATGTTTTTTTAATTTTTTGTTTTTCTGCTCTAACTTTTGCCTGGGTCGCTCTTCCGGGTTTTCCGCCGAGCGAGCCTCTCAAGGGTTTCAGTTTAGCTTGTCCATGTTGATTGGGTGTGAGATCTCTAGGCCATCAAAATCTATAATAATAACTGCTACACTTGACCAGGAGATATGATGATGTAGGGACTAGGCTACTTGGGTCTGAATTTGCCCCTAGTGTTGCCCCTAGTGTAGTGGATAGAAACTCAACTGTCCTTCAATAATAAAATTCATTCTCTAAAATTCTGGGTTTTGCCTTTCTAGGCGGTCTTCATTGGGAAACGATTCAATTTTAGTTCTTTGATCATATCCAACCTTTTGCCCCTAGTTCAAGGGCTGCTTCAAATCTAGATCACATCCGACCTTCTTGCCCCTAGTTCAAGGGTTGTTTCCAATCTGAATCACAGGCCCTACATAGTTTTGGCTAAGGTTCACTCGGGTATTGACATTCTCCTTTTACGCTCTAACTTTTGCCAAAGCCGCCCTTTCGGGTTTTCAACCTTGCGAGCTTTTCATTTTTCTTTTTATTTTATTTATTTATTTTTTTGTGCTCTAACTTTTGCCTGGGTCGCCCTTCCGGGTTTTCAACCCAGCGAGCCTCTCAAGGGTGGTACCTTATTGCCCCTAGTTCAAGGGCTACCTCCATTTTAGCTATGCAAGCCTCACACTTTTGCCCCTAGTTCAAGGGTTGTTTCAAGTCGAAATCACATTCTCTGCCCTGAGTTCAAGGTCTGTTTCCAATCGTTGCCCCTAGTTCAAGGGCTATTTCCAATCTAAATCATATTCGACCTTATTGCCCATAGTTGAAGGGCTGCCTCCATTTGAATCACATCATGGCCCCTACTTCAAGGGCTATTTCCAATTCGGCTATGCAAGACTTACACTTTGAATGATCATTGAATACTTCGAATCACGGTTTGAAAGTTAAGGAGCTAAGGAGGTCGGACCTCGAGTCAAAAGGGATCCTATGTTGTATAATCAATTCCAGGCATGTCTTCATAGGACCACGCAAAAACAGTTTTTGAAATCTTTTCACAAAGTGACTAATCACTCGTACTCCTACGAAGACAAGATAGAACCAATTTGGACCAAGCTAGGATCCTTCTCAGTACCCACATTAACGAAAATGATTTTCTTCATCAAAGGCTTAGCACACCTCTCTTCCTCTCAGTTGATCAAAATTTGCAAATCCCGTGGAAATTCTTCCTCTTTGTTCTTATCAGAGTTTTGGAAAAAGTTTTGAAAAACTTTGGTCAATGCAATGAATTAAGGCACAGAGAAGTAGGCAGACTCTATGGCATTTTTTTTTTATATTTTTTTTTTGAATTTTTTTTTTTTTGAAAAGAGACTATGACTCAGCAATGACACAGACTCAAAAGAAAATGACAAAGAAGACCTAGACAAGATAGAAATGTCTAAGTTAGCATTCTCGAAATCAATAGACTCTGACTCACTGGAATGACTCGAGTGTGATCCCAACTCTACAAACTTGGTGGAATCAAACTTAGACTCAATATTCAATTTAGAACTCAGAATAAAACCATTCTCAAATTGCCAGTCAACGTGTGGGCCATCCGTAATATTTAAAATAAAACTCGTCCAATCAACAGGTGGTCACTCCCCAATTACAGAAACAAAATGGAACTTCTAATTATGCCCTCGTTGAAAACACACTGAACCTCACAAACTGAAATGTCTGAACCACTCATTCGAATTTGAGAACCCTGTATAGATCCAATACATTGCACATAACACATAGTAGGAAAGAGAACAAACACCCCTATGGAGGGTAGGATTATCCTGTCCTAGCTTTGAAATGATCTAGGGTTTCACTATTCAAACAAGTGGCATCATACATCCTAGAAATGGGAGAGCATCTGGTCCTAATTTTGAAAGGTATTATAGCACACTATATGTACAAGGTTGGCTCTACTCTAGGGGTTGAAGTCAAGGTGACATTACCAAAGAGTCCTTTGGGTCATAACCAATAAAGATCCCAGGAAATCAGAAGAGTCAAATAGCCTCTCTTCGGAGTCTGAGAACCTTAGATAGCAGAGCTCAGAGAACCTTATTGCGATTTTGTCAAAAATGGACTGCGTCATCAGATCTCAGAGTCGCCACCTAATATTTTGGGAAATTAGGAAACCCATAACTCAGTGCCAAGGCCACTGTTCGTCGTAACCAAGGATGCTTGGCTCGGAACCTTAGGTATGAGAGGGGAAGGTCAATAATGAGCACCCCCACTCACCCGATCAAAAGATCGGCCTTTACTAAACCATGATATGAATTTTATTTTCTTTATATGTTTATGTTCTGATTATTTTAATAAATCCTAAAATTTACTATGTGAAACATACAAGTATAGACTATGTCACCCATTTTGGAACAACTTGATTTCATGTAGTTTTGAAAGAGTTTTGAAAATGTACAACCCAAATAAATTGAGTTTACAAACATGAAAATCAACATCATTCCAAATTAAGCGACACAACCTCCATCCACTGGCATTCATACAATTATATCACATAAGCAAATAGCCACATGGTAGGATGCTTAAACATAGTAAGAAAAACACACACAAACGGGATGCTAAAGCATAGAAACTTACATGTTTGACGACCCGCGAAGAAGCTACAAAACAAAGTTAGTAAAACATGCATGATCTTATATACAAAATCCTAATGCAATTCACTCATGAGATGCAACTAAAGATTCGGCCTCTAAGATATGACATGTGAATCATCTCAAGAACATGAGGTAGCGCACATAATCACATAGGAATTGATTAAATCCACAAATGCAGACTTAGCCGAACCAAGATGCATAAAACATGGATGCAAAGCATGAATATAACCACAGATAGAAAGAAGTGGGGCGGAGAATTATTACAACGCTTTGAATAAATTATTACAAACCAGATAAGAGAGAGAGAAGGGAATATTACAACAAAATAAAAACCTCACAAACTCTCAAAATAAAAAAGATAAATAAATAAAATAAAATAAAGAAACTTCATGTGCGCCGGAAAATATTTTGCTTGACGTAGGAAGACTGCTCCGTTCTGTTCGGGGAAACTTATTTTTGCGGAGCACTATTCATCCCGAGATACTATTCACTGCCGGAAGTTACTATTCATCATGACAATTACTATTCACCTTTCTTGATCGTTATTCATCTTACCGGGCATTTTTCATCCGCAGTTACTATTCATCGCCGGAGGTACTATTCATCGACGGGGCTATTATTCATCGTCGGCGTTACTATTCACCACCGGAAGTTACTATTTACCGCCGGAGGTTACTATTCACCGCCGATCACTATTCATTTGGCGGGGTCACATCTTTTAACAAATTAGGTAGTTCGACCAACCATTTAAAGTGATAAAATTACAACAATTTATATACAATAGTAAATTACAGTAGATAAAGTGGTAAAATTAGGTGGTTCGACACCATTTGAAGTGGTAAAATTACAACAATTTATAAACAACAATTTATAAATAGTAAACTACAACATTTTATGTAAATTACAATAGTTTATATACAACAGTAAATTACAGCAGATAAAGTAGTAAAATTAGGTGGTTCAACCGACCATTTAAAGCGATAAAAAAAAAGTTATGAAAAACAATAAATAAAGTACTTAAACAAATTATATCACATTTTGAAATTAAATGAAAGTTTGTGAAAACTCACCTTTCGGGGAAATGATGAATTTTCTGATTTACAAACTTTCTTTTGATTACCCTCAAGTCTGTGAAATGTGTTCTCAATTCTCAGCCAAAATTTGGAATTACAACTTTAGCGGTTCCCTCTTTCTGATTCTTTTTCTCTCAAAATTCTCTCGCACCAATTCCTTTTTTTTTATTCTCTCTCCCAATTTTTTAGACTCTTCTGATCTCTCTCCCGCCAAAAAAATCTCCTCTTCGTTCTCTGATCTTCCCCCTTTTATAGAGAATAATTGTAAGAAAAAGACAAAAGAAGAAACGGTGGTGGAAGGAGTTGATTTCAAAAGATGCATAGTGATTTTACTGTGCATGGCACAGTAAAATTACTATGCACTTTACAATACAATAATATATAAAAGGGATTATTAGCATAAATACATGTACAAATACCCAAAAAAATATATAAAAACACACAAATACGTAAAATTAAAATACATGGACTAATAAAATATATTTTAGTAGGCCAAATATGCAACATAACTTGACCAAAGCGGGTCTAAAGGCACAGAAAACAAAAAGACGCACGATGGGAGTGTAGTGAATTTTTTTTCAAAGGAGGAATAATACCCTTACATATATACAAAAGTATGGTGCGTGGGTGAAACCAGGGTACCGAATAAATTTAATAAAATATTATATAATAATATATATAATAAAGGGAAAGAAAATGGAGAAGGAGTCTAAAATAATTTGGCAAAAACAGGTGTAAGACTAGGATTAAAGTTTACATTCCATCTTTTTACTGAGAATTTTGTGAGATAGCATATTCCTATTTTCATCATTGAGTAATCAAAAGAAAGCGCCCAAGTCTTAGGGCCGGTCAAAATGGGGTGTCTACACCAGGCCAGTGATCATGGCAAAGTCAAAGGGAGTCATCGTCATCTCTCCTGTCGAGGAGAAGTGGAAAGAGTTGGTGGTGTCCCATCACCTCTCCACAAGAGCCCCTAGGAGAGGGCGACTTGCTATGACCTATAATAGGCCGAAGCTGGTCCCATCTATGATCTGGCGGACCCTCGCAGGAAGCTCGTCATACCAATCCCGAGCTGTCGTCGCACCATAACCTCTAAAGGAGCGGGATCCGTCCTGTGTCAGTGCATGTGATGTAATCAGATCAAGTGACAAAAGTATAGTTGAATGCAGATCAGTGATGTATTGAAAATACAGTTGAATTCAGAGCAGTGATGTATTGAAGATACAATTGAATTCAGAGCAGTGATGCATGAGGTACAGTTACATACAGTACATGCAGAGCCGTGATGTGTGAAGTACAGGTGAATGCAGAGCAGCAATGTATGAAATACAGTCAGATCAAGGCATGTGATGCAATCAGATCAAAACAGTGCAAGAAATGCAAATAGTTGAAAGTAATACTGTAGAAAAGTAGAGTTGGTACCTCCACAACAATGGCCGACAAGTGAGACATGGGCTCTCTCAGCAAGAGGTCATCTGGTGCATCCTCATCGAAATCAGTGAAGGCGTGGATACCTCCTGTCACTGGTACAATATAAGTCTCCGGGTGATACCTCGCGGGGTTAAAGGGACGTACGTTCGGTGGTAAAGGCTGAGGCTCGACCCCCGGCTCAGCCGCAAAGTCCGCTGCAAGCTCTATCGGAGGGAGTGCGGGGAAGCCCCCATGGTGCGGGATATCGTCAGCCATTTGAGATAGATACAAATTTGAGAAAAGATGAGCAAAATGGCGAAACTTTGAACAAATCAAACCCTAAGAGAGAGAAAATTCAAAGAAAATCAAAAACCGAGGAAAAGTGAACTAACCTTGAGAGAAACTCGGGGGAAATGATCCTTGAATGGGGGAAATGATGAAAGAGGCCTTAGAATCAAATTCTAATTGGTTCAAATCGAAGAGAACAAAGGGGTTTTTAGCGATTCAAGGTTGTTTAGGGTGTTGGGAAACGCGTAGAACGCGCGGATCTAGAGAGAAGGCAGACCTAGAGGGAAAGGGAAATGTTTTTTGTGGAAGGGTTTGTAAGGAAATGGGTTGATTTTGAGTGTATATGAAGACCCACGGCCGAAAAGACCAAAAAGCTCGAATCTGCCATCAATGGCTGGCAGTGGTACATCGACGGCCGGCATCACTTGATTGATGGCCGGCGGTTGTCACTGATGGCCGGCAGGGGGCCGACGGCATCCCCTAATGGCCGGCAGGCCTCCACCAGATTCCCTTGCCTCTTTTACCTTGATATGTATCCTTGGGTTCCAAGAAATGCACGGTATGTTCAAAATTTGATTCAGAATGCATCTGCGGAAGCCCAGAATCACATTCGCAGTGCGCGAAGGTCATCGCCTTTCAACCCACACAAGGTGTATCCTTTTAAGCATGGTGCAACTCTCCGAGAGCTAAATCGGGAGTCGCCTTTGAATTGTTTCTATTATGTGCTTTTGTTGTGGCATAGAAAGAACATTGCTTTTATTGATGCATGGAACATGTATTTTGAATAGTTGCATTGAACATGCATTACCATCTTGCATTGAATATGCATCGTCATTTATCTTGCATTGAATATGCATCGTTGATTATCTTGCATTGAATATGCATCATTGACTATCTCTCATAGAACATGCTTCGGTTCTATTTCTTGCATGTTAAGCATTGAGTATGCCTTGGCATCATGTTGCAATCCTTCGTCTCGTATGAGATATGCATTGTATTGCATTGTACCTTTCAAGTTTCTTTCTCATATATGCACGATATTGTATGAACGGTTCATTCAGAGATATTCTGGGTAACACCATTCCTCTCCCTTACCCCGTTGCTTAGAAACACCCGGGTGCGCCCGGTGTTTACACTAACACCCTGTTTGAAGCATTTGGACTGTGTACCTGACGCTTATACCTCTTTGCTTTGGTTAGAAACTTTGGAACGCCCTTTAATGTTTATACCACTCTTAGGTTTTTTCCTTCCCTCTCTCGCGTGTGATACGCTGAGAGGTGTTTTCCTTCCCTCTCTCGCGTGTGATACGCTGAGAGGTGTTTTCCTTCCCTCTCTCACGTGTGATACGCTAAGAGGTGTTGCTTTTCCCTCTCTCGCGTGTGATACGCGGAGAGGTGTTTTCCTTCCCTCTCTTGCGTGTGATACGCTAAGAGGTGTTGCCTTTCCCTCTCTGGCGTTTGATACGCTGAGAGGTGTTTTCCTTCCCTCTCTCGCATGTGATACGCTGAGAGGTGTTGCCTTTCCCTCTCTCTCGTGTGATACGCTGAGAGGTGTTTTCCTTCCCTCTCTCGTGTGTGATACGCTGAGAGGTGTTGCCTTTCCCTCTCTCGCGTGTGATACGCTGAGAGGTGTTGCCTTTCGCTCTCTCACATGTGATATGCTGAGAGGTGTTTTCCTTTCCCTCTCTCGCGTGTGATACGCTGATAGGTGTTTTCCTTCCCTCTCCCGCGTGTAATACGCTAAGAGGTGTTTCGTTTGAGACTTTGGGTGTTCCCTGGTAGTCACTTTTGGCCTTCCTCACATGATGCGTAGTGAAGCTTGCATAATTTTCTTACATCCTTTCTGTTGAAATGTGTGAGACTTCTGCAACTTGTCGGTTTGCTTAAAATTGTTGTATTTATTTGCATAAATGCTTCCTTGTAGCTTTATTTGCATAATCATAAGTTATGCTCTTGCATCGTGCATGTCATTTGCATTTTGCCCCAGCCTGCGGGCGCATCTATCTATGATTATATTGAATGTTTGCCTAGGTCATCGGCCTTGTCAAAAATGGGTCGTCTCTGGGCTTTGACATTCACTCCCGTCATTTCATGACTTCCGAGTTCTGTGAAAGAGGGGCAACTGTAGACACCCTATTTTTGACCGTCCTCA